>OY755038.1:69769407-70369407 GCA_963576565.1 Aspidapion aeneum | reverse complement strand
ACACATTTTTTTGTAAATACTTTATTTTCACAGTAAAATATTTATTTTTTTTGTACTAAAATAAAGTGCTTTAAAAGCAACCATTTAAAAATACTTTTGAAATGTTTTTTCACTGTTATATTAATTTTGCAGCAAAACTTTTAAGCTTTTATTAAAAAATTAAATGTACTTTAAGAGTACTTTCTTCAAAATATTATTAAAATGTTTTTTGTAAATATTTTATTTTTACAGTAAAATATTTAGTTTTTTTGTACTAAATTAAAGTGCTCTAAACGCAACTGCTAAAATATCCTTTGAAAATGCTTTTTTGCCATTAACCCTGGCTGCACTTGGTATTTTTCATAAATAAACTATTACTTTTCGTTGTACTAAAAATAAAGTACTAAAATGTTGCATTTTTTGTACTTTTAAATAATATGCAAATTACACAATACAAAAATAATAAAAATAATGCACATCGTTGCCGATGCCAGCAGTTAAAGTACAATATTAGTCAAGTACCAGCAGGTCGATGTTTTCTGGGAACACTTTAATTTAAGTTTTTTATTACAACAATGGCGGATCCAAAATGGCGGATTTCTTTATTTTTAAACCGATTTGTCTCAAACTTAAAAGTTTGCAGTGCCTGACATCACTTAAAACAGTTTTATCCTCAAACTTAAAAAATTCAAAATGGCGAATCCAAAATCCAGATTTTCTTATTTTCTGACCGATTTGTTTGAAACTTCAAATATTACATTGCTTGAAGTCATTTAACACATATTTTTACTCAAACTTAAAAAAATCAGAATGGCCGTTCCAAAATGGCGTACTTTCTTATTTATGAACCGATGTGTATCAAATATAGAAATTGGCGGTGTTTCAAGTACCTGATTATAATTTTTGACCTAAACTTTAAAAAAATTCAAAATGACGAATCCAAAATAGCGGATTTTCTTATTTACCAACCAATTTGTCTCAAACTTCAAATATTACATTGCTTAAGGTCATTTAATACAATTATTTATTCAAACTTACAAAAATCAAAATTGCGAATCCAAAATGATGGGTTTTCTTGATTTGTCTCAGACTTGAAATATTACATTGCTTGAGGTCATTTAACAAAATTTTTTACTTAAACTTACTTATGAACCGATATGTATCAAATATGGAAATTGGTGTTTTAAGTCGCTGATTATGTTTTTGACTTAAACTTATAAATAATTCAAAATGGCGAATTTCGATAATTGATACACATCGATTTATAAATTCATTCATAAAAGTCCACCATTTTGGATCGGCCATTTTGATTTTTTTAAGTTTAAGTAAAAAATTTTGTTAAATGACCTTAAGCAATGTAATATTTGAAGTTTGAGACAAATCGGTAAGTAAATAATAAATTCCGCCATTTTGAATTTTTTATAAGTTTAGGTCAAAAATTATAATCAGCTTTTTGAAACACCGCCAATTTCTATATTTGATACACATCGGTTCATAAATAAGAAAGTCCGCCATTTTGGATCCGCCATTTTGATAAAATCGCTGATATTAAAAAATCACAGTAACAAATATTATATATATATAATAGCTTTATTCGTTATGAGTTTCTTACTTTGACCACTTTTGTCCCCCTCTCCACCCTAGATGTAGGCTGTAGTTGACAATGTGGCAAACAAGTAAAACATTAAACTACATTCCAATAGCAACAAAAATCTATCTATCTGTCAGGAAATCCCATATAGGGGGAAGGTATAACCTATGACGACCTTCGGTCTAATCATTTAAAAGAAAATTTTATTGTCTATCACGTAGTATAATTAAAATTTATACACCGTTAGGAATAATTATAAATGATACATTGCTAAAAAAGAAATTTGGTCTTCCTAATAAAGTGTAATCAGTGTTTTCTTGCAGCACTTAGTTTTTATGACAATTGCAAAATTTCAAAATTAAAAAGATTTTTTTGCAACGCTAATGAAATGTTATCCGTAATATTGACCAAATTATGTTATACTTTATCTGAAAATAAATTTTATCGCCAAAATAAAGCGAACACTTTTTTTTTTGAAAGAGCTTTTTTGTTGAAAATTCAATGAAAATGTAAAAAATCAATAGATTTTTCAAAGATTTCTGTAAACCGCCCACATTGGCATCCACTGGCTCGTTGAGAGTGAAATTGTCTCTATTTGATTAACAATTGTTGGAACGCAAAGTTAATTTTCCTAATAAATTATTAAATACATTTCAAAAAATTGTAAAAAACAAAAAATATTTGTAGTGATTAGTTTACGTTCTTAGTTTATGGACGCCAATGAAGTATTACCCACAATCTGCACTGACAGATATATGATTTAAATCAATATTTTGTTGTAAATTATCTACTATAGTTTTTTTGCGCAAAAGGCTTACCCCTAGATGTACCGTAAGAAGGCTTAGCTAATCCATCATTGTTGTTTTATGTGAGCAACAAGGACTTAATCGCGATTAAGTGACTAATCCAAGAAATGTGCATACGGTGCATCTAGAGTTTAGTGTCCAACAAAATTAGTTAAATTTAAAAATGTTAGTTGGTTTGTTTTGAATAAAATGTGCAAACAATCGTTTTGAAGATGTTGAAGGGGTCGTATCTTTGTAACAGTATAGCACCTAGGTAGCTTCAATATATCTTGTTTGTTGAGTCTCTAAGTGCCGGTTTCTCAATAGAGGGTTAGCCCTGGCCCGTGGGTTAAAAAAAGAGTTGGCTGACATATTTACCACAGGCCAAAAAAATACAGCTATTAAAGATAACCCACGGGTCAGGGGTAATCCTCTATTGAGAAACCGGCCCCTAATGTTCTCTGCATATTTCGTCAAAAATAAGTTTTTTCTTGTCTTGATTTTACATTTTAAAAATGTATATTTAAAAAATTTTTTATTGTTATTATTATTTCACTCAAATCAAACCTCTTGTCGTTGGTGGCCTTGTTTCGCAGGTGGACGGATTATCAGTTATCATAATAGGGCGAATAGTGTTTATAATTTTAATAGATTATTATTTTTCAAGCAAATTAATGAGATTCACGCATGTCGCCGTAAGTTGTTTGTCTTAAATCAGATTAAAATTATGCCAATGCCTTATTTGAATTCTACATTGCATTGTATCGTATTTATCCTTAGAAAATTGATGCAATGTTGTCAAGATTTAAGGTTAAAATCTGGCATGTCAAATTGTGTCAGATTTTTTCAAATTGTGAAGAATCGCCCACATTGGGGGCAATCTTTACATTTCAAAAAATTTGACGAAATTTGAAAAAATGTGACATAATCTGGCGCTTAAGATTTCTCGTTTAAAAGGCAATTTTTAAACTTAAAAACTTACCTAAAAGGCCATTTCCCACTTTTTGATAGATGTAGCTTCACGATATAATATTTGTTTTTAATTAAAAACCCGTAATTTGTTGAAAATTTTTAATTTAAAAATTGTAAATAAATTCAAAGCAGAAGACCATTAACCACACAAACTGAAATGTCAGATTTCGTCACATTTCGTCACATTTCTTTCAAATTTATGAGTCCTATTCGTTTTCTTTATGAGGTCAGCTAAGTTTACTTTCTTTCTTTGTTTTTCACGGTAAAATTAACAAAGAGGGACTAACTGCATGTCGTGGAAGGGTCGCTACAAAATTAGCTCTACGCTGTTGCCACCGTTATATTTGAACGGATTTTTAAGGGAATGTCAAATTATTTCTTTAAAATCTGCCAGAAAAATCTGACTAAGTGGTGATCCTGGTCAAATTATTGAAGTGGCGATTATTTTTTTACTTTTGTTATCAAAGCTAGGCAGGTATATAGTTTTTTATTCTGGGGGTCCTCCCATATAGAAACTGCTGTTTTTCAGTGACGGCCCATGACACAGCCTTCGTAAACCATAGAGAAAATAATAAATTGTCTGCTGCGCCCATGAGGTTTTGGATAGGCTAATTAGAAATACTAGGGTCACTGCATCCTGGAAGCCAAGCGTCTCCCAGGGGTAGCGACACGAGTGTCAAAACCGTACTCAAAATTCCATAGACGTTCGTGAAAATACTCATTTTTATACAGTCTGAGAAAAGAAAAATGTTTTAATAAAACTTAAAAAGAACTCGTTTATATACAGCTTAAGAAATAAAAAATATGTTCCTTGAGTTTTTGGGTTATGAATATTTATTGTAGGTATATTTATTGTTAAAAATAATTTTCTTTTAAATATTATTTCTGTTTTTGTATAAAAATAATACGTAATAAATAATCAAACAGGACAGAAATACATTTTTATGTTAAAAGTTTATTAATAGTATATAATATATCAAGGGATAAAATGAAACTTTTATCACGATGTTTATACGCTATTTTTCGCACTGTTTAATTTATTTTCCAAGTTTTTTCCCATTTTTTTGGGTGTTTTTGGTATTGTGGTTTTTTTTAGTACCTTTTTATTCCGAATTTTACATTTTATCAAAAGACAAAAAATGCCCAAATATAGTTCGAGTTTTCGTAACGTTCGGCTTAATTATTTATAATTTTATAGTACATTATATATAAATATCTTAATATTATTGTTCGAAAGCATAAACTTGGAAAATCATTTTCTTTAAACCAAAAATTGTTCTAAAACATATTCTTCGAACAAAAGATTGTTCGAAAACGATTTCTTCAAACAGAAATTTTTCGAAATCATTTTCTTCGAACAGAAATGTGTTCGAAAACATTTTCTTTGAACGGAAATTTGTTCGAAAATATTTTTTTTTAAATGAAAATTTGTTCAAAAACATTTTTTCGAAAACAAATTTTTCGAAAAAAAAAATATTCAGATGCTAACAAACTAAGGTCACTCATCGTCAAGCAAGGTAAAGCTTGCTTGACGATGAGTGACCTTATAACAAACAATGTGGAAAATTTTTTATTTATTTCATAACAAACTAATTAAGTTTAGTCGAGAAAAAGTTCGAATTACATTTCTCGAAGATGGAAAATAAAGCATATTCTTGCAATAAACAGAATTTCGAAAATTTCACAGTTTTCTGGTTTACAGCCTGGAGAAGTCTAGAAAGTTAAATGCTTCGTTTATATGGAAGCAATATTCTATGCCTAAGGTCACAATAACGATCAAAACGAACCAAGCCATCGGCAAAGTACAGTAAGCTTACGGCAAGCTGGAACAAAATAATCGGTATCGTGTATATATCTTGATTCCTTTTTGTTTTTTGTATTATGATAAAATAAAATAATCCAAAAACCTATATTTTGCCTATATGGTTTTAAAGAAATTACTTTCAATCACTGGGGACAAGAAATACTACCTTAGCCCATAAAAAAAGGGATTAAACGTACACCTTTATTCCGTAGAGAGCACAAAAAATTTATTAAATGATACAAAACCCAACATAATAGTTTTCTATATTTTAGAATATATATAAAACATGCAAACTATATTTTTGGTTTCCTTCGCTGTGTGGGTCCTAACACAGGGTCCTAATAAATTTGAAATCATAAAAAACTTAGTTTTTTTAGGTTTGTTTATTTGGACAGTAAAATTTATATACCGGATGTGACGGACAGTTCTTTACGTAACATTTGTAAACCATTTAATTTTTTTAAACATAAAAAAAGCTACGCTCCTGACAGTGTCAGATTTGCGTTTTTCGTAAATGAGGTTATGTTTGGTGTCGCTACCCCTGGGAGACATGAGTGGCTAGTTCACAACTTGCATTCCGTTTGCTATTGGTCGAAATAGTCAGCTGACTTTTTGATGTTGAACGTTGCCGTTTAAGATTATTATTATATTATATTAAGAGATGGTGCCACCAGTCAAGCATTTAACAAACTTTATGTTTACAGCTTTCGGCGTAAAATACGAATATATACTAGTTGTAAGTGATTAAAAAGTGTAGTGGTTTGTGCAGTACATACCTATTGAATTTAACTAATTCTATGCATATGCCGATGAGTTTTTTTATTGTTTTTTAAAAACATATTATATTTTTTTTTTAATTAGCTTCCCTATCCTGTTTTCCTGTCAAAATCGGTGTTAACCTAACCCTGATAAATTATTCGACAACGTATCCTAACCTGTCCGGACACGCCCCGGTTAGGATACGTTTCCCATCAATTGACCACGGTTAGGTTTTGTTTCAGTTTGGTTTAACACCGATTTCAACCTCCCAAAACGAGGACAGGAGAGTTTAATTGTAAAAATCCCGCCTGACTATGTCAACCAATGGAATGCAAGTTGTGAACTATCCGCTCGTTGCGAGACGCCAGGCTTTCAGGATGCAGTGACCCTAAGAATATTTGCTACAGTCGCCACCTGACGAAAATAAGTCGAAGGCGGAAGTTTTCAGGGGTGCCACGACCACGTGGTCACATTGTGCAAGGAAAACTTAAGTATGCGACACGCGCCCTAGAGGGAGCTGCACATATAGGCTGTACTGCGTACAGCCGACCTTAAAATAGATTAAAAATATTTTTTGGTTTTATTGCACCCCTGACTGGACCCAAGAAACAAACCTTTAAAACATAAATTTCAAACTTTCTATAAATTCGTATAATTAAAAATAATGTTTGTATAATTATGTAAAATTTCTTGTGTGCCTAATATTATAGATTTATTAAAAAATTCTAATTTTCTACTTAGCAATAAAAAGTTGATAATAGCCCCAAGAAAACTACTATTTACGGATTAGATCAAATTTTGGTTCAGGAGGTGAGTTACAGGGTGATATCGAAAATAGTAGTAAATCTTCACATTTTTAAAAAACAACTCTGTCAGGAGTTTTAGTTAGCAAATAAGAGTAAGAAATACATTAAAAAATGTATCATGAACTTATTGTATTATTTTTAGATCCAGGAAGTGAGAGACCTACAGGGTGATATCGAAATTAGAAGCATAATTTTCTAAAAAACACATTTTTAAAAAACAATGTTGTCAAGAGCTTTCGATAGCAAAAAATTATTTGAAACACGTTACACAATCATACCATTATCAGATTTTATCACCTTTAGGTCCAGGAATTGAGCTACATGGTGATATAGAAATTATTAGTGTGTGTAAATTTTCTAAAAATCACATTTTTAAAAAGCAAGGTTGTCCGGAGCTTTTGTTAGCAAAGTATAGTTAGGAATACGTTAAACAATCATACCATTAACTGACTGTATCACCGTTAGGTCCAGGAAGTGAGGTACAGGGTGATATCGAAATTAGTAATAAAATTTCGTAAAAATCACGTTTTTAAAAAACAACGTTGTCAGGAGCGTTTGTTAGCAAAAAATAGTTAGGAACACGTTAAGCAATCATACCACTTACTAAATTTCATTTACTTCCAGTAGGTAAGCTGCAGGGTGATATCTAAATAGCAGTAAAGATTTTGAAAAATCACGTTTTTAAAAAACAAGGGAGGTGAGCTACAGGGTGAAATGAATAAATAAATCCAAAAATATTCACATATATTTACGTGAAAAACTTTTACTATTTATTTGACAAATTTACAAGTTAATATGATAAAATTTTGACATTAAAAATTATTAGTTAATATCACCAAATCAACCTAAGCCCCTAACTAACCTTGGTCAGAATAAAAGTTTACAAATACACATAAGAAATCCAAAAATCCCTACATTTATTTAAGTAACAACATCTTGGTTCGTTGTTCTTTTACAAATTCACAAGTTAGTTTGAAAAAATCATGGCTTTATAATACATATCAAGTATAACCAAACCGAACCAAACCCATATAAATAAGGTTGGTCAATATAAAAATGTACAATAATTATTTACAGAAAAACCTGCCTGCCTTCGTTGTTAATTCACAAATTTACATGCTTATTTGACAAAAAAATTTCATCCAAAATATACAATTAATAGAATCAAACCGAACCAGTTGGTCAATATAAAAATTAACAAATACAAATAGTAAATCAAAATTTTTTTACAAATATTTTATATTTGTTTGATTTGTTAATTAACAAATTTACAAGATATTTTAGAATCTTGGCCTTAATATATATATTTAATGTAACAAAACGAAAGCCTTCACTAGCCATGCCAAATGTAAACATTTACAAACATACACGATAAATATAAAAATCTGCACATTTATTTACAGGAAACAACTGTCTTCGTTGTTATTTCACAAATTTGCATGTTTTTTAGGCAACAATTTGACACCCAAGTTATCTATTTAACATAACCAAACCGAGCTAAATCAAATCCTTATAATTATTAAGCTTGCTCAATATAAAAATGTACAAATACACATAATAAATATTACATTTATTTACATTGACAAACAACAACCTGCACACAAATATTTTTGTCCCGTACGTCGTTCTTAGTTTTATTTAATTACTTGTATATAGACTTCTTCCAAAGTGAAGCAACTCAATATTTTGCATTTCTTTCAAAAAATCTGTTAATACATGTACCGCTACATAGCTATTTGGTTGTCTGATAAAGGGATATATTTCTTTACTTCTTTAGCTATTTTTACTGAAAACTCCAAATCAACAAAAGCAGTAGTTTCATCCCACTTAAGGCCTTTTATCTTTAAATTTTAAATATCTTTTACATAAATATTTTTTTGTATCGCTTAGGCTTTTAATTGTCTGTACAATAGTTATTTACCTAACAAGTGCGGAAAGAGGTACTTTTCAGCACGCGACGGCACTTGTTTTTCCTACGAGTGTCTTTCTCCATCTTCTTTATCAAAAAACATGTTTTAATTCGCAAAGATTTTATAATAATGCTAGAAAATGATACGTAAGATAGAATAGTTACATAAATCATTTAATGAGTCCTAAATATCTTCATTTTTAACAAAACAAAAATCGTGCGGAAAAGAAATTTTTCAGCACTAGTGCGGAAAAGTTACTTTTCCGTACGTTTTTTTAACTTTTATTTTTACTTGATTTTTTTATGCACGGAAAAATATTAAAACAGGATTTTTTTATTATGATATATTAAAAAGAAACCTTATGTAAAGAACATTTAATTAACAATAACGAAAAAGTTAACGATGGTAGATATTGAAATTGAAAGTTGCACTTTCTGTTTGTTGCATGCTTCAATATACATCAGATGCCGCAACATCTTGAATAACGTCGTTTCTTATTGGAATTTGATTGGTTGGTGTTTGGCCCACTACAGAAATGCCTTGATCAGTTTGCTGCTTAGAATTACTACTGTAGTGAATGGAGGAAGGTATATTGGTCTGTACAGGCTGTAACACATTACAGGATTCTTCATTCGGTGCTTCTGGTAGCATCGGTACAGCAGCACTTCTTGAAAATGAAACTTGTATGTAGGAGGACGGGTTTTTATTTGAAAACGATTGTGGACGGGAAGGTTCTTGCAATTTGAACGTGCGGAAAAAAATCGTAAGGAAAGTAAAAATAATGCGAAAAAGTAAAATTGTGCGGAAAAGTAATTAACGTAATATTCTTTTAATAGATCGCTCAAGAAACCCTAACTTATATGTTCTTGGTTTGTAAACAGTAAGGTGAGGCCAAAAGTTATTTTTAAAAATATGATTTATAAAAAAATTTACTACTCGTATCTTACCTACTGGACCTAAATGTACCGCAGTTAGTGAATGGTGTGGTTTGTTTACATATTCCTAACTATTTTTTGCTCACCAAGACTCCTGATAAAGTTGATGCTTAAAATTGTGATTTCTACAAAAGTGTTTTACTAATTTTGATATCACCCTGTACCTTACTCCAAGGACCTAAAGGTAATACAGTCAGTTAATGTTATGATTTTTTAACGTGTTCCTAAGCATTTTTTGATAACGAAAGCTCTTGACAACATTGTTTTCTAAAAATGTGATTTTTAGAAAAATACACTAGAAATTTCGATATCACCCAGTAGCTCACTTGCTGGCTCTAAAGGTAATACAATAAGTTAGTGATATGATTTTTTAAGGTATTTCTAACTCTTGTTTGCTAAGTAAAACTCCCGACAACGTTGTTCTTAACAATGTAAATTGTACAACTATTTTTGATATCACCCTGTAACTCACCCCCTGAACCTAAATTTGAAATAATCCGTTAATACATAGTTTAACTTTTTGGGCTATTTTCAACTTTTTATTGTTAAGTAGAAAACTAGAATTTCTAAACAAATCTATAATAGATTTTAAGGTCACCCTGTAGCAGACCTGAACCTAACCTTTATAACCTGGGTTTGGCAGTCTTTTTTTCTATCTCTTCTCATACCTGATCATAAGAAATATTAGACAAACATTATTTTTAATTATATGATAATAATAATAACAAGTTTGATATTTATATATTCAAAGGTTATTTTTTGGGCCACGGGTTGCAATAAATCCGAAAATTATTTTTTTTTTATAAACATCAACCCTAATAGTTTTCTTTCCTAAAATTCATTTGATTTCGTTAAAATAATATTACGTTTGATTTTGTGGTCGGCTGTCCTTAGCCATTCAGTTTGGTTCGCTTTGCATGTTATCATGTTATGTTCGTGTTATTTGAATCCAACTTTAACGAAGTAAGAAAAACGTCTCATAGTTTTGTTATTGTTTTTTTCCGGAAAAATACAATTTTTTAAGAACCTGTGCATCATCAACAATCCCTGAAAAATATTGAATTATCAGCAATCGAGTTTAAAGGTAGGTTTTAGATTATATTTTTCCTCATTTTTCGGTTTTTGACGCTGTACAAGAAACTGAAATTTACGATGTTGCCATGATTTAGGGCTAAAATTTGAGGCGTCAAATTTTTTCAGATTGTTTCAAATTATGTCAAATTTTAAAGAATGGCCCCCATTTGTCAGATTTTTTTCAAATTCCGCCAGATTTTTTGAAATGTAAAGAATTGCCCCCCCTAGTTTCAATTTTAAATTTCTAAACTTGAGCTTGAGGTTCTTCTAAGTTATGTTGCATGGTCACAACCAAGGTCACAATAAAGTAAAGGAAGTTAAGCACAGAAGTATTAAACACTTTTCTTTATAACTGCTAGTTTTCGAAATATTTAGGGGTCTCGGAAATTTTCAGAAACTTTATAAAACTGTTTGGCCTATAAAAATCCTATTCCTAAATATCACTTTAAAAACCATAATACATTATTAGCATAACTTTCTATGAATTCTATTTGATCTGATTAGGGTTGCATGTATAAAAACTAACTATTATACATCGTAACCCATGCATTATTTAAAAACAATTCAGTTCAGTAATTATATATAATTCTTTTCTGAAACCCAGATGTTTTCAAGCGATAATTTTTGACATTTTTGCGGCTCTTTTTTTAAGTTTTGTTTTTTGCTACTGATGTATTTCTTCTGTTTCATTCGTTTAACTTAGAAGTAGAATTCACAAATTTAATTCAGCTGACAGCTTATTTTACTAGGACTTTATTTCAACTTTCCTTATTTTTAAGAAATAGGAAGGAAGCAGGCAGTAAAATCAAAAATGCAGACTAGAAATTAAAAGCAAAGCAGTAAGTTTGGGTTTATTTTTCTTGTTTCTATACAGGTTTCTTGGAAATAGTAGTACGGAGGCAGAATTTAGATTGGTTATAAAAATTGATAACCTTAGTCCACAAGTTAATAGTAGCTGACTTATAGGGCAAGGGCGCACCCAGAGGGGACCTCGGGAATTATTATTTTCAAACTTGGCGGAAAACAACAAAGTAATAGTTATTAAAGCTAATTAAGGCTAACAAAAAATCCTCTTTAACGATGTATAACACGTTGCGTCAGTGGCGCACCTATTATGGGCACTTAAATAAACGAAATTTGTGAAAAAATATTTTTGTCTGTATTTTTCTGAATTTTATAGTTCTACATGTCTTCTTTTATAACTTAATTAAGCTAACAAAATTTCCTTTCCAACGATATGTATCACTTCCCCTCAAAGCAGCTGTGCCTTTTGCATAGACGTTCCAAAAATGATTTTTTTTCTATATCTACAGGAATCTACATTTAAGCAACATTACTACTGATGAAAATGAAAAAATCAACACACTTGGTACGGATATATATTGTACTTCCTTGAAAACATTCAGACAGGAAAACACTGCACCACCATTCGCGGGGTGGCGGTTCCACCCCTTAAATGTGTTTTAATAAAGATTTCTGGAGATAAATATACAATTTTTAGTATTTTTATGCAAGATGCAAGGCTAATTTGAGGGCCAAGTGATATATATCGTTGAAAAGAAAAGTTTTTCAGCTTTAAAAAAAGTTATAAAAGAAGACATTGCCACACCTTTCATTTATAGTACAATGAATAGAGGCCAAAATAGGGGGGTTACCCTAGAAAAGATCCGGTAGTTCTAAATTTTGGATATGCTGTTAAGCCAAAGAAAATATATCAACAGGAAGCGACAAAACCTGAATGACAGTAATGCAGTACTATTACACTAAAAGAAAAAACTGTGCAATTTTTAGTTTTACAAAAAAAAAAAAAAAACAAAACTTTACTAGCAAAAATATTGTCAGGAGTCCCTGTAATTTACTTTGTTTGAATGGTAACCTTATTTGTTTATTTGTATAATGGAACCACGTCCTGTATACAGGGATGCATGTTTCACTTTGGCCTATAAATATATTTGTTATCCCTTTCAACTGGTCTAGCATGTTCTATGAGTTCTAGGATGTAACGAGTTTTAAAAGAGAATAAGGTTTATACCGGTATTTATAATGTGCGTCTTCAGCTCGCCACTGGCATGAGCCGCGCCTGACTCCAAAACATTTTATCCGACTAATCAATTTCTCTAGTGTCTAGGGGAAATTTTCTTTAAGTTGACATAAAACAATTGCATGTAGGTGTGTAATACACCAGAATGTGCCTCTTATTTTTGAAGTTCTCTGGAAAAACAATGACGATTGCCCCCGCCTGAGACAACCTAATTTATTTCTATATTAGTTAGAATTTGTTTTATAAACACAATTTTTTTGCATATTTTAGCTGTAATTATTATTTTTTTAAAACGACTGGAAAACAAGTACTTTGCGTATATTTTTTTCTTTTTGGAAAATGTCCGTTTTCAAAAGGCACGGAAAAAAAAGATTGACCGGAAAATCTATTTTTACGGTCCCTTTTTTAAAAATGATCTAAAATATACTGTAGTAGTTTGTAGTGTTTTATCTCTTTTAAAAAAAATTATTATTTACATGTTGGTTGTGTTTGTGCTGTTTTATACCGGTTTAAAAAAAATACGTACGGTACACGATCGGAAACTATCTTTACCTACTCGCGTGCGGTAAAGTAACTACTTTACACACACACAATAAAAACATATAACGCAGATTCAAAACGTTTTATAAAAATTTCTAGTGTAACAAAATTTGTTTTATTGTCAATCCCCTTTTTTTCCTTTTTCTCATAATTTTTAAATTTAAAATGGCCGGAAAGAATCTTTAAACAATATAATATTACTTAGATTTTTATAAATATTACAATAATTATTGTGTGTTTTTTAGTTATTATTTTTTCTAGTTAATTCCGTAACCGATTTTTCTCGATAAAAATATATAATAATATAAGGGGTCGATTTTCTATGACCACAGTTATATGATTATATAGGTGTAATGTCCTTCTTAATTTGATTTTTTTCTTCGTGTAATATAAATGCACCACAAACCACAGTTAGGCAAAATTTTTCTCAGTGTAATATAACTGCATTAGTGTCATTTGGTCCAAACGTTACGTCACATATTTGTTTCCCATATGAACAATGCTTTGAGTGACAGTATTTCGCTTCTTGTTGATATATCTTCTTTGGTTAAGCTCAGGAGGGTAGTTAAAAATCTGAGTTTTCGTCACCCCCACCCCTGTGCTCCCTCCGCCATCTTGAAAAAAACCATCAAAAAGTGGCACTTTTTTTAGTTTTTTGCTTTTAATTTCGTTCCAGTACACTAAATCGCAAAAAGAGTTATATGAAGTTTTTTTAGAGGACATAATTATCTACAATCGGGTGGTACCATTGTTGTTCTACGGTGAGTAGTAACGGAACTAGGTAATTTTTAAAAATGACTAAAATCACGTGCTTGGGCAAATTTTAATTTTTTTTCTACTTTACACGGTAATAACTCCGTAACACTTTGTTGTGACGTAAAAGTTCGAAGAACATATCTTGTAGAGAATTTAATTATCTACAAAACACTGTATTTAAGTAATTTTTATAATTATTTTGAAGGGGTAAAAGAAACATTAAACAATGTTGTGCAAGTCAGTACAGCAGTTAAAGAGTTTATACAATTATCATCACTGTTTTACCGGACCCTTTTTAAGGGGTCAATATTCAGTGGCTCGAGAAAGAGAAGGGAGGGGGGTGTCAGGTAAGAAAGGGGGCTGCTTTAGCCCCAAAGCCCCCTTACTACTTTCTACGCCACTGGATTTATACAAAAGAATTAAAAACTAAATAAAAAACGTGCCGTTTAAAGCACTAAATTTTTTGGTAATTTTTGATATTAATGGATGCTTCTGGAGTGTTACCCATAACATTTATTAATTTTTGTGATACATCGTTTAAAAGAAAATTTTATTGTCCCCCAAGTAGAAGAGAAAATATTATCGTAAGAAGCTTAGTTTTGAAGAAAATTGCATAAAAAATGTAACAAAATTAATTTGTTTGGTGATTTTAAAAAATTGTTTTAAATTAAGGACACCACTGGAGCGGTAAATATAAAATGTTTTTTTACATATTATACACCGTTTGAAAGAAAATTTTATTATCTACAATGAGGTAAAAAATACTTTTTTGATAAAGGGCTTGGTTTTTAAGAAAATCAAATAAAACCTGTGCAAAACATAATTACAAACAAAAATTAAATGACCCCCATGTACGGACCTTGCTGGCGGGTTCGATGTAAGTCAACCCCCATCGAGTTGTACACTGATAAAAAGGGAATTTCATTGTCAATAAAATGCAGTATAGCAATTTTTCACATTCAGCTTAGTTTTTTAAAAAATTAGATGAAACTTGTAACAAAAATATTTTAATTTGTGATTTTTTAAAATTGGTTTAATTTACGGGCGCCTGTGAAGTTATTATCATGAAACCAATCCGACTTTATTATAAAAGTAAATTTTGTTATCTACAATAAAGTACAAAGTACATTTTTTGATAAAGGGCTTGGTTTTTAAGAAAATCGAATAAAATATGTAACAGAATTAACTTTTTGCTGATTTAAAAAAAATGTTTTAAATTAAGCACACCACTGGAGCGGTAAATACGAAATATTTTTTACCACTTTACAAAAAGTTTAAAAGGAAATTTTATTATCTACAATGAAGTAAAAAACATTTATTTTGATAAAGGGCATGATTTTCAGAAAATCAAATAAAACCTGTGCAAAACATAATTTTAAAAAAAAATAATTAAATGGCCCCCATTTACGGACGTCGCTGGCGGTCAAACCCCATCGAGTCATACACCGTAGAAAGAGAGTTTTACTGTCAATAAAGTGCATCACAGCATTTTTCTAAATTAGGCTCAGTTTTTGAAAAAATTAGATAAAACTTGAAACAAAAATATTTTCATTTGTGATTTTTTAAAATTGGTTAAATGGCGCCTCTGAATTTGTAACCATGAAACCAATCCGACTTTGTTGTACAGCATTTTAAAGGAAATTTTATTTGCTACAATAACGTATAACACACTTTGTTCTATAACCCTTCGTTTAAAAAAAAATCGAATAAATCCTGGAAAAAACGTGGATATTTTTTTACTTTTTTAAATTACTTCAATTAACGGACGCCGCTAAAGAGTTTATAAATAGCTGACCCCCATCGAGTTGTACCTTTTTCAAAAGAAAATTTCATTGTCTACAATAAAGTATATTACATATTTTTCTCTTAGAAGCGTATTTTTTGAGAAAATTTGAGAAAACCTAAATATGTTAGATTTTGGGGGGTCTGGGGGGGTTTTTGAAGAGGTGGGTAGTTTAAGGAGGTGTTTGACCCCTAAGCTCTCTTACCTTTTTGTACGTCACTAAATTTACACAAAAAAATAAAAATAAATGAAAAACATGCCGTTTAAAGCACTAAATTTAAAAAAATGATTATTTTCTAATTACTTACTTTAAGTTAGAAGTTACTCCCACTCCATTACAATATTTAAAAATACATTTAAAGAATGGATTTTGTAGCTGATAAAATTCTATACAAGATATGTTCTTAGAACTTTTACCCTAGAACAAAGTATTTCGGAGCTTATGCCGTCTAAATTTGAAAAAATCTGAAAATTTGCCCAAGCACGTGATTTTAGTCATTTTTAGAAATTACCTAGCTCCATTACTACTGCTCGCAGAACAACCGTAGTACCACACAATTGTAGATAATTATATCCTCATTTCATATAACTCTTTTTGCGATTTAGTATACTGGAACGAAGTTACAGGCAAAAAACTACAAAAAGTGTCAATTTTTGATGGTTTTTTCAAGATGGCGGAGGAAGCACACGGGTGGGGGTTACGAAAACTCAGATTTTTAACTACCCTTTCGACCTTAATAACATATCCAAAATTTAGAACTACCGGACCTTTTGCAGGGTAAAACTCCTCTATTCATTGTACTATTATTTAAAATGACTATAAAAGGTGCGCTACTGACGTAAGTGGAGCGGGTTACACATCATTCAATAAAACTTTTTGTCAGCCAAGATAATTATTATTAATTTGTTTTCTGCCAAGTTAAAAGTTTGCAAATAATTAGGGAAGTACACTCAGAGAGCATTCTTGAGGGCAGTGAGGAAGGCTTGCCCTCACTTTATATAAAGCCAACTCAAAAAATTGAGATTTAAGTTATTACTAACCAGAAATCATTTTTTATTTAGCATAATTTATTATTTACTGATTTACAAAAATAAATGTTTAATTTTTAATTGATTTACAGATTCCTTGAGACAAAATTATTAATTTTTTTGAGGTGGATGTTTTAGAAATATATATTTAACTTATATAATATGTAACTGTATACAATAGGTTTTAAAACTAAAAATAATTTTTGGAGAAATAAATTGGAAACATTTCTTTTTAAGTCACAAGCTTTTATAAAATGCACTAAAAATTGAAAAATAATTTTCTAACATTCTAATATTATCATAATAATAAAAGCGATGGCCGACTGATGGAAATCTTAACGATGTTAGCACGATAAGATATCCGTATCAATTAAATGTCACTATTTGCAAGAATCAATGTAGCAAAAAAATGCAGAGGTACCAAACCCACCAACCCGACCTAAGATACTCCAGCATTTCTCTGACATAGGTATGGCAATGGCATAACATTGCAGCACATCAAACATATCTTTGATGACCTGCTATGTTGAATATTCTTTAAGTGTTTAGATCACAACTTTAGATTAACTTATGCTTTGATTTCCGGCCATCGCTTTTATTATTATGATAATATTAGAATGTTAGAAAATTATTTTTTAGTTTTTAGTGCATTTTATAAAAGCTTGTGACTTAAAAAAAAAAATTTACCAATTTATTTTCTACTTTTTAGTCTCAGCTATCTACTCTATTAAATGAAAATATTTGTTCAAAACAGAAAAGAAGAGTTTATTCTAGATTATAATGAAATCGCTGATCGTGAGTTGTTTGGAAACTCATTTTTCTATTGGGGGAAGGAGAGGGTGGGGGTAGAGGTAGAAATATATTTTTTGTTTGGGCTGTATTGCCATCGGACCTTTATGCATATACCAAATTTTATAAAATTCATTTGAAGTGAAGTGTGTCAAAAACGCATTTTTTATGGAAGGGGTGGGGGGTAGGGGTGGGAAGACATTTTTTCATTATTGTTGTATTGTCATAAGACCACTATATGTATACCAAATTTCATCCAAATCGGATAATGGGAAGGGTGTCAAAAATGTATTTTCTATGGAAGGGGGTGGCGGTAGGGGTGGGAGGATATTTTTTCATTATTGTTGTTTTGTCATCGGACTACTATGTGAATACCAAATTTCATCCAAATCGGATAATGGAAAATGTGTCAAAAACTCATTTTTCTATGAAAGGGGGTGGGGGTAGGGGTGGGAGGATATGTTTTACTTGATATTGTATTGTCATCGGATCACTATATGTATACCAAATTTCATCCAAATCGGATAACGGGATGTGTGTGAACAACAAATTTTTCTATGGAAGGGGGTGGGGGTCGGGGTGGGAGGATATTTTTTTCTTATTGTTGTATTATCATCGGACCACTATCTGTATACCAAATTTCATCCAAATCGGATAATGGGAAGTGTGTCAAAAACGCTTCACAAGATTTGATAGTTAGTTAGACAGAACATCTGAAGTTAAATAAAAGCTTGTAAAAAAATGAGTTAGGGAGGGATAAAAGAACCACAAAAATTTAAAATATTAAAATTTATCTTTTCTAGTACACCTATGGCACGTGAACCACTGCCTTTAAAGGGCACATCGATAGAAGGAAAATTTTGTCTTTTCGAAAAATTATTTCTTAAGGGTTTATTGACAAATTGACAATTTTCGAGTTATTTGCCAAAAACTGTCAAAAAACAAGTTTAAGGGAAGGCATCCACCTGGGGTGGTTTCACTTTGTAAAATGTTCGAACTATCCATACAAAGTGTGTCGCTTATCTCATTAAATGCAGTACATCGCTCAAATCTCACATGGAGGGCCTGAACTATGGTGGCAATATTTCATTTAAAGTCGCCAACATGGTAGGCCTTTAGGTCTAAAGCCACTGCATCCTAAAAGCCTCACGTCGCCAAGGTTCCAGGATGGAGGGACCAAATATTGGTCAGCTTGAGTAAAAATTGGGAAAAAAGGCCAATTTTAGCTTAGCATTTCATTAAAAACAACTTCGATTGCCTTGCTATTTTACAAGAAAATAATTCTATAAAATAAGCCATTAAATTATTAAAGCAAAGCAATTTATTTAAATAGGTAACTTGTAAACTTAAACTTCAAAGTTTAAACGGACAGTTGTTGGTATAGAAATAATTTGAAACCTAATTTAACTCTTCCTAATTGGATTTTTACCACGACTACTCGAGGCATTTTCTCTTTGCTTTACTTAAATTTAAATTCGACTAACGCCTTGTCATAAAAGATTAGCTTTGTCTGCACGATTTCAAAATACTTTAACTTACATAATATTATAGAAGTTATAAAAAGAAATATATTGAAAATTACTCATGGCAAGTAGTTATTGTTATTTTTAGCTTCTTAGCCCACGCAGCAATGGCTAGAAGGGGTATTGTTTATGTATGTAAACAACTTTTACTTTTTATATGCTTTACCCGAGAGTGTCGGGTAAATGACAAAATGCCACTTTTTTGCTAAACCTTATTTTAAGGTGCATGATCTATATTTAGTTTTTTTAAAAACTGAGTTTTATTTTGTTATTATCAAATTTATTGCGTTTATAGACTTCGAAAAAGCTATGGATAGCATTGGGCACTGGGCAGTAAAAGCATCTTTGATTATTAGCCGAATAGATCACAGATATACATACAATATATATAGCGAAGCAACAACATCAATCAGCAGGAAGACACAATATCCCTTATATTATTTAACCAGGCCCTAGAAGATGTTTTTAAAAGCTTAGATTGGGAAGAAATAGGCATCAAAGTAAACGGACAATTCTTGAACCACCTAAGATATCGCCTTAATATCAGACAAGAAAGAAGAACTGATAAAAATGCTGAAATAACTGGATAAAGCAGCTTAAAATATAGGCTTAAGTATGAACTACACTAAAACTAACATGACA
The DNA here is from genome assembly GCA_963576565.1 of Aspidapion aeneum. Taxonomy (NCBI): domain Eukaryota; kingdom Metazoa; phylum Arthropoda; class Insecta; order Coleoptera; family Brentidae; genus Aspidapion; species Aspidapion aeneum. Next base: position 70,349,689 of record OY755038.1, on the reverse strand, counting down.
ACAAACACAGATGAAGATATTACGGTCAGAATAAACCAAAAGAAGAAATACAATTTCGGACTTCCATTGTCTTTATTTATTTAAACACGACGTTTCGGTTAGTAAGTATCTCTAACCGTTTTCAAGTGTAAACTTCAGTTTACACTTGAAAACGTGCGTACAAGCTCTTAACCTTGCCAGCAATCGCTGTATCTATCATTTGTTGAAAGAAAGATAAAGAGCAAATTGTATCTTATAAAAAGAATGTCATGCTTTTTATTTTTCCTTAGAAGTACCCAACAAAAATGACGATCGCTAAAAGCCAAAAAGCGTCCAAAAGTATCCAATAAAAAGTCGCTTGTTTACACTTTCTGACTCTCCCCCTTAAACATATATTTTTCAAATAAAATTGTACGGCTGATGCCACAACTTAAGCAAACTCCCAAACTCCATCACATACATTGTATTGTAAAGGATAACTAAAAGAAACAACCAATAGTAGGAATATTACATTAATGTCACTAATGTAATTGGAAACATTACAGAGCCTCTGTTACTAGCTTATCTACCATAATTATTTAAAAAAAACGCTCTGGGCTCTGTTAATGCTTGTATCATGTGATATTTAAGTTAAATAGTTTTCCAAAATCATAAACATATTGCTAAAAAGAATATATCAGAGGAAAGGTTTTGCACATTTATACAATTAAGCTGTAATGTAAAATTTACTAAACTAAAAGATTAGTAAGACATTTTTCGGTAGAAACTTTATTTGTTAAAACAAAACATTAAGTAATAAAAAATATTTTTTTAGAAACCACATTTCAATTTTCAAAATCATTTCGTTAAAAATACGTTAATATTACGATGGCTAAAAACAATGGATAACAAACGTTTTATTAAAAAATATTTGGTAAAAAATACATTTGATATAAAACTACTTCATTTAAAATTAAAAATACCAAACCGTGACTGATTGTAATCAGTTGGTCTAGTTTCAGTAAATATCCACGTTTCATATCATCACCATTCATCATTTCTTAACACGAGTTACGTCTGTACCGAGGAGTGCCCAACAAGGGCGAAACTCCCGAGTCGTATAGAAGCTACTTACTACCCTTTTAAAGATTTCCTAACAAACTTTTTTTTCTTTTTGTCTTTGACTGTGTCATCACAATATCCTTATTAAATATATATGATAGCTAAACAACTGGTAAAAAAAATATTACTTCTTTAGTTTCTTTATTATTAGAAAATGGGTTAAAAAAATACAATCAAGTTTTTCCAACTTCGCATGTGTCAGACAATTCTACCGCCAAGGCCACTTTGCTGTTGTTTATATAATATGTAAAATGTTCCTACATTCGGCGCGAAGCTCTGGGGGAAGGAGTTTATGCAAATAATTCTGTGCATTTTTAATAGACTTGTTCAAAAATCGATATAAATTCTGATTTTCTGGAAATTGGTCCAGCTTGGTCTTAAACGATTGTTAAAATAATGAGCCAAATAAATTAATATACAGAGTGGTTAAGTAGGTTGAATTAATAAAAAATATTAAGAGTAAAATACCTTTGTCTTAAGAGATATCAAAAAAGCTATTAAGAAAACTTGTTTAAATAAATTAAAAGTTAAGACTGATTCATAATTTTCAGAAAAATCAGCTTAAAATCGTCTAAACGAAATTTTCATAATCGACTTATAAAATCAGAGTTGACTGATTTCTCCGAAAACAGAGGATCAAAGGTATTTTACTCTTAAAACTACTAAACCTAAAAAACCATTTTTTTAACATCTTAGTTTTAGACCAAGCAGGAGCAATTACCAGAAGATCAGAATCTAAATGGAACATTTATACATTACATCATAAAATCAGCCTAATAAACCGTCCTCTATATTAATTGATTTGGCTCATTTTTCTAATGAGACCAAGCAGGAGCAATTCCCAGAAAATCAGAATCCAAATCGATTTGATTGATGGATCGCTGGTGCTACATAACAATCTGGCCGGTTGCGTCAAACATGCCAATTCACGATAAGTTTCACACTTGCGCAAAAACAGACGGTGCACTGGGCGCAGCCAATTATATTAATGTTGACTACGATAAATGCTCTATCCACCTTTAACGCATATACCGTCGTCACCGTTCTTATGAGAATGTACGTGATTTGAACCCCGCTTCAAATCCATGGAAGATAGCGTTTTTCGATTTTTCCTATCATTGAGTTTTAGTGGTTTTTTAAGATTAGAAACCGCTCTACGGGGACGTTTTTCAATTGTTATCGTCCATTTAGATGACAAACGCTGTCTCAGATTTTATGCGACTGTCGTTGAGTAATTGAAGCTCTTTAAGAAATTTATTGCTTATAAGCTTATTTTCTATTTACAATTTATTTCGGTAAATAGAATGTTTCCAAGTGGGTATGTTTTTCTTTAACAAAAATTGGGTAAGGATCTGGAAACTGTGATTTTTACTTTATAAATAAAAATTTGCAGTTGGAAATTTCCCGTCCCGATAATCCAACTTAACATTTTAAAAGTATAAGGTGGTAAGTCATATAAGGTAGAAATAAAATTTTGGACTTCCATTGTCTTTATTTATTTTAAAACACTGGAAGACAATGGAAGTCCAAAATTTTATTTCTACACAATCATTGTCTACGAGTTTCAAACAAAGAGTCATATAAGGTGGACCGTTCTAGGCTGGAAATTCTGCAAATGGGTATCGAGAGAAGTGGTTTTTGGCCAATAATAGGAGCTTTAATGATTTAAGGACATGACATTTTGAACTACATATCTCTGAGTCGTCAAGTGTTATGCAAAAAGACTTCTATCGCGCATGCTTTTAAAAACTAGTTTGTCAAAATACTACGTCTAAAAAAGTCAAAAAATTGTTTTTTGAAAGATGTATTCTTTTTATGTTAATTATAATAAATAAAATTGCAAATAAAACCACGATGGCAGAAAGTTGGTTCAGCGACAAATGGATCGCGGCGAATCGACCGCGGTGAATCGGCGGCCGTGAATTGTCCCATTCCCTCACACAAACCATTTTTAGTGTCGGACACAAGTAGTGTCATGTACAAGAGCTATTAGTTGCATGTCTACATTTTATCAGTATTTCGAAATATAAGTTATTTTAAAATGTAACGGTCGTCAGGAATTTATTATTAATTAAAAGGTTAAGGGAACCATTGTGTTTGTCCCCCGTTTTGTTTATAGATGCTTATTTATTATCAAAAGCAGAAATACAAACAATTTCCGTTACAAAAATTAAATCAGTTAAACCTCAAACCAAACTACAAATTCGTTGGCCACATGCAATACCTACATCGCTTGTGTGCTTTAAGGTGATTTATAAAAATGTGCTAACAAAAAATTGTAATTTTTTCCACAAAAAGCGATACCGAGGGTGGTTAGACAAATAACGACGTTTAGAGCTTAACTAGACACGCAATCAAATAAATAAACATTAAAAGTGTTTGTAGCTGGATTTCAGTAAATTTGTTTAAAAACTAATAATTTTGTGATAACAGAGGAAAAAGGGTTATTTAGTTTGAAGGTAATAAAATGATTACAATATCTTGACGGGCATAGGCCGATGTTGCCACTACAGTGTAAACGTGGTAAAGGCGAGTTCTCACGAATCGATTTTAGTTGATCAACTTTGCTTCATTAACTGAAATTGAATAAAAAGGACTGTGAGGACATGTTATGTTTCAACTTTAATCGGTCAATTTATGTCGATTCCACAAAAGTTTGATCCATTCAAACTTTATCGTTCAAGTTATGAGTCATTAAGGCGCGTTCTTACAAATCGATTTTAGTTGATCAGCTTTTGTTGTTCTATGTTTCAACTTCAATCGGTCAACTTTTGTCGATTCCACAAATGTTTAGGGGGTTCTCATGAATCAATTTTAGTTGGTCAACTTTGGTTGATCAACTAAAATCGAATAAAAAGAACTGTGAGAGCATATGCTTCAAGTTTAATCGATCAGCTTTTGTCGATTCCACAAAAATTTTAACTAATTTAAACTTTATTGTTCAAGTTATGAGTCATCACTATTTTTCGACGAGTCCAATCTTTTTTGAAGCATGTGAACGTTTGTTGGTCGACTTGAATCACTGTATTTTGTTGCAGTTTACCTCGGCAGCTCTCCGCTTTCAGTAGTTTTGTAGAGTAATGTTAGGTATAATAAAAAATAATTATCGTTTTATTAAAAGCAAAACAAAATGAATTTAAAGTGGTCAGAGGGTATTATGTTTAAATTCATAGAACTATACCATGACACGTGGGAATCATCGACTAGATAGTTACAAAAATAAAGATGCCAGAGAAAATGCTTTAAATTATGGCCCGGGAAATGGAAACAGACGGTCTTACTACACAGCGGATGTTAAACATAAAATAAAAACAATAAGAACCATGTACAACATTGACACTGCACGTATTACTGCCCTTGGTGCCATACTTAGTCAACTAATTCAAACGATTTTCTGGTTGTGGTCTGAACAAAAACTTGACCGATTTTAGTTGACGCGCCTTTAGAATGTTTGTTGGTCGACTTGAATCTTTGTATTTTGTTGCATTTTGCACTCGGCAGCTCTTCGTTTTCAGCAGTTTTGTTGTTTTGTAGAGTAATAATAATATAACAAAAAATAATTATTGTAGGCAAAGCAAAATGAGTTTAAAGTGGTCAGAGGGTGTAATGTTTAAATGTATAAAACTATACCATAGTAATGACTGTCTTTGGAATCATCGACTAGATAGTTACAAAAATAAAGATGCCAGAGAAAATGCTTTAAATGTGATGGGGCGGGAAATAGAAGTAAACGGTCTAACTACAACGGATGTTAAAAATAAAATAAAAACAATAAAAACCATGTACAAACAAATGTACAATGTATTACTGCCCTATTTTAATTGATGCACTAAAGTTGATCAACTAAAATCGATTCGCGAGGACGCGCCTTAAGTGTAGGCTTATGCATATGGTTTTACTTTATTGATAAGATCAGTTCGGGCCTATTTGCCAAGATGTTGTTAGAAGTTTTACTTCTTCCGCGTTATTACTTTTTATGCCATTTTTAAATTTCTGTAAATGACATTCTAAAAACACCAAACTACGTTTAAGTGAATGAACACTGGCAAGGAAATAACAAAAAATACCTAATCGATAGTTTAACGTCATACACAGTCGGGCTATGGACACGAGTAAGGGCATTATTGTCATTAGGAGTAAAGAACTGGCAGCATTGCGCCATATGCAGGGTGTCCCAAAATTCGGAGTCCACGCAAATATCTTTGGAACTATTTAAGATAACTGAACCATATTTAATGTAAATCGATGACATCAAGAGATCTATTTTATGAAATGGCTGCTAAAATTGACCGATAAAATAAAAATTAAGTAAAAAAATATAAAATTTTGAATTAGTCCGTTCTTTTGGTTTTTTAAACAAATTGTTTATATCAAAAGGGTTCAACAAGATGCAAATAAATTTATATTTTTTATAAAAAAAACTGTAAGCCCAATTAAATAAAATTCAGATGCAACATTTGCAGAGCAGAAAACGATAGTTTCAAAAATAATTAAAAAAAAATAGTAGTGTAACAATATTTTATTCACAAATACATAAGTCAATTTCCGAATGAACAACACTGGTCGAAAAAAAAGTAAATTATTCATAAATAAATTACTCTTGATGAATAGAAAGTGTGTATCAAATGTCATAAAAATATATAGCAGCAGTATCACAGATATTATTAAGAAATTAGATTTACTGTCAATCTTGTGTATATGAAGTTTTTTCTCAAAATAAACCCACTAGACCAGGAAAAAATTTAGGATTCCCAAATAATTCTTTCTAAATATCTTTACCAAATTTTTTACTCATATAGAGTAGCCTTTTATGGTTCCAAGAACCTACTTCGTTAAGATTTTTGTTAACTTTCTTGTGACGAAGAGGCGGTTTACTGATATAAGAGATTCGAACAAATATAAGTTTTTATTTATTATGTTTCTTTACAACCGGGACCACCCTGTATATACTGCCTACATTTTTTAAACGCTGTTAAAATTTCTAATGATATGGTGTATTATGTTATGATTTTTTTTTTAAATTAAGGAAAATATAAGCAAGTATTTAGTTTTTACAAAAAATTTGCGATTAAAAAAAAAATTTTTATTGGTTTTTTAATCTCAAATACAGAAAATAAAAAACGAATAATACTGCTTACCACAAAACGTTCATAACATCTCTCTAGTACGAAAAAATTAAAAAAAAAAAGTAAAATATATTACAGTGGAAACACGATAGGTTTTTATGCTGACAAAAACAGCAAAATCGCATTTTCTTGGAGATATTGTATTGACTCGGATTAATCAAATTTTCCTTAAAACAGTATCAGTTATTTAAATGAGTTAAGCACCAGTTTATAGCTGCTTATATAAAAAAATCTAGATACAAGAATATGCCATGCAAATAATTAGAAATATTGAAAATACCTATTTTGTTCCTCAAAACAGTTTCAATTGTTTAAATGAGTTAAGTACCAGTTTCTAGCAGGTTTATGGTGCTTATATAAAATACTCTGCCAATTTATGGGCACCTAAGCTCACACTGGGTACTATAGTTATAGCGTACGTGTGAGTTAATATAACTAAAAACTGAAATATATTTTATTTAATTCCAGACTCAATTACCTTTCGTTTGATACCACACAAGCCATGTTTTGACTTAAACTCTAATTTTTGAAATCTACCCCCTCCATTTTTTTAAACTAAAATGTATTTTGGTTAACTCCAGACTCAATTTCCTTTCGCTTGATATCACACACGGCATATTTCCACTTAAACTCTAAGTTTTAAAATTTACCCCCACCCTTTTTTTTTAAATAAGCTAAAATATATTTTGTTTAACTCCAGACTCAATTACCTTGCGTCTGATATAACACACACCATATTTTTACATAAAGTCTAATTTTTGAAATATACCCCCACCCTTTTATTTGGCTTCTGTTCGGTGGATTTTGTTCATTTGTAAATGGGACCATCTCGACCCAAAACCCAGCCTAGGTACCAAATTTTATTTAAATCGGGCAAGCGGTTTTTGAGTTATGCGCGTTGGTCGTTACAGACAGACATACAGACATACAGACATACAGACATACAGACATACAGACATACAGACATACAGACATACAGACATACAGACATACAGACATACAGACATACAGACATACAGACATACAGACATACAGACATACAGACATACAGACATACAGACATACAGACATACAGACATACAGACATACAGACATACAGACATACAGACATACAGACATACAGACATACAGACATACAGACATACAGACATACAGACATACAGACATACAGACATACAGACATACAGACATACAGACATACAGACATACAGACATACAGACATACAGACATACAGACATACAGACATACAGACATACAGACATACAGACATACAGACATACAGACATACAGACATACAGACATACAGACATACAGACATACAGACATACAGACATACAGACATACAGACATACAGACATACAGACATACAGACATACAGACATACAGACATACAGACATACAGACATACAGACATACAGACATACAGACATACAGACATACAGACATACAGACATACAGACATACAGACATACAGACATACAGACATACAGACATACAGACATACAGACATACAGACATACAGACATACAGACATACAGATATACAGACATACAGACATACAGACATAAAGACATAAAGACATACAGACATACAGACATACAGACATACAGACATACAGACATACAGACATACAGACATACAGACATACAGACATACAGACTGATTGGTATAAAGCGAAAATTAAATTGCTGGTTCATAAAATTAGTTTACCAATCACCTGCGAATAATTTAATTAATTATGAAATCTGAACTGAAAATAATTACGAACAGTTGAAGATGCACTTACCCCTGTTTTTGCAGCGTGTTGTTTGTGACGTCTTTCACACAGAAGTGATTTTTCGACAGCAATTGTCATATATCGAAGCGCGCACACCCCCAATGTACAAATTCAACTGGTTGAGTGCGCGAAGATGCAATTGAACATGCTCAGAAAGTAAAATAAAATAAAGTTTTCAATCGCATTCGCCAAAATTCTTAAAGACAAATACGAACGTATAAACGCGAGAAAAATATTAAAATAAAACAAAATTCTTATACCCAAAAGTGTATTTACAAAGGCGAGTGAATTTTGGACATTCTGCCCGCCTAAAAATTACATTGATGTAATTTTTAAATGTTTTCAGGTTCAAAGTCCATCGGTAAAGGACATAGCTTTACCAGAGGTCTTTGAAATATTCCTGAGACAGTGCGTACAGTGGCAACACGTGAGATTTGATCTTCACCTGGGTGAAGGGCAATAATTCTACCAAGCGACCATTTTGTCGGTGGTAAATTATCCGACTTTATGTGTACCATAGTACCTATAGCAGGGGCGGGACAAGTGGGTTCCAGCCACTTGGACCGCTGCTGCAGTGTATGTAAATATTCCTTAGAATAACGCGCCCAAAAATCCTGATGTAATCTTTGGATCATCTGCCATCTAGAGAGGCGGTTTAGTTTGATACTGGTTACATCAGGATCGGGTAAACTACAAACAGGTTCTAGAGTCAAAAAATGATTTGGTGTCAACGCAGACAAATCATTGGGGTCGCTAGATAAAGGAGACAATGGTCTAGAATTTAATAGCGCTTCCACTTGTACTAAGACCGTATAAAGCTCTTCGTACGTTAAAATCTGGCTTCCGATAACGCGATACAAATGCGTTTTTACCGCCTTTACTCCACTTTCTGCTAATCCAGAAAAGTGTGGCGCCCCTGGGGGGTGAAAAAACCACTCAATGGATTCCGCGGCTGCCGCTTGTTTAAATATTATCTGTAATTCCTTATTTGCACCCTTAAACGTAGTTCCTTGGTCTGATATTATTTTTGAGACCCTTCCTCGACGTGCCATAAAACGCCTTAAAGCACACAGAAAAGCTTCGCTAGAATAATCCGAAACTAATTCGATATGAAGAGCCTTGGTAGAGAAGCAAACGAATATGCAGATCCAAGCCTTAAGCGTTTTATTTCCGCGAACTTTTCTGCTTAATGATATGGATATTGGACCCGCATAGTCACAACCGACTACGGTAAAACTTTTGACAGCAGATATGCGTAATTTGGGTAAGTTTCCCATTTTTGGTTCAAAAGGTTTCGGATTAAGTCGCCAACAATTTTTACAGTTAGCGATAACGGTTCTTATCGCCCGCTTAGGAGATAATATCCAGAAATTTTGAAAAATTAAGAACTGTAAAGTTTGCAAACCTGGGTGCAAATAAGATTTATGATAGTGTTCAATGAGGAGCGTAGTTAATCTATGTTGTCGTGGTAAAAGAATCGGGTGTTTCTGGTCATATGAAAGATCAGAATATCGGAGGCGACCTCCAACCCGCAATATATTTTTATTATCAAGAAAAGCGTCTAACTTTCTAAAAGGCTTTGAAATGCGTTTTTTCGCATTAATATTTGAGATTTCTTGAGAAAATGTGACTGTTTGAACATGCCTGATCAGAAAAATAAGAGCGAGATTAAGTTCTGACAGGACTATGGGTCCAGTACGATAAGCAAGATTTCTTTTAAAGCAGATAAAACGATACCAGATAGCGATTATCCTTTGAATTTTAGAAAGCGAAGAATATTTGTTTAAAAGAATATCAAAAAACGTGTTTTCTGTAAATGCGACCAAAGTTATTTTCCTTTCTTCACCAAGAACTTCGTCCGAATCCAATGGTTCAGAATAAATGCTTGGTGGCCAATGCTCATCAGGCATTGAAAGCCAATCTGGACCGCACCACCAAAGGGGCGTATTTAACAATTCTGACGGCAACAAAGTTCTTGTTGCACAGTCTGCGGGATTATCATTTGTGCGTACATGCTGCCATATTGCAGCTGGTAGTTTATTTTGAATTTTCGCAACCCGGTTGGCGACAAATGTTTTGTATCTATAAGGGGGATTTTTAATCCAGCTAAGAGCGATTGTGGAATCTGACCACGCGAAAATTTTAGAAATTTTAATTTTATCTCCTAGAATTTTTAAAATTGCGGAAACAAGATCAACCAGTAAAACAGCGGCTACCAGCTCTAATCTCGGGATTGAAATTGTTTTTACCGGAGCGATTTTTGCTTTAGCAGCAATGAGAAAAGTGCAGATTTTATTATTTTGTAAAACGCGAAAATACGCTATACTAGCGTAAGCTTTTTCTGACGAATCACAGAAAGCGTGAAGTTGACATTCTGTAAAATTATCAATAATAAAACGTCGCGGTAAAGAAAAGTTTTGAATAAGGCCTAACTCAGATTTATATTTTAACCAACGTTGGCGTATAAAGGGGGAAACTTCCTGGTCCCAGTCATATTTTTGTTTCCACAGAAGCTGCAATAGATCTTTGGAGAACAGGCTCAGAGGTGAGAGCCATCCTAGTGGATCAAAGCATCTTGCAATTTCTGACAGAATCGTGCGTTTTGTACATTCTCGTTCCAATGGATCTACGCGATAGGTAAAAATATCTTTACAAGGAATCCATTGTAAGCCTAAAATTTTTATTGTTTCAGATTCTGAATCGAAATTAAACGAGTTTGAGTGCAAGTAAGACTCCGGAAGGTCTTGTAAAAATGACTTATTGTTGCTTGCAAATTTTCTAAGTTCGAACCCACCGTTTCCCAATAGTTCTATAAGTTGATCGCGTAAATTTCTAGCTTCTGAGAGGTTATTTGCATTACCAATTAAATCATCAACGTAAATTGAGGTTTTGAGTACCTCACGAGCTTGAGGAAACTTGTTTCCTTCATCCTGTGCTAATTGAGCAATGACGCGGTTAGCGAGATATGGAGAAGAGCTCAGACCAAAAGTGACCCGTTTAAAACGCATGTCTTTTATGGGCTCGTTGGGAGTGAATCTCCATATTATTCTTTGAAAATCCCTATGAATAGGGGCAATTAAAACTTGTGTAAACATGCTTTTAAGATCACAAGTAAAGACCACAGAAGAAATACGAAAACTGAGAAGTAGAGCAAAAACTTCTTTTTGAAGTTTTGGCCCCGTAAGAAGGGTGTCATTTAGCGAGGGTGAATTTTGATTTGGACGAGACGATCCGTCGAAAACAATTCGAATATTGTCACCCTTGGCTACGCAATGATGGGGTAAGTAAAAAGAGTTTTTATTTATTTCTTCGTCAGGAATAATTTCAAGATAATCATTGTTAATATATTCTTGAATAGTATCTGAATATTTTTTATAAATATTAGGATTTAAAATTAAGCGTTTTTCAAGCGAAAAAAATCTTCTTAAAGCCAATGAGCGCGTTGCATGAAAATCAAATTGCGGAGGCGTATTATCTTGGAAAGGTAGTTCTACCATGTATCGCCCTGTTTCGTCTCTACAGTGAGTCTCAACAAAGCTTTTCTCGGCAAGAATATCGGAGGGCGAGCAAAAATTTGCTTTAGGTAGCTCTTCTAATTCCCAAAAGCGTTTTAAAGCGTGGTCTAGCGATAGTGAATCGGTTTCATTTACAGAGCAAAATAAAGCGGTTGAATGTGATTGCGATTTAATTTTATTATTTTTATTTTTTCCCATAATAATATAGCCAAAAATACTATTAAGAAGAATTGGTTTGTTGGGGCCATTATCAATGCGCCCTTCGCGTAAAATATAGGGAAAAATATCAGCGCCCAAAAGAAAATCAATATTAGCGGGTTCTTGGAACGTAGGGTCCGCGAGGGGTACATTTTGAAAATCAGAAGTATCTATATTACCTAAATAAGTGCTAGGAATTTCCGAACACAACTTGGGTAAGATCACAGCGTCGACTGACATGCGTGGTTCCGTTTGATTATACGGTTTGATAATACAAGTTACTCCTCCCTGAGAGGTAACTTCATTCATAGATCCTAATCCTTGAATAGAAAGGGATAAACTATAGCGTGGAAGTGAAAGTTTTTTGAAAAACTTCAAAGAGACGTAACTGCATTCTGAGCCAGAATCAAGAATAACCCTAGCTTTTTGAAAAATGCCACGAGAATCCATAACCTCGATAATAGCGGTAGATAAAATTGTATTCTGAGCGTGCGAATTGGAGAAGTAATTTAAGGTATTTTGCGAATTTTGAGGTAAATTTTCCATACCTGTTTGTGGCGGTTGCTGAAAAGCGCGAGAGGTTGGCGAATTATTTTGCTGAGGCGAGATATTACCATTAAAAGCAGGCGAATTATTTTGTGAAGAACTTTGCGGGTTATTGTATTGCGAATTATAAAAGGGGGGTCGTACATTAGAATTGTAATTATTTTCAAGATTCGTGCGGTTAGAAGTATGTGGACTGTAATTGTTGTTATTTTTAAAAATATGTAAAAGAGAGTGATGTCTATTAGATTGACAGTAACGACAAACAGACTGCGATTGACATAAAGCTAGGTTATGTTGCCCACTTAAACAATTAGGACACCAGTTGTTGTCTTTAGCTAACTGAAAACGTTCAGAGGAATTTTTATTTTTAAATTCTAAGCATCTGTAAATATTATGGTCACGTGATTGACATAAAAGACAAGATTGATTTGAATTATTTAACTTTGTATTATTATTTCGACTTGCATTACCAAAAAATGCAGAAGTTTGTCTAGGTTTTGACTGATTAGAAGAAAATCAATTTTTTGTGTCTGTTTTTAAAGGTGAAGAAAAATCAGTTTTAGTTGAAAATTCTACCGCTTCTATAGCGTTACATCGTTTTAGTACAAAATTCTTTAAATCGTCAAAAGTAGGAACTTGAGATGGATCATTAAGTTCAAGTTCAAATCGCGTCATGGTCTCCTGATCTAAATGTTTACTGAAATTATAGTATAGCAAAAAAGACCAATCATCTGTGGGAAAACCAAGTACCTTAAGGGCGGAGAGATTTTCACTATATACGTCAACTAGTGTGCGCAATTGTTTTGAATTTTTAGAATTTGTTACGTAAGGAACATTATCCATTGTTTTTAAATGTGAAAAAGCAATAAGCCGTTTGTTATCGTAGCGGTTTTTTAGCGATTCGAGAGCAATTGAATAATTAGCGGCGGCTAAAGGTGTGCATTGCACCAGTGCTAGCGGGGGTCCCTCTAGGGAGTTTAAAAGATGGTTAAATTTCTCTATATTCGAAATATTTGTGTTGTCAACTAGCGCATTAAACATGTCCATAAAATTTCTAAATTGTCTAATATCGCCGGAAAATTTTGGAACTTTCAAATTAGTCAAGTTTGGCGGTCGATTACCACTAGATAGTCCCGAAGCAGAGGATGCGTCGGTTTCAACCTTCAGTGTTGGCTTTTCAAACAGCGCGGTATACTTAGCGTAATTGTAAGATCGTAAGTATTCAAAGTCTTTTCTCACTCCTTCTTCGGTATCAATTTCAAAATCGTCGGTCGCTGACATTAAAGATATAAGATTTTGATGATATTTAGCAAAATCGTTAACCACTTGATCAATTTGAGCGTACATAATTTTAAACTGAAGTTTAGCCGTCTCGTCAGCATCAGAAGCCGAGTCAGCAAAAGTTTTTAATTCTTTCATTTGATTATGACACATTGTGCGAAGGGTCTTATACGATTTAATCTTAGCCGCGGACATGATGATCCTTTATTTAATGCAGATGGGTATAATAAAGAAAAGCAAAACTAAATTTTTAATTATTTTTAGCAATTTAGGGATATTACGCGGTATTTTTAACAATTTAGCCAAATAAAATCAATTTATTAAAATCAATTATTGGTAAAATTATCAATTTATTTAGTGATACTAATAAATAAAAGGGAAAGCGAATTATTAATAATATAATTTTTAATTGAATTTAACCATATTATTTTAGCGAATTAATAAATTTTTATAAATTAAGTAACGGTGAAAATAGGGAATTATTTATTTACCTTTGTTAGTTAATAAGAGCGAAAACGAACTATTTATTTATATTTACTAATAAATAAAAGCGAAATATTTTTTAATAGTTAAGGGGAATTGCGCGGTGCGAATTAGCGATAATTAATTAACTTAGCGACATGCAATAGCGAGTTATCTACTAGCGATCCCAATAAGTTGTAAATATAGGCAAGTAAGAAGCTTAAATTATAAACCTCTTTACACAATAAATAATACTATGGCACCCATAAAGCTGCAATAAAAGTTCTAAACTAAAGGAGCAGTAATAAAATAAAATGCAGATAGGACCTACTGGTAAGCCTATATCATATGCCGATAAATTACGTGCAATTGTTTATGTATATGTAACCTGCCTAAAACCTACTACTCATTTTAGGAAAGAATGTTAAAGAAAAAACTGGAATGATAAGCTCATATTCAATGACCTTGAATTTATTTCTCCGAAACAAATTACCTATTTATAAATCGTCAAAGACGGAAAACCAAAACACGTTGAAAAATGAAAAAAACCTATTATACTTTTTATTATTAGCGAAGCGAATAAAAACTTTCAAACGCATCCGGTTCGAAGGACCAAAAATGATTGGTATAAAGCGAAAAATTAATTAGATTGCTGGTTCATAAAATTAGTTTACCAATCATCTGCGAATAATTTAATTAATTATGAAATCTGAACTGAAAATAATTACGAACAGTTGAAGATGCACTTACCCCTGTTTTTGCAGCGTGTTGTTTGTGACGTCTTTCACACAGAAGTGATTTTTCGACAGCAATTGTCATATATCGAAGCGCGCACACCCCCAATGTACAAATTCAACTGGTTGAGTGCGCGAAGATGCAATTGAACATGCTCAGAAAGTAAAATAAAATAAAGTTTTCAATCGCATTCGCCAAAATTCTTAAAGACAAATACGAACGTATAAACGCGAGAAAAATATTAAAATAAAACAAAATTCTTATACCCAAAAGTATATTTACAAAGGCGAGTGAATTTTGGACACAGACATACAGACATACAGACATACAGACATACAGACATACAGACATACAGACATACAGACATACAGACATACAGACATACAGACATACAGACATACAGACATACAGACATACAGACATACAGACATACAGACATACAGACATACAGACATACAGACATACAGACATACAGACATACAGACATACAGACATACAGACATACAGACATACAGACATACAGACATACAGACATACAGACATACAGACATACAGACATACAGACATACAGACATACAGACATACAGACATACAGACATACAGACATACAGACATACAGACATACAGACATACAGACGGTGTAACGATTTTTTTCTTAACCCTAATAGCAAGTAACGTTTTTAACAAAAAAAATTAAAATACTTGTAAGACCCTGTACAAATAAAAATAAATCAAAGAATTATCCACATAAAAAAAAAGACAGTATCGTCGATGGAGCGATCCTCCGGTGGCTGCTTGTGGTGCGTGGGCGTTTGACGCCTTGTCCACTGGACCACGGTTATTCATGATAAAATTTGTTTCAACAAGCGTTGTTTAGAGTCGCTTTACGGCACGTTCCCCACTTCGTCGTCGCACGGCTGTACTCAGACTGATCCAAGCTGCTTTGTTCGGTCAGGGAAACCCGCCGTCTTTTTTCAAATGCACGTAGCCGAGAGAGTCAGCTACATGCGGATTCTCGATGCAGTTTAACTTCTATATGGTAACCGAACTACCTTGTTTTTGCTATAGCAAGGTCTCGTTAGATCGCAGGATTTTGTGTGTTTGAGAGAGCATTTTAACACCGTTATAATATGTGCTGATAAAATATATTAAAAACTTATTTTAACCAAGCATAACTGCTACTCAAAATGTTGTAAAACTTACAGAAATTGTACAGTGTTTTGTAACAGAGTTAGTTTCGTGAAAAATGCTGGTGTGATTAAAAAGGTGGACCATTGTTCATTACTGGCCATTCCATTTTATGAAGTCCATTCCATTTTATGAAAGCCATTCCATTTTATGAAGCCCATTCCATTTTATGAAGGCCATTCCATTTTATGAAGCCCATTCCATTTTATGGAGCTTGTTTTCTGGGATCCGTATATGTTTTGAAGCCCGTACATCACACATACTTTGAGCAGAAGCCCGTAATTGTTTACTGAAGTAAAAGCCATGTTGTACTAGTCGATGTTACTGCTTTCTTTTTGTTTTGCTGTCCCGTTTTGAAATCTGTTTTGTTGAAGTACCGACCACCCAACCAACTCAAATCTTTTGAGGACTCAACCTCCAGCGTGGGATTTGGCAGATAAGATTTAATACTTATTTTTACTAACCATTTTATTTAACTGTGATATATTTCCTTTTTATAGCACTGGTTATTATTTGTTAATATTTTTGGTAAACCTATTTATTGCCCTTGTTAAGATCTGGCAACAATGCACCCTTGTTGAGTAGATGCGCATTTACCCTCCCAAGGTATTAATTTTTCATAGGTCCCAAAAATATATTATATTTTTTTGTTTTTAGCCAAATAGGTACATACTTTTTATTTAGGTACTTCGATAATTTTTTTTGTTGTGGCTTGATTTTATCGTCCGTGTATTTTCTTCTTACTTTTTATTAACATAAAATAATAAGATAAATTCTTTTATTGAAATAAAAAACCAACTCTTTATAAATAGAAATTGAATTACATTCTTGAGATAATAAAAATAAATAGTAACGAACATTCTGTGATAAGAAAAAAGGATATAAAATAATATTTTTAATCGATAGCTATATA
Source organism: Aspidapion aeneum (assembly GCA_963576565.1). Classification (NCBI taxonomy): domain Eukaryota; kingdom Metazoa; phylum Arthropoda; class Insecta; order Coleoptera; family Brentidae; genus Aspidapion; species Aspidapion aeneum. The sequence goes on along the minus strand of OY755038.1, from coordinate 70,332,867 downwards.
ATTAAGTATTTAGGTTAAAAGATCCTTATATATTTATTTTTTTTGTAAATTTCCTTCTTGCAAGTCGTTTGCTGATAAAAATAATTAGAGACTATTTTTTTTAAACCTTTTGCGTTTTAATCAAACATTCACCATCTTTATTAATACGTAGTGAATAATACAAGGTTCACTAAGATCTCGATACATTCTTTCTATTTTACTTTTAAACTTGTATTGGCGCCCTTTAGGCAAAAGAACGTTAATTTATTTCACATGAATATTGTTGAGTTTTTTTTGAGGTGAACACCACGACCTCAGTCCCAACTGAGCTACCGAGAGCATTTTAGTTTGTAACAAAAAACCGTTACAGATTAAGCGGCGGGACCAACGCGGGGCCTGAGTTTTTTATTGTTGTTTAAATTTCTTTTGCCTATAAATAAAGATAATTTTTTTGAGTTTTTTTAAATTTTATATCCTTGGTTCATAACTAGTTAAAAAATTAAATACTTAAAAATAAATCAAGATAAATCTAAGATATTTAAATAAAGATAAATAAAGTCAAATATTATTTAATTAAAATAAATGAGAACAAATATAACCTAATAAAATTGATATAAAAATAATTTTTGCATTTATGGAGGTAAATTTTAATGCTAAAAGTAAGAAGGCGGTTTTTTTTCTTCTTATATGGCATCTAGTACAGTTTAAACATACAAATAAAATTATTTGTGTTTTTTCTTTGTAGATTGTTTTGAATTGAATATTTATAATTGTTATTTAGGGGCTCAGCAAAACGAGAGTTTTTCTTAGTGGCAAAACAAAGGCTAAATCTAGATAGAGTTTTACCCAAAAATATTTTTAATAATTTTTTTGTTTTTATTTTTTTATTCTACGTGGCCAGTATTGAACTATATAAGTTTTATCAGCCATATATTTTTTTATATAGAATTTTTTACTAACAATTTTGGTGTTGGGTATTTTCGTGATTGAATCTTGAGTACGTTTTGATCAGTCTGTGCGGGGACCGATTATTCATTTTAATGTTTTTGCATACGTTCCACTAAATTAAGAGCGAGTTATGAAAACTATATTTTGAGATTTTTATTTTTTTGTATTTTTTATGCAGGGCGCTCGATGGTATTTAAAGATACTGCAGTTCGATTTTAAAGTTTTCTTTGTTAATTATACGACGATTGCGACTTAAAAAAAAAATATATATAAATAATATTTTTTGCATTCTTTTTTTTTTAAATTTTTTGTTGCTAAATTTTTTTAATTTTAAAATGGATATCCGTGATATCGATTTAATGAGGCCTATTCATTTAACTCAACCGGAGTTATCTTATGAATTAAGAATTCGTGGAGTTATTGCTACGAGACATCAAGATGCAGCACAAAAACGAAAAATGTTAAATCGCAGAATACAAGCGGATAAAAATCGAAATCTTTCTTATTCGGATCCGCAGTATGAATTCGAAAACGAAAAAAAAAGGTTATCGAGGAAACCTTAGTAGCTTTAGAAGTTTTAATTTCGGAATTTGAAGGACCACAAACAGACTCTGCTTTTCAGCGTTATCGATCGCGATTAATTCATATTTCTAATCGTATTTGTCGGATTATAATCCCTCTTATAGACCAAGACTCTGTCGTTATTAATTTTAAGCAAGAAGCTTATGCAAAATATTTAGAGCTAGAAGCTAACCTTTTTGAAAAAGCTGATATTTTTGAACAAAACAACAGCGACTCGAACCTAACGTTGAATCAAACCGTTCTTCCTGCTCCAACCCCTATCGTTAACCCTGTTTTTACTCAAAGCAAGTCAATACCTGTTCATCAGTGGAATTTGTCATTTTCTGGCGAAGCAGATTATCATGTTGTTCTAGAATTTTTAGATAAAGTTGAGGAATATTGTAAGTCCCGTCGTGTTTCAAAAATAGAGTTATTCGAGAGTGCTGGAGAGTTATTTTCAGGACCTGCGCATAACTGGTTTAAATCTGCTGTTAATAGAGCTACTAATTGGGAATCATTAGTTAAAATTTTAAAAACCGATTTTTTGCCTGAAGATTTAGACGATTTAATTTGGGAGGATATTAAAGCAAGAAAACAATATAAAACAGAACCTTTTCATCTTTTTGTTGCTAATATGGAGTCATTATTTAGACATTTAGATAGACAACCCTGCGAAGCCACAAAGTTAAAATACTTAAGGAAAAATATGTGTGATTTTTATAAATCTCCTCTAGCTTTGGTCAGCATTGGCTCAATCCTTTCTTTATTGGAAAACTGCCGAAAAATAGAAAATTCAAAAACGACAGATGGATCTTCTCGTTTTTTCTTTCCACTCAAATGATCAAGACAATTTTTGTGAACCATCAACGTCTGGTTATAACCAAAACCAAAACCATAAAAATAATTTTAAAAATACATCCTTTTTATCTGGAAATTATCGAGGCAATTTTAAAAACAATCGAGGTCGTGGCAATCAGCATGGCTATCTGAATACCAATCCTAATTTAAATTACAGTAACCAGTACAATAAATTTAATTCGAATCGTGGCAGATCTTATGGAAATCATTATGACTATTCGAGTAGCAATCATCATTCGCAGTCTAACATTCAACGTAATAATTTTAGTAATCATCGTGGTAGTTTTCGAGGTAATTTTAAAAATAGAAATTCGAGTAGAAATCTTCAAGATAATTTAAATCCGAGTAATAATGTAACTTCTATTAATACTTCAGATACTAATAACAATCCTAATACAGTTCAATCTAGTGACTCTTCTAAGATAGTGTGTTGGAATTGTGGATCAATCATGTTTTCTCGTCATGTAAAGCTCCGAAAAATAAATTTTGTTACCGATGTGGAAAATCCAATGTAACAACTCGTGATTGCAATTGTTCAAAAAACTAGTTTCGAGGACGTTTGGTAACGGTCGACGAACTCCTTGTAATTTTAAGGCCGAGAATAATAAAATAAAATTTTTTTGTCAGTTTGAATGGGACAATTGGAAGAAATTTGTTTATGATTTTTATAATAAAGTTAAAGTATCGGAATTTGGTAATAAAGCAAATTTAAGTACCGTTGAATCGAATTTGGTTTCTAATGATAGTTCTTTAGCTGCATTATTTGTTAGTTTACCTCATGATAATAGGCCTTATATTGAGATAAATGTTTTTGATACATTAGTTACTGCACTTTTAGATAGTGGTGCAAATCACAGTGTGCTTGGCAGGAAATCTTTAGACTTAATAGCAAAATTTGAACTTGAAGTTGACAGTTTTGGAAAAAATAACCCGGTGTACACAGCTAGTGGACAACCACAAGAAGTTGTGGGTGTAATCTATTTGCCGACATGTGCTGATAATCTATGTAAGATTACAAAAGTTTTAGTTGTACCTTCATTATCGCATGGATTAATTTTGGGAAGTGACTTTTGTCGAAACTTTAACGTTAAGATTGATTTTGAGGATAATTCTTGGACAGTTTGTAGTTCTGTCAGTAATTTTGTTTTCTCTGTTTCTTCGGAGGACAAAGATACGTCTTTGGGCATTGAAAGTCAAAACTTTTCAGAAAGTGAGTTGCGAGACATCGAAAAAATTAAATTAGCTTATGAAGCTATCAGTTGTAAAGATAAACTAGGACGCACAGATAAACTTGTATTTAATATTGATACTGGAGATGCTCCACCATTCAGAGAACGACAATATCCTTTGTCACCTTTTATGATGAACATACTAAATAAAGAACTAGATGAAATGCTCGCCTTAAATGTAGTTGAACCATCACATAGCTCTTATAATTCTCCGGTCTTGTTAGTTAAGAAAGCAAACGATGAATACCGTTTCTGTTTTGACGGACGTCGTCTAAATAAAATAACAAAGCATTATGCATATCCTCTGCCTAGAGTAGATACTATTTTAAACACTTTGCGTGATGCACGTTATATCTCTTCCATTGATCTTAGAAAAGCTTTTTGGCAGATACCCCTGAACCCTGATTGTAAAGAAAAAACTGCTTTCTCTGTACCAGGTCGTGGTCTATTCCATTTTAATGTTGTTCCATTCGGTTTACGTAACTCTGCTCAATGTCAGCAAAGTTTAATGGATAAAGTTTTAACCCCGAAGCTTTCTCCTAAGGTGTTTTGCTATTTGGATGACATAATTGTTACTTCCAGTAGTTTTTCTGAACATATTTCACTGTTATATGAAGTGTTAGAAAAATTGAAAAATGCAAATTTAACTGTTAACCTTGAGAAATGTCAACTTTTTAAGTCAAGTCTCAAGTACCTTGGTTATGTAGTGGACTGCTCGGGATTACGTACCGACAGTGACAAGGTTGCTGCTATAGTGAATTTTCCTCAGTGTAAAACTACTACTGAAATCAAACGTTTTGTTGGTATGGCTTCTTGGTATAGAAAGTTTATTAAAGGCTTTTCTACTCTTGTTTCACCGTTGAACGATTTGTTGAAAGGTAAAAAGAAAGGTCAAACTGTGAAATGGACTCCTGACGCGGATAGTGCTTTTATTAAGTTAAAAGAGGCTCTGGTCTCTGCTCCAGTTTTATGCAGCCCCGATTTTGATATTCCTTTTATTATTCAGGCTGATGCTTCTCATACCGGTTTGGGCGGTGTGCTTTTGCAAGAAATAGATGGCTCAGAAAGAGTTATAGCTTACGCTAGTAGATCTTTATCTCGAACAGAACGTAATTATACTGTGACTGAAAGAGAATGTCTTGCTGTAATTTTTTCCTTATCAAAATTTAGGCCCTATGTGGAGGGTACTGCAAATCTAAAAATTATTACCGATCACTATTCACTTTTATGGTTAAATAATATGAAAGAACCAACTGGAAGATTAGCCAGATGGGCCGTTCAGTTGCAACAGTATGATTATACTATTACTCATAGAAAAGGATCATTAAATGTAGTTCCAGATTGTTTGTCCAGGATCCCTTCTGATAATCTAGTTAATAACGACCATGAGAATGTTGATGTTTTAGCTTTGACTAATTTTGAGACACAGAAATTAGATATCCGTTTAGAAAACCTTGACCCTTTTTATTTAAAGATGCAACAAGATATTTTATCAAAACCTGAAAAATTTCCTAATTGGTGCGTTAAAAATAATTTTGTTTACAAGCACGTTCCCTTAAAAACTAAATTTAAATCTAATTTGACCCCCTGGAAAATTTTAGTTCCAAAAAGTCAAGTTCAAGAAATAATTAGAAAACATCATGACCCTGTTGTAGCAGGTCACTTTGGATTTTTTAAGACCATTAGTAGAATTCAGGAAACTTATTATTGGAAAGAAATCAGAAAAGATGTAGCTAAATATATCAGATCTTGTGTAGTATGTGGAGAACAAAAGGCATCAAATGAAGCTAGAATGGGTTTAATGGGTGCTGAGAAGTCTTGTAACTTTCCATTTCAAATTATTGCAGTAGATATTATCGGTCCTCTGCCTAGAAGTCGTTCTGGTTTTAGTCACTTGTTAGTTGTGGGCGATTGGTTTTCTAAGTATACAATATTACATCCTTTAAGAAAAGCTGAAGCAAGTAAGATTTGTCAGTTCATGGAAAAGGAAATATTTTTGGTACATGGAGTACCCCAATTTATTATCTGCGACAATGGCAGCCAGTTCGCTGGAAAGGTTTTTAAGAAAATGGCCGAAAAACATGAAGTTCAGAAAATTTGGTTTAATGCTCGTTATCATCCCCAGACTAATTTTGTTGAAAGGTCAAATAGAGTAGTTGGTACAGCTATACGTAGCTATATTAAAGAGCATAGAGATTGGGATCAACACTTGTCAGAGATACAATTTGCTATTAATTCAACAGTTCATGAAGTTACACAGTTTAGCCCTAATTTTATGAATTTTGGTCGCAATGTTCCTATTACTGGAAAGTATTATGGTGAAATTATAGATACTGACGATCTTGAACTTTTGTCCAGAGAGCGCGTTGAGTTTTGTGATAATTTAAGAGGACTTTCAGAGATTTATGAAAATGTTAAGAAAAAGCTTCATCAAGCATATGAGAGAAATAAACGCCAATATAATTTGAGAAAACGTGATGTTCAGTTTAATGTCGGAGATAAAGTATGGAAGCGTAATAAGGTGTTGTCTGACGCATCAAATCAATTTGCTGCCAAATTGGCAAAGAAATATGTTCTATGTAAGATTTCTAAAAAGATATCTCGATTAATATATCGGCTAGTTCATATTGACGGTTCTGATGCAGGCGAATGGCACATTAAGGATTTGAAGCCTTATCTTGGTTCGAATTCTGACGTTTCCGTAGGCTCTGATAATTAGTTTTGAGTATTTTGTAGGCAGTTGAGTGTTATTTTTGAAAGGAAAAGTTGAAAATTAAGTACCGAGTTACATGTTTTAGAGTGACCAGAATTTTGAGTAAAGATACAAACAAGTTTCGTCGTGAGGAAGTGTATTTGGGTACCCTAGTCATTTGCGAATTTCCCCTGTGTAAGACTGCAGTCGATTCCCCATTAGCTTATAGATATTGTTTAAGGTATATAGTTTCGATATCTTCGATTTTTGAGTATGAGCAATTTGGTTATCATGTTTTAATTGCCTTGTGAAGTCTTTGTAGATTAGTCCCTACTTATTTTGTCCCTTTCCTAATTTAGACTGACCGATAGTGACTCCAATTTTGGCGGGTGATACACGAAAGATATCAAGCTTCTATAAAGAATCATTCCAAGGAACCCCTATATGCACATAAAATGAATTTGTGTATGTTCATAAATACCTTTGGTAATGAATACCTGGCCAGTATTTGTTTCATAGCAACTTTCTCTTAAGTTAATATTTTTTTTACCACTTAGGTTAATAGTTTGTTAGTATAGATGTACAATTTAATCCTATGGAAATATTCTTGTTTCTAACTTCCCATTTTTAACTAGTAGTATTCATACTGCATAAATAAAATTTGTTTTTCCCCAAATTTTATTCTTTTAGGAGAGGGGTGGTGTAACGATTTTTTTCTTAACCCTAATAGCAAGTAACGTTTTTAACAAAAAAAATTAAAATACTTGTAAGACCCTGTACAAATAAAAATAAATCAAAGAATTATCCACATAAAAAAAAAGACAGTATCGTCGATGGAGCGATCCTCCGGTGGCTGCTTGTGGTGCGTGGGCGTTTGACGCCTTGTCCACTGGACCACGGTACTTCATGATAAAATTTGTTTCAACAAGCGTTGTTTAGAGTCGCTTTACGGCACGTTCCCCACTTCGTCGTCGCACGGCTGTACTCAGACTGATCCAAGCTGCTTTGTTCGGTCAGGGAAACCCGCCGTCTTTTTTCAAATGCACGTAGCCGAGAGAGTCAGCTACATGCGGATTCTCGATGCAGTTTAACTTCTATATGGTAACCGAACTACCTTGTTTTTGCTATAGCAAGGTCTCGTTAGATCGCAGGATTTTGTGTGTTTGAGAGAGCATTTTAACACCGTTATAATATGTGCTGATAAAATATATTAAAAACTTATTTTAACCAAGCATAACTGCTACTCAAAATGTTGTAAAACTTACAGAAATTGTACAGTGTTTTGTAACAGAGTTAGTTTCGTGAAAAATGCTGGTGTGATTAAAAAGGTGGACCATTGTTCATTACTGGCCATTCCATTTTATGAAGTCCATTCCATTTTATGAAAGCCATTCCATTTTATGAAGCCCATTCCATTTTATGAAGGCCATTCCATTTTATGAATCCCATTCCATTTTATGGAGCTTGTTTTCTGGGATCCGTATATGTTTTGAAGCCCGTACATCACACATACTTTGAGCAGAAGCCCGTAATTGTTTACTGAAGTAAAAGCCATGTTGTACTAGTCGATGTTACTGCTTTCTTTTTGTTTTGCTGTCCCGTTTTGAAATCTGTTTTGTTGAAGTACCGACCACCCAACCAACTCAAATCTTTTGAGGACTCAACCTCCAGCGTGGGATTTGGCAGATAAGATTTAATACTTATTTTTACTAACCATTTTATTTAACTGTGATATATTTCCTTTTTATAGCACTGGTTATTATTTGTTAATATTTTTGGTAAACCTATTTATTGCCCTTGTTAAGATCTGGCAACAATGCACCCTTGTTGAGTAGATGCGCATTTACCCTCCCAAGGTATTAATTTTTCTTAGGTCCCAAAAATATATTATATTTTTTTTGTTTTTAGCCAAATAGGTACATACTTTTTATTTAGGTACTTCGATAATTTTTTTGTTGTGGCTTGATTTTATCGTCCGTGTATTTTCTTCTTACTTTTTATTAACATAAAATAATAAGATAAATTCTTTTATTGAAATAAAAAACCAACTCTTTATAAATAGAAATTGAATTACATTCTTGAGATAATAAAAATAAATAGTAACGAACATTCTGTGATAAGAAACAAGGATATAAAATAATATTTTTAATCGATAGCTATATAATTAAGTATTTAGGTTAAAAGATCCTTGTATATTTATTTTTTTTGTAAATTTCCTTCTTGCAAGTCGTTTGCTGATAAAAATAATTAGAGACTATTTTTTTTAAACCTTTTGCGTTTTAATCAAACATTCACCATCTTTATTAATACGTAGTGAATAATACAAGGTTCACTAAGATCTCGATACATTCTTTCTATTTTACTTTTAAACTTGTATTGGCGCCCTTTAGGCAAAAGAACGTTAATTTATTTCACATGAATATTGTTGAGTTTTTTTTGAGGTGAACACCACGACCTCAGTCCCAACTGAGCTACCGAGAGCATTTTAGTTTGTAACAAAAAACCGTTACAACATACAGACATACAGACATACAGACATACAGACATACAGACATACAGACATACAGACATACAGACATACAGACATACAGACATACAGACATACAGACATACAGACATACAGACATACAGACATACAGACATACAGACATACAGACATACAGACATACAGACATACAGACATACAGACATACAGACATACAGACATACAGACATACATACATACAGACATACAGACATACAGACATACAGACATACAGACATACAGACATACAGACATACAGACATACAGACATACAGACATACAGACATACAGACATACAGACATACAGACATACAGACATACAGACATACAGACATACAGACATACAGACATACAGACATACAGACATACAGACATACAGACATACAGACATACAGACATACAGACATACAGACATACAGACATACAGACATACAGACATACAGACATACAGACATACAGACATACAGACATACAGACATACAGACATACAGACATACAGACATACAGACATACAGACATACAGACATACAGACATACAGACATACAGACATACAGACATACAGACATACAGACATACAGACATACAGACATACAGACATACAGACATACAGACATACAGACATACAGACATACAGACATACAGACATACAGACATACAGACATACAGACATACAGACATACAGACATACAGACATACAGACATACAGACATACAGACATACAGACATACAGACATACAGACATACAGACATACAGACATACAGACATACAGACATACAGACATACAGACATACAGACATACAGACATACAGACATACAGACATACAGACATACAGACATACAGACATACAGACATACAGACATACAGACATACAGACATACAGACATACAGACATACAGACATACAGACATACAGACATACAGACATACAGACATACAGACATACAGACATACAGACATACAGACATACAGACATACAGACATACAGACATACAGACATACAGACATACAGACATACAGACATACAGACATACAGACATACAGACATACAGACATACAGACATACAGACATACAGACATACAGACATACAGACATACAGACATACAGACATACAGACATACAGACATACAGACATACAGACATACAGACATACAGACATACAGACATACAGACATACAGACATACAGACATACAGACATACAGACATACAGACATACAGACATACAGACATACAGACATACAGACATACAGACATACAGACATACAGACATACAGACATACAGACATACAGACATACAGACATACAGACATACAGACATACAGACATACAGACATACAGACATACAGACATACAGACATACAGACATACAGACATACAGACATACAGACATACAGACATACAGACATACAGACATACAGACATACAGACATACAGACATACAGACATACAGACATACAGACATACAGACATACAGACATACAGACATACAGACATACAGACATACAGACATACAGACATACAGACATACAGACATACAGACATACAGACATACAGACATACAGACATACAGACATACAGACATACAGACATACAGACATACAGACATACAGACATACAGACATACAGACATACAGACATACAGACATACAGACATACAGACATACAGACATACAGACATACAGACATACAGACATACAGACATACAGACATACAGACATACAGACATACAGACATACAGACATACAGACATACAGACATACAGACATACAGACATACAGACATACAGACATACAGACATACAGACATACAGACATACAGACATACAGACATACAGACATACAGACATACAGACATACAGACATACAGACATACAGACATACAGACATACAGACATACAGACATACAGACATACAGACATACAGACATACAGACATACAGACATACAGACATACAGACATACAGACATACAGACATACAGACATACAGACATACAGACATACAGACATACAGACATACAGACATACAGACATACAGACATACAGACATACAGACATACAGACATACAGACATACAGACATACAGACATACAGACATACAGACATACAGACATACAGACATACAGACATACAGACATACAGACATACAGACATACAGACATACAGACATACAGACATACAGACATACAGACATACAGACATACAGACATACAGACATACAGACATACAGACATACAGACATACAGACATACAGACATACAGACATACAGACATACAGACATACAGACATACAGACATACAGACATACAGACATACAGACATACAGACATACAGACATACAGACATACAGACATACAGACATACAGACATACAGACATACAGACATACAGACATACAGACATACAGACATACAGACATACAGACATACAGACATACAGACATACAGACATACAGACATACAGACATACAGACATACAGACATACAGACATACAGACATACAGACATACAGACATACAGACATACAGACATACAGACATACAGACATACAGACATACAGACATACAGACATACAGACATACAGACATACAGACATACAGACATACAGACATACAGACATACAGACATACAGACATACAGACATACAGACATACAGACATACAGACATACAGACATACAGACATACAGACATACAGACATACAGACATACAGACATACAGACATACAGACATACAGACATACAGACATACAGACATACAGACATACAGACATACAGACATACAGACATACAGACATACAGACATACAGACATACAGACATACAGACATACAGACATACAGACATACAGACATACAGACATACAGACATACAGACATACAGACATACAGACATACAGACATACAGACATACAGACATACAGACATACAGACATACAGACATACAGACATACAGACATACAGACATACAGACATACAGACATACAGACATACAGACATACAGACATACAGACATACAGACATACAGACATACAGACATACAGACATACAGACATACAGACATACAGACATACAGACATACAGACATACAGACATACAGACATACAGACATACAGACATACAGACATACAGACATACAGACATACAGACATACAGACATACAGACATACAGACATACAGACATACAGACATACAGACATACAGACATACAGACATACAGACATACAGACATACAGACATACAGACATACAGACATACAGACATACAGACATACAGACATACAGACATACAGACATACAGACATACAGACATACAGACATACAGACATACAGACATACAGACATACAGACATACAGACATACAGACATACAGACATACAGACATACAGACATACAGACATACAGACATACAGACATACAGACATACAGACATACAGACATACAGACATACAGACATACAGACATACAGACATACAGACATACAGACATACAGACATACAGACATACAGACATACAGACATACAGACATACAGACATACAGACATACAGACATACAGACATACAGACATACAGACATACAGACATACAGACATACAGACATACAGACATACAGACATACAGACATACAGACATACAGACATACAGACATACAGACATACAGACATACAGACATACAGACATACAGACATACAGACATACAGACATACAGACATACAGACATACAGACATACAGACATACAGACATACAGACATACAGACATACAGACATACAGACATACAGACATACAGACATACAGACATACAGACATACAGACATACAGACATACAGACATACAGACATACAGACATACAGACATACAGACATACAGACATACAGACATACAGACATACAGACATACAGACATACAGACATACAGACATACAGACATACAGACATACAGACATACAGACATACAGACATACAGACATACAGACATACAGACATACAGACATACAGACATACAGACATACAGACATACAGACATACAGACATACAGACATACAGACATACAGACATACAGACATACAGACATACAGACATACAGACATACAGACATACAGACATACAGACATACAGACATACAGACATACAGACATACAGACATACAGACATACAGACATACAGACATACAGACATACAGACATACAGACATACAGACATACAGACATACAGACATACAGACATACAGACATACAGACATACAGACATACAGACATACAGACATACAGACATACAGACATACAGACATACAGACATACAGACATACAGACATACAGACATACAGACATACAGACATACAGACATACAGACATACAGACATACAGACATACAGACATACAGACATACAGACATACAGACATACAGACATACAGACATACAGACATACAGACATACAGACATACAGACATACAGACATACAGACATACAGACATACAGACATACAGACAGACAGACAGACAGACATACAGACATACAGACATACAGACATACAGACATACAGACATACAGACATACAGACAGACAGACATACAGACATACAGACATACAGACATACAGACATACAGACATACAGACATACAGACATACAGACATACAGACATACAGACATACAGACATACAGACATACAGACATACAGACATACAGACATACAGACATACAGACATACAGACATACAGACATACAGACATACAGACATACAGACATACAGACATACAGACATACAGACATACAGACATACAGACATACAGACATACAGACATACAGACATACAGACATACAGACATACAGACATACAGACATACAGACATACAGACATACAGACATACAGACATACAGACATACAGACATACAGACATACAGACATACAGACATACAGACATACAGACATACAGACATACAGACATACAGACATACAGACATACAGACTTACAGACATACAGACATATGACATACAGACATACAGACATACAGACATACAGACATACAGACATACAGACATACAGACATACAGACATACAGACATACAGACATACAGACATACAGACATACAGACATACAGACATACAGACATACAGACATACAGACATACAGACATACAGACATACAGACATACAGACATACAGACATACAGACATACAGACATACAGACATACAGACATACAGACATACAGACATACAGACATACAGACATACAGACATACAGACATACAGACATACAGACATACAGACATACAGACATACAGACATACAGACATACAGACATACAGACATACAGACATACAGACATACAGACATACAGACATACAGACATACAGACATACAGACATACAGACATACAGACATACAGACATACAGACATACAGACATACAGACATACAGACATACAGACATACAGACATACAGACATACAGACATACAGACATACAGACATACAGACATACAGACATACAGACATACAGACATACAGACATACAGACATACAGACATACAGACATACAGACATACAGACATACAGACATACAGACATACAGACATACAGACATACAGACATACAGACATACAGACATACAGACATACAGACATACAGACATACAGACATACAGACATACAGACATACAGACATACAGACATACAGACATACAGACATACAGACATACAGACATACAGACATACAGACATACAGACATACAGACATACAGACATACAGACATACAGACATACAGACATACAGACATACAAACATACAGACATACAGACATACAGACATACAGACATACAGACATACAGACATACAGACATACAGACATACAGACATACAGACATACAGACAGACAGACGGCGCAACAAAAAAGTTTCAAAATCATCTGAAACGCAAAAATATATACAAAATTTTGAAATCGGAGCAACTTTTTTTTTCTCGAAAAAATTAGGATCACCATAGCTCACACTACTATAGTATAGTATATGTGTGAGCTAAAAAATCTAGATACAAGAATAAGCCATGCAAATAATAAGAAATATTGAAAATGCCTATTTGGTCTTTTTTGATTTTATAGAATAAAAGATACCTACGTAACTAAGTATAGTAACTAAAAATTTTAGATCTCCCTGTAGAATTTTAAAACTTTATTCTAAGAAAAACAATTTAAAATTTGAAATAAATTCTTGAAGGTGTAAAGTTCAACGACTGAATAAAAAGCTTAACGGACAAATAATCCTCAACTGGGAGACTTTGCGTTTCTGATTTTTAAGGCTTGATTCCGCTCGAGCCTAACCAAAAAATGGAAAAAGATGAACTTTGTTCATATTTTGTTAAGTTTGGTGTTTGGCTTGTATTAAGTATTTAGAAAAAAATGTCGATTTTGGCATGTTTACAAGAATAAATGGCTATATTTTGACATTTGTGCAAAATTTTAGGTAATTATATAAGTTTGCTCGTCAACCATATTATTTCTGTTAATTCTAGCAAATTTCATAATTCGATCGGGGGAACTTAAAAAAAAACATGGCCTGTTAGAATAAATAATTGCATATAAAGCGTCATCGCGCAGATAAATGAATGTAAAAATATCACGAGATAAAATCCAAAGTAGAAATGACAATATTATGAGGTAAAAACGGACAATATTAAAATAAAATCAAAAGACAACAAATAGACATTTTTAATACTTCTGATAATTTGTGTGGCTTATCCTGCTATCTAGAATATTTTTAATTTTTTTAAGATACACCACAAACATGCTATAAACTGGTGTTTTATTCATTTAAATAGTTGTAACGGTTTTAAAAAAAATTTAATTAATCTGAGTCAATACAATATCTTCAATAAAATGCGACTTTGCTCTGTTGTTGTCAGCGTAAAAACTTATCGTGTTACCTGTAGCATATTTTACTTTTAGTAGTAGACAGATCTCAAAATCTTTCTGTGGTAAACCGCGTTATTTGTTTTTTTTTCTGCTTTTGTGAATTAAAAAACAAAAAAAGATTTTTTTTTAAATCGCAAATTTTTTGGAAAAACTAAATAATTGCTGGTATTATTTCTTCATTTCAAAAAAAATTGTAATAATGTCTAAATTTTAATAGCGTTTAAAAAATGGACACTGTATATACAGAGTGGTCCCGGTTGTGAAAAAATTAATTAATAAGAAATTTATGTTTGTACAAATCTCGTATATCGGTTAGCAAAAACGATTAACAAAAAATATAACAACAAAGTATGAATGGCTACTGTATATGTATACAAAATTTGGTGAAGAGGTACAATTATTTGGAAATCGTAATATTTTGCCTGCTCTACACGAATTACCTCCTTTAATATTATTCAATAACACCGACTATCTCAGTCCTACATGCTAAAATTTTTAAAAGTTATTATAGTTAATTCGGGAATTGATAATGTAAATAGGATACTTATGTCCTATATAAATTAGTAGGCAAACTTTTTATCAAAATTAACCAATCAACTTAAGTGTTTACTAATTTTGATTTTGTTATTCCTATCTTATGTTGTTTTAAGTAAAAAACCAAAATAAGAGATGATGACAGATACTGTAAACTATTTGATAAATATTTTCGGACACTATTGATTGTTTTTAATCTGATACACGTGTTGCAACGTTTTTAAAATTCATGCATATAGGATATTATAAACTGCATTTCAAAAAAAATTGTACGAGTTTTTATATTGTAGGTGTACACATTTTTTTAAAAGTAGTAAACACAGATATTAAATAATAAAAACACAAATGCCAAATAATAGATAAATTAATAGAAAATACAGATATTGAATGATAAAAACACTAATACCAAATAACAAATAAATAGAATAGAAACAAAAAAAAAATATTTAAAAAAATACCCAACGGATAAATCTACTTGTACCTACAAGTCGCAGTTTTAGTTTTAATACCCAAAGCGCAGTTACGAAATTATACAGTTTTGTATTTTTATGAATCAGGTTATTGGGTAATTTTGTACCCAACTGCGACTAGTAGGTAAAAGTGGATTTAGCAGTTGGGTTTAGGCTTAATTCTTATTCAGCTTTACCGAAAGCAATATGCATTTACCATCCATTTAGCGTTACCCGGAAAGTACGTGTAGATTTTCTACGGACGCAAACAGTATTAACTTCAATTTGTTTTTTGTTTTTCTTCGATAAACAGGTACTAATTATTACCTAAATCATGCATTTTGTGTCAAACATTGAACGATGCCCAAAGGATAGATAGGTGCGCTTCGCCAAACATTGAGTGATGGTGGTGGAGAAGAGAACTATTAAAATGGTGTTGAAAAAAGTCTTAAAGCGTGTGTAGAAAGAATTTTTGATATCGCTCTATATTTGTGAAAGTTATAACTTCCACTATTACTAATAAGGAGGGTGGGGAGGATTGAGGGAAAGGGAGGCGGAACTAGTAAAATGGGTTTGGAAAAAAATCTTAAAGCGTGTGCAGAATTTTTTTTGATATCGCACTATATTTGATAAAATTTTGCGAATATGGTTTTTGAAAAGGGTGGGGGAGAAGAGAACTATTAAAATGGTGTTGAAAAAAGTCTTAAAGCGTGTGTAGAAAGAATTTTTGATATCGCTTTTGAAAAGAATTTCATTAAAATCGACTGAAATTTAAGTAATTTGTATCCTTAAGCCTACATCATGTGACAAAATGGCGTCGGACGACGGCTATGTTGATTCCTATTTAAAAAAATATAGCCTATAGCACCTCTGGGATCAGTAGCAATGCAACGAGATCTTCTTTGTCAAAATCGGTTCAGCCGTTTTAACATTTTACAAACATACATATTTACATACTTACATATCCCACGCAAGAAATATTACCCTTCCTTTCACCGTGCTGCAGTTGCGTAAAAAGATGTAGTGTCACAGTGATAATAAATCGCAATTCTAGTTTTTTTACTAGATGATTTTTTGTATTTTACGCAAAAACGGTTGGTCGTAGTAAGAAACTTTTTTAACAAAAGATCTTTGTTATTCTTTGACTTACAAGATGACTTGTCTCTGGTACAAAATACCACAGGACAAAATAGTTTGGACAAAATAGTTCGGAGGAAATAGCGCGCGACAAAATAGCGCAGGACAAAATGGCGCAGCACAAAATAGGCAAATAGCGCAAAATATCGCAGATACCAAATTAATTTAAAGTGGTATTGGTACAAAATAGCGCAGGACAAACTGAAAAAATCGCGCCGGCTATAATAGCGCAGGTCATAATAGTTCTTGATAAAAATGGCGCTGGTCAAAATAGCGCTTTGCCAAAATAGCGCAGGTCAAAATAGCGCAGGTCAAAATAGCGCATTACTAAAATAGCAAAGGCCAAAATAGAACAGGTCTGGCGAAGAAATTGAATTGAAACAAAAAATATCGATATTTTGGCGATGCTATATTTTTCGCGGGATCCTAGCGGTTGTGAATCCAAACCGAACCGAACCGAATCGAACCGAACCAGCTGATTTTTGCAAAAAAAAAAACTTCCCTTACTTTTTCCGGGATCCTAGAGGATGTGGATCCGAGTTCGGTTCGGTTCGGTTCGGATTTACACCCTCTTGGATCCGGGGCAAGAAGTCAGGGAAGTTTTTGTTTGCGCTATTTTGTCCCGCGCTATTTCGTCCTGCGCTATTTTGTACCGAGGTATTTTGACACGCTATTTTGTACCAGAAACTTTTTGTAGAAAATTGTGACCTGGACAGTGCTTGTAAATACATTTCTTTTCTAGAACTGTTTTCAGATAAAATAACAATAAATATGTTTGCAAATTTGGCGCCTTCTATCTCCTTAACATGTAGTTGTTTACCCATAATCTATGGATACAGATTATAAAGAATCGTATGATAAAAATTTCCCGCGAATGACATTTAGCTCACACATATACTATACTATAGTAGTGTGAGCTATGGTGATCCTAATTTTTTCGAGAAAAAAAAAGTTGCTCCGATTTCAAAAATTTTTATATATCTTTGCGTTTCAGATGATTTTGAAACTTTTTTGTTGCGCCGTCTGTCTGTCTGTCTGTCTGTATGTCTGTCTGTGTGTCTGTATGTCTGTCTGTAACGACCAACGCGCATAACTCAAAAACCGCTTGGCCGATTTTAATGAAATTTGGTACCTAGGCTGGGTCTTGGGTCGAGATGGTAGGTAGATTTCAAAAATTAGAGTTTAAGTGAAAATATGGCGTGTGTGATATCAAACGAAAGGTAATTGAGTCCGGAGTTTAACAAAATACATTTTAGTTTTTGATTTTTTTAAGGGTGGGGTAGATTTAAAAAATTTGAGTTTAGGTCAAAACATGGCTTGTGTGGTATCAAACAAAAGGTAATTTAGTCTGGAGTTGAATAAAATATATCTCAGTTTTTAGTTATATTAGCTCACACGTACACTATCACTATAGTACCTAGTGTGAGCTTAGGGGCCCATATATTGGCAGAGTATTTTCTCTACGTCTGACTTACCGTTTTTCCTAAAATGCAAATTTTTTTAAGCAACTTCTGCGTCTTTTGCCTTTTAAAGATGTAGTTGTAGACCTGTGATCTATGTAGCCAGATTGTAGAGAATCGTATGATAAAAATTTCTCGTAAATAAAATTTTTGTCTACGACTGCGTTACGGTTTTTGCGTAAAATGCAAAATATTTTTGGAAAATTTCACGCCCTCTATTTTTTACAAACGTAGTTGAAAAACTATATATTTTTAAGAGATATTGTAGAAAATTGTGTCCTGAAGATTTTTTGTTAAAATAGTTTTTCTCTGCGACATTCTGTTTTCGCGTAAAATCAAATCCAAAAGCCACTCTCTTGACTCGTAATTAATTTAATTCAAATCAACCATCATTTTAACTCAGATTTATTGAACTATTTGTGGTTGTGTAAAATGCTTTAACTTCACTTGCTCTAAACTTGCGAAACGATGAGCTTGATCCTAGATGGATGGAAAGTTTCAGGTTCTAGTATAAATAAAAAAACAATATAGTGTTTTCAGTCATCTCTTTAGTACTTAAAATATCATATAATCACGTCATCAAACAACTTTAAAAAATTGATTAAAAATAATAACAAGTTATGGCACTTGAGGTCTGCTGCGACTATTTAAGAGGCACCTGAAATAATTTATTTTTATTGTAGCAACACTAAGATAATGAAAATATTGGTCTTTTTTACTATTGCCTTAATTGGACCCTCTCTGGGAAGGCGTGAGTATCACGTAAGATAAAACTATTTACATTATACATACAAGTTTTCTTAGCGTAACCCATGTGAAGGGACGATAAATAGTGGTTTATTTTGGTTTAAATTCATTCATTTATTATTCATCATTCCTTCACACTGTTTATGCTTGTACTGAGGAGAGCCCAGCACAGCTGAACCTCACAGGTAGTACGAGTATATGAGCTACCCTTTTTTGAGGATTTGACCATAACAAACTTAATGGCTAATAATGCAGAGGCCTCAGTGGTATATCTTTGAGCCAAAGTGTTAAGCCTAAATCATTTATTTTTGTAATCTGCAGAGCTTTTTTATGTGCTGGGTGGGAAAAATATGCGACTTTAATCAAACTCAGTATATAGGTACGTGGCCACAATAGATCCATATGTTGTCGCAGTGCATTAAGGTCCAGTAGGGTCTGCCACCACTTTCGAATACTATACAATAACAAACTTATTTTTTCTTTTAGTCTTTTGGATGTGTCCTCGCAAAATTCATTTAAATGTAGAAAAAATTATATTGAACGTAATAGAAGCAGTATATATAATATAATTAAGTAGTAGTAATTTTGATTGAAATAGTTGCTGCGCTATATATAATGGCTATTAAGTCTGTGTACCTGTGATCTATTCGGTTATTAATTAAATATGCTTTTACTGCCCAAAATGGTTATGAATCCTTTCCAGTTGTTTAGGATTATGTTTTCTTTTAGTATTTTATTTCAAAAATATGGAGGATTTTAACTACAGCTTTACCACCGTTCTTAAGCATCTCTGTCGTTACTCCGTCTTTTCCAGGTGATTTCTTATATTTCATTTTCTTTAATACTCGCTTTATTTCCGCTTTGCTTATATCAGGTTATGGTTCTGAGAATGTTTCTTATTATTATTTGGAGTTTCTTCATTGTTGCTTGCTAATTTAATTATTTCATGTCTACCTAGAGTCAACACTACATATTACATATTTCTGTAATTTTCTATAACTCTCTCAACTTTCATTTTTTGGCTTTTCCTTTTATTTCCTTTTATAATTTTTCTTATAGTTTTATTTCGTTTTGTTTATTTCATCGATGTCCTTTTCGCTTCTTTCTCCAGGTTTCACCTTTTTTTCATCAGTTTAGTAGCATTAATTATAGCTAAAAGACCAGTTAACAGCAGTGTAAAATTTGACTAAAATCCATTTAGCGGTTCTGGAGATACGATTTGTGTCCCGGACTCAAATATACTTCGACGTCATTATTTTTTTAATGGATTGAATTTTATTATAGATAACTGCAATTGGTAGAAAATAGCTCAATACTCGAATAACGTTTCATTTGGTTCTCGAGGCCAAAGTCTAGACTTTATTATGCTTGTAACACGGAATTTTTAGAGAGGCCCGCCTCTGGAGGTGCTATTTCAACAAGCCCGCGATCGAGCTCAAAATCTTCAAGTAGTTAACGGAAACGAAGTCGCACCCCATTCAGAACCCTTCCAGGTCTTGGCTGGCTTTGATGATGGCAATGGTGGAGGTTGGTCCTGTGGTGGTTCCTTGATTGCAATTAATTGGGTGCTAACTGCCGGACATTGTGTTAACGGGTGAGAATATGGAATAAACATAGGGAAATGGGAGACAAAATGGGGTACGGGGGGAAACGGGTTACCGCAGTTTTAGGTAATATATGATTTTTGTTTGAATTTAAATGGTGATTAGGGGCCAAACGGGGGTTTTCATGGCGGCAAAAAGAAATACCCTGTTATACCTAGTAACCTCTATTCCCTATTTTGCCTCAAAAAATGTTTTAAAATTTTTTTGGTGCCATTAGTAAACGTTGATGTTATCTTTGCAAAAAATGGCCGCAAAAATCGAAATCGCCGACGAGGTCTCTGCAATTCTTTATTTTTGTAAATACTAAATTTAATTATTATAAACGTATTTTTTATTACAACTTTTTATGTTTTAAATAAGTATTTTAATGTTGGTTGGTATTTTAATAAATAAAACTTGTCTTGCTAAAATATTGATTTTAAATTACATAACCGCTAGCCCGTATGCGGGGCAAAGTCAACTGTTTACAAAAATAAAAATGAAAGTATGTAGTTCTTTAACTCGCTTAAATTGAAAATTAAACATAAATATAAGATATCTAGCCAACTTAATTCCAAATGAAGAACGCAATGGTAATCATTTACAAGAAGAAATTAGGCTATAAAATTAAGTACCCCATGTGGCCTCCTTGCCCCTATTAGTGCAAATGTTTGACAGTTCTTTAGTGTAAGAAGTGGCAAATTATTTAGGGACTATAGTACAAACTAGCAAGTTGTCTCTTTGCACAGTTATTAGAAACATTTAATTACCTCCCTCCCCTCGAAAACAAAATTATATTCCAACTAATTTTCTGGTCGACTATCCCCCCCCCCTCTAGATTTTGACACAGATTCGTGTTTGGTAAAAAAATACATATTATGTTAAATAGAGACGTGTAGGCAAAGGGCAAGGTTAAAGAGCAAACAATTTTTTGAAAAACAAAAAACTAGTTGCAATTAGCAGAGAGTGGCTTATTTTTTCTTCGTTTTTTGAAAACTAACAACTTTCCACAAAAAGTTATGCTTGTTGCAAAATCAAAACAGTAAGAATTTTCACGAAAATTTAAGGCAAGTTTACTGAACGCATTTTTGAGAAAAATTAAATACCTAATAAATACACATTAATAGGGACTCATTGAAATAAAGTCTTGCAATGACACTATTGCATTGTTTTAACAGATTTACATCGCAGGCTGACAGTTGATCTTTCAAAATTGATATACCAAAGTCGAATTTAAAACCGTCATCGTTTATTTATCTATAATTAAATTCGACAGTACTTATTTCGGTTCGTCTAGTAAACAAGATCTTTATGTTGAAAGAAAAGAAGCATATTCCAATGCAAAACTGTTAAAATATGGTGTCTATTGATTTAGTATATTTTGTATTTCGTTAAATAAAAAAGTTTCAAACATAACCTAACCTCACGTAACTCCCATAACATACATTGTCCATGTTTTTGTATACGATTTTTAAAAAATTAATTTGTGGTATTCTATTATCTCCCAAAATATTTTATTCTATTTTGATAAAACTAGAAAAAAGGGCAATATGCGTTGCCAACATTTGGGAAAACCCATAAGTCAAATCTATCCAGAGCCTTAAAAAAAACTAAATCAAAATTGAAGTGACATAAAAAAATTCTAGATCGATAATACGCGGACGGTATGAACTTAACAAAGCTTGTCTTTTATTGAATAAAACAAATTGAGGTCTTTCGTCATTCTTAACTCATTTTGTAAAATTTAATAAAATAAAAGGCCAAATCTAAAAGCTTTTGACAAATAGTTTTAGCATCCTTCAAAATCAACAATCTAGAATTGTAATAAATAAATGACATGAGTAAAAAAAATAAGCAAATAATTAACACCACAGTTTAATTAGCCACTTAATTGTTTTTGTTAAATTGTGTAACCATTCTCTAATTTTGCTTCTCGACAACTAGTAAAAATTTAGGAAATATTTCACGTTGACTTATTTTTCCAGTACCCTTCTTAAAAACATTGGAATTTATGTATTGCGTACCCCTTAAGAAGGGTTAATATCACTCTGTTATTGCCCGTGTGTCATTGTTAACCTAAATGATTGAACTTTGCTAACACTTGGCGATTGAAGTAGATGGATAAAACGCCCCAGTATAAATTTAAAGAAAGGGTTATTACAATGATTACACAACTTGCGTGTACAAGTCATTGGTTATAGTTGATTAAACTTGTAGGGTATTTTAAGAAAAAGTTGCATAAAAATTATATTTTTTTTAAATTTGGCGTGGAGGTCCCTAACATCCAAAGCTAAATTTTAATTCTGGGATCCCGATGGCGGCTGCCAAAAAAGAATTAACTTAATTTCTTCCAAAACAGGATATTAATTTTATTTCCTAATTTTGGTAGCCGCCATCTTAGATTCTAAAGCCGGAAAGTCGGGGATCCTCGAACGAAAATTTAGTTTTGGGTCGTAGGTATTACTATGTCACAGTGGCGTATATAGAAAAAAGTTTCGGGGTGGGCCGGAGACAGTTTTGGGGGGGGGGCGAGACCTCATGAGGCTGTATTTTATGCTATTTTATGTTTGTATTCATGAAATATTTGGAAAATATCCAAAAAAATCTTTGCTTCGGGGGGAGGGGCCCCCAGGCCCCCCGTATATAGGCCACTGCTATGTCAAATATAAATAAATGGATCGTGACAGATCTGATACCTTCCTAGCTAGCCTAATCGCATACTTTAAGTGAATTCCATGATAGATCAGCCTTGAAAACAGTTTTTTTGTTAATATCTCAAAAAGAAAACCGCCTACGAAGTTTTTTTTTATAACACGAATTATTGAGAAGAATGTGGTCTACTATATTTCAAAAACTGTATATTGATGCGATGCTCCGTTTTTAAAATTTTTAATTGTCATTAGCATTAATTGATTTTATCCAAATTCTAATCAGCTAACTAATGTGCTGCTTAGGAAGGTAAAAATATATCCTTTTTGCAGCTTTTTTTACAACTTTAACCTACTATTAATACCACTCTACTAAATTAAATAGGAAAAGCGGGTTACCTTGTTTTAAAGGTATTTTGACTATTTTACCAAACCTTTAGTTCATGTTTTTATTATAATTTTTACTTCTTCCTCGAACACAACGATTTTGTTTTGACAAATACAATTTTTAGCAATATTAAAATTTTTGCTAGTCGTTTAATGACACTTGGAAATTAAATAGAGGAAATTGGTTCTTTGTTACCTTATTATAAAGGTATTTTCATTCTCTGTATAAGAGTCTAATCTTCTCTTTTAACAAGTTTCCGAAAAATTTATCATGCTAAATTTTAAAATAATTTTCTCGAAAATCTATTTATTTAAGAAAAAATTATTAGCTTATAAAGAGAATCAAAGTAACTTTAAAAACAAGGTGTTACTCAATCCAATTTACCTATTCTAATACTCCCCTCGTAGGGGGTGTGCTTTACAAACATTTTAATAGAAGAATATTTTAGTTCCGGAAGATCCGATATTATCCTTGGTGTCCACGATATGTCAAAGACTGAACCTGAAAGTCGTCAAAAATTTTCTACCAATGAGTTGTTCTTACACGACCAATGGGATACAGCGCAAGATATCGGCATGGTCAAGTTTGCTGGAGCCGTTCTTAATCAGTACGTACGTCTAATCAGTTTGCCTGCACCAAACAGTGGAAACTTGGTTGGACAGGTTGCTACAGTTTATGGATGGGGTCTTATTAGATTTGATCCGGCTTCACCAACAGGTAAGAACCAAAAATTTTGTTATAAAATTAATAAGATTTAGATGTTAGTGAGCTAGAGTTTGCTCATTTACTGTGACGACAAACTAAACTTTTGTGGTTCACCCTTTAGGTTAGTAAAGTCTTTTGGTTTAGGTGCTGTGTCCTGGCCTATGGTGCAAATGCGCATAAGTCAAAAGCTGGCAGACAAATACGCGCAGGTCAAATGCGTGCTGGTGCAAATGGGCGCTAGTAAGAATGTGCAAGAAGATTTTATCCTAAGCACATTCCTATTTACGCATGTTCGTACCTAAGTGCATTCTTATTAGTGCGCATCTGTACCTGCCCCATTTGTCAGGGGCGGATCTAGGAATTTTATTTGGGGGAGGGGGGGGGGAAATATCATAATAAATATTGAATCAAACTATTTTGCATAGTCACCAAGAGGTGTATTCTCTGTATAAAGTTTCATGTTTTGGGCGGGGGGGGGGGGGAATTTCCCCTTTTTCCCCTTCCGTACATACGCGCCTGCATTTGTCGGCACAATTTGTACCTTAGCGCATTCGTATCTGCACGCATTTGTACTAGAGCCGTTGTTCTAAACAGTACCTAAATGGATTAACTCGATACAATTTTATAACGCACACCTGTATCACTTTTCTTGAAATTTTCACAAATCTGGGAAAAACAAGAAATCTAATTCGAATAAATGCATCTGATTATAACATCATTTTTATGGAATGTGTTTGTTCTCTTTTCTCTTACAACAACAACAACCTCATCTAGTATTTTTTTTTCTATAGATTTGTGAGTAATTGAAGAATAGCTACACTGATTGCTCGACCTAGGTATTTCTTCTTCCACTTGACACTTGAAGTGGCAATATTTTCGATGAAAGTTGTTCTATTGGTCGTGGGTGAGAGAAACGAAAACAAGCTCCTTAAAAAGCTTATTATCATTGAAAGCGAGTTCAGTTCAGAATCGTTTATTTAAAGGAGTTTTCTTCTTTTTCCCGAGTTTAAAGATAAGCACTACGGGTTAAAATAGTTTTCTTGCATGTATTTATCTCCCTAGTCCGCAAAGCAGTACTGTCTTTGTCTGTTTTTTTTTTACGATGTTTTGACCTAAATGACCGATAGCATCGTCAAGTACATCTGTATGTTTCTTCATCCGTATGAAAATCTGGATGTTTTTTTAAATTCCAGAAATATTAATTTTTGAATGTCCTATAAATTAAAAAAAAATAACAATTTTATACAATTGATTTTTATATGCAATGTTTTAAATAAAATTCCATTAATTCCAGATTTGTTAGTAAGAATGCGCTAGACCTACTTGTTCTAGGTATATATATTTTAGCTCACACATATACTATACCATAGTAGTGTGAGCTATGGTGATCCTAATTTTTTCGAGAAAAAAAAAGTTGCTCCGATTTCAAAAATTTTATTTTATATATCTTTGCGTTTCAGATGATTTTGAAACTTTTTTGTTGCGCCGTCTGTCTGTCTGTCTGTCTGTATGTCTATCTGTCTGTCTGTCTGTCTGTCTGTCTGTCTGTCTGTAACGACCAACGCGCATAACTCAAAAACCGCTTGGCCGATTTTAATGAAATTTGGTAACTAGGCTGGGACTTGGGTCGAGATGGTCCCATTTAAAAATGAAGAAAATCCACCGAACACAAACCAAATAAAAGGGTGGGGGTAGATTTCAAAAATTAGAGTTTATGTGAAAATATGGCGTGTGTAATATCAAACGAAAGGGAATTGAGTTTGCATTTAAACAAAATACATTTTAATTTATTTAAAAAAAAGGGTGGGGGTATATTTTAAAAATTAGGATTTAAGTGAAAATATGGCGTGTGTGATATCAAACGAAAGGTAATTGAGTCCGGAGTTTAACAAAATACATTTTAGTTTTTTGTTATTTTTAAGGGTGGGGGTAGATTTCAAAAATTTGAGTTTAAGTCAAAACATGGCTTGTGTGGTATCAAACAAAAGGTAATTTAGTGTGGAGTTGAATAAAATAGATTTCAGTTTTTAGTTATATTAGCTCACATGTACAGGGTGATTTTTTATAATTGCAAGATCGCTATAACTCGGTTATTATTGGAAGTAGAAAGTTCAAACAAAAACTGTTCGGTTTGGTAAATTATGGCCACTCTAGACACACCATTAGTATTTTTTTATAGGTTATAATATACAGGGGGCGACAATCAGATCAATTTTTTTAAAGGGAACACCCTATATATTTTTATACTTTTAAGTTCCGCAAAAAAATAGCTTTACAGATATATGTAACACTATGGCTCTATCTTTGTTAGTTTTCGAGATATTCACGATTGAAATTCCGAAAATTGGCAAATTTTAAATAGGTATACGGTGCGGAGTATTTAAAGTATAGACTGTAAATAACAAACTGAAACAATATTGACTGACAGTTTGAAAATATAAATAATCATCTTTTTCAATTTTCATAGAAATTTAAAATTAAAAGACGACAATTTTTTAAATGTTTTAATTGTTTTAAATCACTAAATAAATAAAAATTAACGTAACAAATGTTCAGACCTATCACCATTGACTTCAATACATTTTTGAAACCGGTCTCTTAAATTATTTATTGTTCTGGTTATTAAATTAGAAAAATTTTCATTAAGCTCATTGACAAACAGTGATATTAATTCTCTGAGCTCTCGAG
This sequence comes from Aspidapion aeneum, assembly GCA_963576565.1. Taxonomy (NCBI): domain Eukaryota; kingdom Metazoa; phylum Arthropoda; class Insecta; order Coleoptera; family Brentidae; genus Aspidapion; species Aspidapion aeneum. The sequence goes on along the minus strand of OY755038.1, from coordinate 70,304,840 downwards.
TATTCCTCGCTTCTAATCTGTAAACTTTATCTTTAAGGTGACCCCATAAAAAAATGTCTAAAGGAGTTAAATCAAAACTGTTGGGTGGCCAGCGTATTGTGCCGTTTTTCCCAACCCATTCATTAAAATTATTATTTAAGAATTCTCGAACCTCACGAACATTATGAGGAGCCCCATCCTGCTGAAAAATCAATCTTCTTCTTTGATATAGTGGCAAGTCATCCAAAAATTTTTCTAAGTAATTTAGTAAAAAATTTAAATAAATTTGTCCCGTTAAAGGGTGCTCAAAAAAAATGGCCCAACAACACGGTCGTTCAGTATGCCACACCAGACATTCACGGATTGTCTTCCCTGTTTTTTAATTTCTTTTACAAAATTAGGGTTAGTCGTGGACCATAGTCTACTATTCTGTCTATTTGGTAGACCACAAGTTGTAAACGTCGACTCATCCGACCAGAAAATGTGGGGTTCTGCGTTTAGTCTTTCATGCATAAAGTGACAAAACTCTACCCTTTTTCTTTTCTGATCAGGTGTTAGGCCTTGAAGTTCTTGTTGTTTATATGCCCAATAAGAATTTGTTCTTAGTACACTTCTTACTTTGGTAAAACACGTCAAGCGTTCCTGTCCTTCTTGCACTAATGCGGAAGATAGTTTTCTTATAGAAATTTGTGGGCTTTCTTGAAAATGTAGTAAAATATTTAAATTAGCCTCTTCGTTTGGACGAACAACTCGTTTTTTTCGTTCCACAGAAGATGTTTCACGAAATTTTCTATATATCCTAAGAATTGTGGATATATTAGGACATTGTCGGGCTGGATACAGTTCTCGATATTCTCTCGCAGTAGCAGTGGCATTTTTATTATTTTTCGCATATAATAAAAGTATCTCTTGCTTTTCTGCATTGGAATAAAGCAACATTGTTGATAAATATTTAAAATTTGGCACTGACAATGTCATTAGGTATCCACACATCTTAATATTGTTTGTGACTTGTCACAGGAAATACTACGCACCGTATTTAAAATTTGCTAATTTTCGGAATTTTAATCGTCAATATCTCGAAAACTAACAAAGATAAAGCCATAGTGTTACATACATCTGTAAAGCTAATTTTTTGCGGAACTTAAAAATACAAAAATATATAGAATGTTCCCCTTAAAAAAATTGATCTGATTGTGGCCCCCTGTATATTATAGCCTATAAAAAAATACTAATGGTGGGCCTAAAGTGGCCATAATTTACCAAACCGAATAGTTTTTGCTTGAACTTTCTACTCCCAATAATAACCGAGTTATAGCGATCTTGCAATTATAAAAAATCACCCTGTACACTATAACTATAGTACCTAGTGTGAGCTTAGGGGCCCATTTATTGGCAGAGTATTTTAATAAGAAAGGAAACTTATTTAATAATGTAAATAAGCATGGTGTTTCGTCCAAAAAATTAAACATTTGACAACGGATTGAACGGAACATTACCCATTTAAACTTTAATGTCTGATCAATTAATGGAAAATGCTAGGTGTTGAGTAAAATATAACTGATTACCCTGTACATCATGGAAAACCAAAGTTTTCGAAGCGATTATTGTTACTTTTTAAAATACCAGTTACATTTGGATTTCCTAATAATGTAGCTGTGTTTGCTTTTTTTAAATGGATATTTTTAAGCTTCTTGTAAAAACAATGGTTCGGTTTTTTCAACTTTTAAAACCTTTTTTTTCTGAGATATTAAAACTTAACGTATCAGAAGCTCTGCTCCACGATTACTGCTAAGCCAGCAGCAAAATCATCTGCAATGGAATGAGAAAACTCGTTTGAATCCATGGATTTTGCGAAATAACTAGCATTTTTGTAAAAAATCATACCAACATGAGTAGTGATATTTTAACTAAAATGAAAAAACAGTCTTGGCGTAAATGTTTAATCTTTAACAAAACGTGTTTTGCAGTTACCGCGAATTGATATGAGATGACCTACAGAAGGTTAAAATCAAGTTTGCCCATAAAAGTTTTAATTTATGAAAAATTATTTGTGCACGACCCTGATTGTGATTATCTAGAGTAAAATGTGTACGATGTTAGAAAAAGGCAACATCTAGCATCTTGGCTAATTTCGTGGCAATAGGTCAAACCGAGTAGAAACGTCAAACGAAAAATCAGAAAAAGTACAATTTTATAGGAAAAAAAAATATTATCTCGGAGACTAAAGAGATATTTAAAAAAATGAGAAATTACTTTTTCTGGCTTTAGATGACTGTCATTTCAGGCCATAAAAAATTTTTCGAAAAAAATCGTACGAGAAATGGGAGCTGTGCAAACTTTCGCACTTTTTTTACACTTGCGTTTTAGCCACACTGCAAAGCTACCTGTCAAGCGCAGTACAACAAAGAGACCAAACGTTAAAAGATGATAAATGACGGTACATCATACAATTTTGGATAATGTCCGTTTAGTTTAGGAACAAATTAATTTTAAAACTCTCCAAAAAAATGGGGTGGATCACTTTCATTTTTGAGCAGTTCATTTAAAGTTATCTTGAAAACAATAATACGGTAGAAAATATATTTAAATATTGCTTTGTTAGATTGTACATACATATCAGTAAATACTTTTACTTCTTGTAGGCTCATCAGTTCTGAGATCTGGTCAAGTCAGCGTAGTGGATATTAGCCAATGCGGTCTGCAACCCTATGCGCAGGATGATATTTGCACAATGCCTGTTAACGGCCAAGGTATGTTTAAAATAAACATTCTACAGTCTTCACTCTAAAGACTATTTTTTTAATCCAACATTTTAACACTTTTGACTGCTATTATAATAATCATACACTAAATTTCTATGTAACTGTTAAAGCTAGGTTTAACTTTTAGAGGGAATTACGATATACTTACGCTTGCCAAAACTAATACTTTACATTTCACCACGAGGTATTGCTTTCATAATTTGCATACCATGGGGATTTAAAAACTCGCTAAACGGCGGCATCTTCCGTTGATTTCAAATGATTTTCAGGCACCTGGCATCAACGTAACTAGTCTTCAGGGGGGGCGTGGTTCTGGTCAATGTTTAGTGTCATACGCATACCTATACTGTAATTCTGTAGTTTCCAATGGCAGGCGATGAAACTGATGAAGCTTTTGTTTAGATTTAAAGTTTTTGTTTGTTTGTAATTTTTTACGTATGCCTGGGCATTTCGCCGGACGACTCGCCAGCGGAGTTTGGGCAAGCCGTAAGTGTGAAAAATATGCTTTACGCACGTGCTAGGTACAAGATTTTCCTTACTAGCGTGGCGGTAATATTAAAAGTATGTTTTTATTTTGAATGCTGTTCGTTTAAAAGACTAGCGTCATTTACTCCCGTACGATAAAGTAAATACACAAGTAGGTAAAATTTTTGACGCACATAAAGCGGTACAGTAGTAATTTCCGCACGCAAATACGGACATGAAATGATGTTAAAAAATATATATATTTACAGGTCCATGCTATGGAGACAGCGGTGGACCACTTGTTGTAAACAATGTCCAAGTAGGCGTAGTTTCAGATGGAACCTATGACTGTTTAAATGGACCGTACACTTTTACCAGAGTGACTGGATATTTGGACTGGATACATAATCTTATTAACACTAAGTAGGGCTTCATTAATTTATTATTGTTTGACTTTAAAATACATACATAAAATTGAATTAAAATAAAATTGTTTTGATTTTAGCCATAATATTGTCACGAGGGGGTTTTATTATGTCACGAGGGGGTTTTATCGTGACGAACACAGTTTAAGTTAGGTGTAATGGTTTTATTATAATACTTATATTTACTACTTACATTGTACTTAAATACATCTTGTCTACAAATCTTCTTTGATAGGCTTAACTTCTTATACTTGACTAAAGTACTACTTGTTCACTATTAACTAAGCCTGGGCGTTAGGTTCTCAGCGTACAACCAACTGCTAAACTCTTTTGGAGATGCTTTTATTACAAACCGTTTGCCATTGATAGGATATCGAGATGTGTTTTGTTTCCTGTATAAACATCATCGAAATCCCATTAGCCACGTTGTTTATAATAAATCTGTATACAATTTATTACTTTTAATACAATTTGAACTATATACAGAAGTTCATTTCCTTAGAATGTTTAGGGTTAATGTGCACTTGCTTATAAACGTAACTTGTGTCATTCACTTAATAGGACATTATTTTCTATCCTGACAATATGCTGATTGCGTATGACTCGCAAAAAGCTTTTCTCGAAAATGATATGCGACACATGTTTTCGGGGCAACTTGGCATTTCCAATCTGAAATTCTGTACCTCAAGGAAAAAGAGTATTATGTCTCAAATAATAAATAAGAGCAAACATAAATTTGGTTTAAAGTGATAGCGACTTAATATCCTTTTTAAATTGCTACCTTCGTCATGTTTTGAATACACGTAATTCAAGTCAGATCAGTAAATTAGCGCAAATACACGAATACTTTTTTGTTTTGAGGTAATTTGGTCTAACTCAAAGACTACCGAGATAATTTAGTCTAGCTCAAAGACTTACTTTTTGTAGGCATGTTGACGACCAGCGTTGGTGTAAAATATGGTTTTGCCATATGGCCAACATTGAAAATTGTAGTAGACAAAATAAATGGCTTTACTTGAGGCAGTATAATTTCTCAAAAATAAAGAATAAAGCCGGATAAAAGTTATTACTGATTGGGTACTGATTGGAAAATAAACTGATGACATTTTATTTACCTTATCAATGAATTTTTACCTTCTTAGCCCGCGCAGGAATCGCTAGAAAATGTATTGTTTTCGACGAAATTTTTTTTTAAATAACTTTGTAAATGTGTTATTTGGGTGTATTTTCTGAACTTCTTAGCAATATCCTCGTGACGTCTGTCTGTGTATGTGAGTGTGTGTATGTCTTTCTGTAACAAGATAGCTCCCAAACCGCTGAACCTATTTTCATGAAGTTTATTTTCAGGTAAAAAAGTCTTCGACACTGTAACGAGCTAATGAGATTTTGGTCCAAATCTATTAATGCTAATGACTAATTTTTGACAGTTAAAATTGAAAATACGCTAACGTTTGAACGAAGGATTGCATCAATTTTTTTTCAAAATGTAGTAGAAACCATTTTTATAAAAAATTTGTGTTATAAGCAAAAACTTCGTAAAAGTTTTGGTTTTTAAAATATTTACAAAAAACTGTTTTCAAGGCTGATATTGAGTTCACTTGAAGTGTGCTAATGGTCTAGGAAGGTCGTCATGGATCCATTTATTTATGTTATATTTATTTTATTTAAAACAAGCAAACAGTTGTTTCTTAAAATTTCGCGGGTTAGGTACATAAAAATAAAATATTTTTTATTAATAAAAATATTTTTAGAGATTTGGATAGATTGACAGCTACAGTTTTTATATTTTTTATATTTCTAACTAAGCCTGTTTCGTTTTAAGGTTTTCTTAAAGTTCACTGATTTTTTTGTTTTTGTTTTTGAAGAAAAATAAAATTGACTAGTCTAAATCTTAAGCTCTTAAGGATAAGCCAATTGGAAGGGGTCGATATTTTCACGAAGTACAGGTGACGTTCAAAATATCAAAATAAATTTTATCGAAAATTAAATTCTGAAACATTTTATACATTCCAAGTTAACTTCACGCTATACCAGCCTTAAAAAAAGTTTTTTTTTAAATTATATATAACACAAATAATTATTGAGAAAAACGTCTTGTAATACTATATTTCCAAAACGGTAGCATGCTTTCAATTTTTAACTGTCAACAAACTGTCGTTGGCATTAATGGATTTTTAACAAAATCTAATTAGCTATTTACAATAATATACACTAGCTATTTACAATAATATACACTATTTAACCTGAAAATTTTATGAAAATCGGTTCAGCGGTACATCAAGTCGATATGGCTAAGAAAGGTCAAAATACACAATAGATTTTCGGCGTTATCTCAATTTTTTTTTTTTCGTCGAAAGCAATACATTCTCTAGTCATTGCTGTGTGGGCTACAATCGTACAATCAAAATGTTAAAATTGTCAATATCAAAGATTAAAATTTGAAATTAAAAATATCTAATAAATAAAAATCGAATATCTAAAAATCAAAGTTGATAAACTATAAAATATCGAAAATGATTATTATATTGTGCTTTCACAAAATTGTTGGTTAGGATGGGTGGTTGATTGGTTAGGTTATTTGATAAAAACTGTTGGCTAGTTTAGCTGGTTAGCTTAGTTGGATAGGTCCGTAAGTTAATTTTAAGTTAAAACCTTAGAATGTTTGTTTTATGGTTTTCAGTTAGTTAAAGTTGATAACCGGTTGAGTAGGTTTAGGTGATTCGCGGCCAAAATGTCTGAAAATTAAGCGCAATCAAAAATCGCGCAAGACATAAATCGCACAGAATTATTTGCGCGCAGTTATTTATCGCGTGGAATATAATATCGTAGGATCGAAATCGCGCAAAAGTTAAAAATGCACAACATCCGAAAAATTTGAAACATTGAGAAACGGTGTAAAATCGAACCGAACCGAATTGAACCAAAACGAATTAGCCTATTTTTTAAATGCGCGATGTAAAACTGCGCTAAATATGACTGCGCGATAATTGCCCTACGCGAATTTGGCCTGCCTGATTTATTTGATATGCCGGCGCGCTTTTGTTCCGCGCGCTAAATTTTGTGACATTTTGGCAGCTAACCGATTTAGACAGAATAAAAATTGGATTCTTTAAAAATATTTGTTTGTATATTTGGCATTTTCAATATTTTATGGTTTCGATATATTGATTTCCGATATTTTATTTATTTGGCTTTTTAATTTTTGATATTAATATTTTCAACATTTTTATTGTTCAAAATTTCGATTTTTAACATTTTGACTGCCTATTTTTTATTTATTCGATATTTTGATAAATGCGAATTTTTAATTTTTGATAAAAGTATTTTGCTTTTTATTTATAAATTATATTGTAAGTTGAATGCTAACGAATTTATTTTAATTACTTAGTGCAGTCATTTTCGATGGATATATTGATTTTTTTATTACACTTTACTTTGCTGTTTTTTGAGCCCTTAAAATTGGTGTAATCAGTTTTTTGCTATACCCCGTAGTTTCGCTAATACGCGAATGAACTGAAAAAATTGTATGTTTAATTTTGCAAGATATTTTTATTCTGTAAAAACCTTTTTATGGCAACTTTTTTAGAAGAAAATAATGACGTTGTCAATTTTTTAAATTATTGTTTAGTTTTTGAGATACGGTATTTATCATAAAAAATTAAATACAAAACTGGATTTTTTTTATTACTATTTTGATGGGTTTCATGCTATTATTATTACAAAATATATTTTTTTAATAACTCTTTTTCATAAAGAATCTATATATAAAAAAATCAAAAATATATTTTCTTTTAATAATTTTTTCACAATACTTTTTTAAAATTATGTTTACTATACACAAAACATTTAAAAAATATACAGTCGAACCTTTAAAACTCGAACTTAAAGGGACAACCAAAACAGTTCGAGTTATGGAGAGTTCGAGTAAAATAAAAAAAATCATATAGACCCATACATTTTTTTATTGCATTAAAACAGTTGAAAAGTACAAAACTAATTTAAAAACTTGAAAAATAATTAGTTATTAAATTTTGACAATAGGTTTTGCGCAGTTGGACTCAATTTTTTTTCGTATTTCAAAGATAAGAGCCAAGTCATTATTTGTTGTGGCCTCATCCATTGAAAAAGCGAGCTGTATGGTTTTCATTGTTTTTAAAACTTCAGTGTTGGAAGGTTTTTGTCTAGGAGTCTTTATCGTTAGAATTTTCCTCAAAATTATCCGCTGTTTTGCCAATACTTCCCAGGATCTTATCTTCTGTAAGAGTTTCGCTTGTTACTAAACCCTCGTCTACATTTAAAAATTTATCAATCACTATATTCAAAATGCACCCTACCGATTGGCCGGTCGGCTTAATTCGATTTCGAAGGTTCGTGTTCGAGAGATCTTTACGTTAGCGGGACACGAATACGGTTCGAGTTATAGAGAGGTTCGAGTTATAGAAATTCGAGTTAAAGAGGTTAAAATACATAAAAAATTAAAAAATGGGCAGGGACCACTTAAAAGGTTCGAGTTATAGATAGGTTCGAGTTACAGAGAGTTCGACTGTATTTACAAAAATTTTCGCGGCGAAAATATCCTCGGCGAATCGGCCGGCGACGAATCGACCGCGGCAAATTGTCTCATTCTCTAAGAGGATTGTATGCTAAAAATTTATCGTAAATAAAAGTTTCTCTACGACTCGACTGGGTTACCGTTTTGCCTAAAATCAAAAAATATATTTCTGGCAAATTTGGCGCCCTCTTTTTTCTACAAACTTGGTTGTAGACCTATAAATTGTTAAGATAGATTGTAGAGAATTGTGTCCTGAATCGGTTTTGTTAACAAAAATTTTTCTGTTCCGTTTTCGCGTAAAATCAAATCCAAAAACTTTTTGAGATTTCCAAAACCGCTCAAGGGCCGGGGAGGGCGGCGGCGCGGCGGCGAAATGCACAATCTTTTTAATCCACTCTATTGACCCGTAACTAGTCGCTCAAAAAAAAAATTGGCGTTAATATTTTTTTTTTCAAATCAAATATTATTTCGAGCCAGATTAGTTAACTATTTGTGATTGTGTAAAATGCTTTAATTTTGCTTGCTCTAAACTTGCAAAACTAGGCGATTGATCCTAGAGAGATTGTAAGTTCCAGGTTCCAGTATAAATTAAATAAAATACAATATAATATTTTCAGTCATCTTTTTAGTATTTAAAATAGCTGCGATTGATCTTTTTAATTTCTAATCAGGTCATCAAAAAAATTGATTAAAAATAATAAATTATGCCACTTGAGGTCTATTGCGACTATTTAATAATCACCTAAACTAATTTATTTTTATTGTAGCCAATGAAATAATGAGAATATTGGTGTTTTTTACTATTGCCTTAATTGGACCCTCTCTGGGAAGGCGTCATTATCAGGTAAGATAAAACTATTTACATTAAACTATAGAGGAATACAAGATTTGTGAGCGTAATAGAGGTGTTGAAAAAGTAACTATTCGTTACTCGAGTACTTGTTACTCGACAAATAAGTAACGAATACCGATCCCAAAATTAAATGATTACTTTCCTTACTTTGATAGCTTCGATTATTTTAGTATTCAGTAACCACTCGAAAGTCGGTAATCCAAAATCAGGGGGTAACTATAATAACTTAAGTAACTAACGCATTTAAATTTTATTTGTAAAAGGTAACAATAAGAAAAAGTAGGACGTGACAATCTGGCAATGTTGTTTGTTTGAACGCTTGCAGCCAATTGCTCGGAATGCTCGGCCTTTTAAATATTATGTAATTCCCCGAAATACGTTTTACTCTTAACTCACGCATACACATGACGGATGACGCAATATTTTGTTTTCTTTGTCTTTGTTAGTTAGTAGTCAAGTAACGATTAGTAACGAGTATTCAAAAGTAACGAAAATCAACACCTCTAGAGCGCAACCTATGTGAAGCAGCGGCGGCTTGTGCCGCAGGCGAGGTGAAGCGCTACATTATAAACACCCGTACAAACGTTATATTTTTTAAAAACTTGTTGCGTCCTAGAACTCTTGGAGCATGGTAAGTCAGGTGAAACCGAAAAACTACATTATAAATAAAAAAATACTCTGCCAATCTATGGACACCTAAGCTCACACTAGGTATTATAGTTATAGTGTGAGCTAATATAACCAAAAACTGAAATATATTTTATTCAACTCCAGACTCAATTACCTTTCGTTTGATACCACACAAGACTAATTTTTTTAATTTACCCCCACCCTTTAAAAAAAAACTAAAATGTATTTTGTTTAACTCTAGACTCAATTACCTTTTGTTTGATATCACACACGCCATATTTTAACTTAAACTCTAATTTTTGACATCTACCAACACCCTTTTTTTAAATAAACTAAAATTCATTTTAAATCAAAAAGAATTAAAAAATAGGTGAAACCTATTTTTTATTCTACGAGTGAACGACAGCGAACCAAGGAAACTTAGTCCATGGCGGGCGGGACGAAAACGTCCACCGGTCTATAAGGAAGAAAGACTTTTCGTCACAGTTCAACCAGACCATGCTATCACCGTCTCCACGGTATCGGTTCGGAACCGAAAACAATGAGTTAACCAAGTACAATAGGCAACTTCATAAGGGTATAGTCAACCACGGACACCGGTGTTTCGTGTGAGAAGTGCATGAACCGCAATGTCTTATGTAAAACTGAATTTATTCTAGTATTAGGTGTTAGCCAAATTTTCTTTTTTTTTTAATTAATTAAAAAATATATACATATTTATCAGAAAAGTTTGAAATTTGCTGAATTAATGTATACAAAAAGAATATGCTACAATTTTAACAGTAGTATTAAACTATAATCTAATTGTTAGCTATATAAATATTTATACTTTAGCAATATAACCTTAATACAGAATATTCGATAACACGGCATTCGATAAAAATATTTTTTGACAAAAAATTTTCGATAAAAATGTCATTCAATGAAAGTGTTTTCAATCAAAATGTCATTTGACGAAAGTTTTCTATAAACTATATTTCATGAAAAAGCTTTCGATAAACTTAATTCGATATTTAGATGTGTTTTCGAAAAAAAATCCGCGATCCTATTAAGGCGATATTGTCAGCGTAGGTGGTTCTAGTATTGTCCGCTTATTTTGATGTCTATTTCTTCCCAAACTAAGTTTAAAAAAAAACTTCTTCTTACACAGTTTAAGGGATATTGTATCCCCCTGTCTGACACCTCTTCTGATGTGGACTGGCTTCGTTCCTTTGTAAATTTTGATTTATGAAGTTGCTGCGCTATATATATTGGCTATTAAGTCTGTGTATCTGTTCTCTCTTCGGCTATTAATTATAGATGCTTTTACTGCCAAGTGCTCAATGCTATCGAAAGCTTTTTCGAAGTCTATAAGCGCAATATAAAGTGAAATGTTGTATTCGTTGGCTCGTTCTAGCAGGATTTTCATGGTTAATAGGTGGTTAACTGTACTGAAACCTTTTCTGAAGCTTCCTTGTTCTTTTGATTGATATCCGTTCGTTTTGTAGTTAATGTCTATTGCTAAAATTTCAATCAATAGTTTTTTAACGTCTGCTCTACCGCCTTTCTTGTATAGAATAATGGTTATGGATTATTTCCAGTTGTTTGGGATTATTTATTTTTTTTAGCATTTTATTCAGAAGAATATGGAGGGTGTTAACTACAGCTTTACCGCCGTACTTAAGCATCTCTGCCGTTACTCCGTGATTTGTTATATTTCATTTTCTTTAATGCTCTCTTTGTTTCCGCTTTGCTTATTTCAGGTTCTAGTTCTAAGTATATATTCTTTATTTTTGTGTGCAGTTTCTTCATTATTGCTCGCGATGATTTCTTTTTTGTTTAGTATAATTATTTATAGAATAGTTGTGTGATATTTATAATATCCTCTTTAAGGTTAGTTTCCATGCCGTTCATATCCTTTTTTAAAATTATTTCACATCTACTTAGAGTCGGCCTTAGACATTTCATATTTTTGTTATTTTCTATTACTCTCTCAACTTATATTTATTGGCTTTTATATTTTATTTTATAATTTTTCTTATAGTTTTATTTACTTCTGTGTATTTCATCAATGTCCTTTTCCCTTCTTTCTTCACGTTTTGCCCTTTTTCATCAATTTCCTTATTTCGATCCAATTCATAGTAGCATCAATTTTAGCTAAAAGACCAGTTAATAGCACTGTCAGGTTTCACTTAAATCATTTAGCGGTTCTGGAGATAGGATTTGTGTCCCGGATTCCCATATACAGCGACGTCATTATTTTTTAATGGATTGAATTTTATTATAGATATCTGCAATTAGTAGGAAATAGCTAAATACTCGAATAACGTTTCATTTGGTTCCCAAGGTCGAAAGAATTTGTTATGCTTGTAACACGGCTTTTTTAGAAAGGACCGCCTCTGGAGGTGCTATTCCAACAAGCCCGCGACCGAGCTCAAAATCTTCAAGTAATCAATGGAAACGAAGTCGCACCCCATTCAGAACCCTTCCAGGTCTTGGCTGGGTTTGATGATGGCAATGGTGGAGGTTGGTCTTGTGGTGGTACCCTGATTGCTATTAATTGGGTGTTAACTGCCGGACATTGTGTTAACGGGTGAGAATATGAAATATACATATTTGTGCAAATGTTTGACAGTTCTTAAATGTAAGAACTGCTAAATTATTTAGGGACTATAGTAAAAACTAGCAAGTTGACTCTTAACAGTTATTAGAAAAGTTTTTATAATCACAACAAACACAGATACCTATAAACCTCTATTGTTTTAGAAATCGTTTTTCTTTGCAAAAAATACATATTAGATAGTTTTTGGTCGTGCCAAATTTAGTTTCGATAACTTCGCCGACAATAATAACTTTGACCGTATTTGATAGTTCGAAATAGCCTTTTTGGTACTGGTTTTAGTCGACGCCGACGGTGCGGTTATTTATCGTTGGGTATGCAAGACTATTAACATCGAAATATTGAATAGGGGAAGATGGGGAATACTTTTTTGTCTAAACAAAAACTATTTGCAATTTTAATACTTTGTTTATGGTTTTTCTTGTGTTAAACAAGTAATTTAGAATGGAAATGTTTCGTATTACCCCTTCGTTTAGACTATCGTGGGGTAAAAGTAAACATCGTAACGGGGCAATCAGAAATATATACTTTTTTGTTGCATATTGAGTTGCTTAGCAATATTGCCTTTCAAATTGACTAAAGTGACTTATGTAAAGCTGTAGAATTGGTGAGTTTCAGAAATATTAAATGCCATCTAACGCATAGTCCACAGTACACCAGTCTATTTTTTAAGTGATAACTAACAGACTGAATTCTCTTACATAGCTTTATCCGCCCGAGTCGCCTAACTTTTTCCTCTGCGAAAATTATTGAAAGTGATTCCTAACAGAATACGCAGGCGCGAAATCTTTTGAGCTTCAGACTGACTAAACCAAGCATATGATTTTGGGGTCAATGTTGCCATTTACTTTAAAACACATTTTTTGGGCAACAGAAAAAAAAAACAGGTATTAACTCTCAAATTATCTCAAAATTACAAATTACGAGATGAAAAAGTTCCATTAAAAAATTAGTAACCGGCAATTTTTTTCTGTGGCCTAAAAATTTTTTTTTAAAGTTAATGGTCATATTGTTCTAGAAATGCGTCTCGACCAAATAAAGCTATTTACGAAAATTTAGCCTGTTTTTAATAACTTAAAAATAGACCGGTGTACTGGGGACTATTTGCGTTAGATGCCATTTAATATTTTTGCAACTTGCCATTTCTAAAGCTTTACATATTATGACACTTGTGTCAAGTTTGAAGGAAACTTCACTAAGTACTCAAATAAATCTGCAACAAAAAAGAATATACATATTTCTTATGGCCCTATTTCAATGTTTTTATTATCCCAAGATAGTCAAAACGAAAGGGTAATAAGAAACACTTCCATTCTGAACTATTTGTTTATGATAAGCAAAATTTAAAACAATACATAGAAAGTCTTACATTTGACCACAAACTTAAGTATTAAAACTAAAAATAAAATGTTTCCTTTGGAAAAAAATATTTGAAATGGTTTGCTTGTCAAAAATATGTTTAAAAGGAGCATAAAAGTGCTAAAATTTTATTATTATTATAGTAGCAGAATTTAAAAGCTTTTTTTCAGATATCACAAATGACAAAGAGCTGCAAAATAATATTTCCTATAAACCCTATTTCTTATTTCCCCATCTTCCCCTATGTCAAATAAATGGGTTCCGCTTAACCCCCGCCAGCGAAATGGCGCAGAATGCATTAGAAGCTCGCTAAAACAATATTGCGCACTTTCTACGTACGTCATAATTCTTATGTTAACCTTCCGTGAGTTTGCGGCGTTCCATGGAAGCAGTTAACTACATGTAACGTTAAAATGTCAACAGTATGGTAAAAAGAGATGTGTAGGCAAAGGGCAAGGTTATAAAACAAACAAATTTTTGAAAAAAAAACTAGTTGTAATTATTATTAGCACTGTATCAACTCACAATATCAACCAAATTTTGCTGAATCAGAAAGGGTAGTTTTTGTTCATTTTTAGGTTGTTTTTAAGTGGCTTATTTTTTCTTCGTTTTTTAAAAACTTATTTTCACAAAAATGTTAACTTGTTGCAAAATCAAAAGAGTAAGAATTATCAAGAAAATTTAATGTAAGTTTACTGAGCGCATTTTTAAGAAAAATTAAATACCCGCTTAATAATTATAAATATACATTATTGAATTTGTATATATGTATATATGTATTGACTTTGTATATATGTATGTATAAATTCTAACATAACCTTACCGAACCTCACGTAACTCCCATAACATACATTGTCCCAGTTTTTATATAGGATTTAAAAAAAATTATTTGATCTATTATCCCCGAAAATATTTAATCCTAATTCGATAAAACTAAAAAAAAGGGCCATATGCGTTGCTAAGCGTTGGGAAAACATATAAGTCAAATGTATCCAGTCTCTACAAAAAATTAAATCAAAATTGAAGTGACATAAAAAAATTCTAGATCGCAGACGGTGTGAACTTAACAAAGCTTTTCTTTTATTGAATAAAACAAATTAGGCGCTGACTCGTGACGTAGGTTGACATTAGCACCCCATTGGCACCCCGACATAAATTGTAATTTTGGAACATACTCATTTACATCTCTTTTTAATGCACAGTATATTCATTTTATTGCTGTCTAACTCATAGCGCTGCTGGAAGACGGATTGTCAAAAATTTGGCAAAATGGATGCCATTAGATAATTTTTATTCAATACAGAATGTTTTTAAAAGTTTATTTCGACTGTGTTAATTGTGAAAACGATCTTTTAGTATCTTGATGCAAAGCGGATTTCCCGCTATCTAGAAAGGTAAGCTTTATTTAGTTTATAGTATTAAAAAAGGGTGAAATTGAAAAAAAAAACTTTGCTATAAATTTTATAGCCATAATGTAAGCAAATAAAAACTTTAATTTTTTGCCTAAAATCATACTAAAGGAAGCGAAAACATGACAAAATGCTAAAAATATATAAAAGGAGAAATTTTAAATAATAGTTTCTATCATCTAGTATAAGTAAGGACTGATTTATTTAGAAATGCAATGGACATAATTTAAGCTTGTTGCCTCGTTTCCTAGGTATCTATCTTTTTTCCACCTATGTAGTAATGGTGCTTAAGACATATAAATTTCAAGGCTCTCAACACCTTCATACTTTATGAAAAACCTTCATATTTTTCATATTTTCCCCAATGAAGAAATTTAGTCATAGAATAAGTGTGGAAATTTTAAATATTTTGCCTAGTCTTGAATTTTGAGTTCCTTTTAGTTTATTATTAGTTTGTTGCCTTTGAGAAAGTCTGAATAAAGTAGTGCTTTTTGGCCTTTTGTTTTATTATTCTTATGTTTGTTGCATTTTTTGTTAATTAGTTGTTTTGGACATCCATGGTTAGTTCTAAAAAAGTCTAATTGTAATATTAAGTTTTTTTAAATGTTTGAGCTCGGAATAGGTGTTTAAAGTTATACCAAGTATTTATGGAGTAAACTTAAGTGTTCTGTGTGAGTGTGAGAAAACTTTTGGACATATCAAGATCTTTACACCGAAGAACTACAAATAATTACCAGAAATAGGCAAGAACTTGTTCTACCAGTACATAGATCATCGTTTTTTGAAAAATCACCTCACTATAGTGCAATAAAAGCTTTTGAAATACTTCCAAATGCAATCAAGCAAATTGAAAATTTAGAAAAGGAACAGCAGCTACAGCTTTTCTTCTAAAAAAGTGCTACTATAGTTTTAATTTTCAAGAGAATCCAAAGAAACTTATAAAATCTTAAAAGTGTATTTATGTATGTGTGTCTGTATGTTTGCTATTTATTAATATGTTAACTATATTTATTAATGCAAACAAGGCTTTTTGTACTTTTGTGCAAAATTTATTCAAAAATTCTTGGCAAAGCGCTTTCGGTCCATATGACCATCATCAGTACCTTTAAAAATCTTGGAAAATTTTTGTCTGTCACCAAGGATAAAAAAGAAAAACTGAAGAAAAGTGGAATCTAATGCAAAGCTGCATACATTGGCCGGACCAGCAGGAACTTAGAAATTCACATCAAAGAGCACATAAAAACTCCAGACAAATCAGCCTTTGGCAATCACATTCACACTACCAAACACTCTTTCAGCCCAAAAACCAACTCAAAAATCCTCCACCACATCACAAGTAAAAACATCACAAGATTAGATTTCACCGAAGATGTCGAAATAAGCAGTGAACTAAATAAAAACCCAAATAATTGTCTAAACAAGCAGGCAACCCTCAGAAGAAGCTTCATCCCTCTCCACAGAAGACTGATAGACCCAGAACCCCCACCTTACAGGAACACTCTAGAGTCAAATAACAGCCAGGTGAGACTGAGACTCACATCTATATAAAAAATTACTCTCTCACTAATACTTATTCACACAGACACACAAAATTCCATTTAACACCATTCGAGTTTTACACACACCCAACACTCTAAAATATCCTTATGCATTATATTTCAACATAAAACATGCTTAAGTAATCCTTCACCAGAATTTAAAAAACCCCTTCAATGAAAGCCTTTTTTAAAATATCTTCATCGAAAGCTACGTCATAATAAACAATACTATAACCTCGAAAAGAATTACGACGCAATAAACAAAAAGTCATTATTTTACTACTCAATTTTAAATAAAGAATAATATAATAGTACTATAACTGTAAAATGTAGGTACCTGAAATTTTTTTAAATATTTTAAGTAGTTTGTAAGTTTTTTAAAATTGTACCAACCATAGACTGAAGAACCAGATTTTAACTAGCTGTAAGTAATACCATAATTTTCCATTTTGACTTAATTTTAATAACATGTTTTGTTCTCTTACAGTTAAGGCACTGATGATGGTCGTATAGACCGAAAGCGCTTTGCCAAGAATTTTTGAATAAAGTTTGCACGAAGTACAAAAATCCTTGTTTGCATTCAAAGTCAAGTGCATGCAACCACCCCCTCACTTTTATATTTATTAAGTTTTTTTACTTAAATACCTATTTCAAGTTTGATGTTGCTGTTTGTATTTTTATATGATTTATGGCAATAAAGTTGAGTTGAGTTTAGTTGAGATGTACAGGGTGTTTCGATAAATTTCCAAAAAGGTCTACAGCACTTATTTCAAGAGATAAAAAATAGAGCACCTATTTTCAAGAAATGTAGAGTACATCCCAAACTGCTAGAAATTGTAGATGCTAATATTTTAACAGTGGCTTGACCAAATGGCAGTTTGTCATATAATTTTGAGTTTAGAAAGAAAATATCTATTTTTGCAGGATGTTCCTTAAGAGATTTACAATGTTTGTGGTTTTTTATAACTTTTTTGATCGTATAGGATAAAGCCTAAACTTCTGCATTTATAATTTTTTTCTATTTCTTTGAATAATTCCAGTAAACCTTGGTTTAAAAATACGAAAACACCTTATACTTACCTTGTTGTAAAATATGCTTTAAAAAATGTGCCTTGTTTGGCATACCCCATCCAGGCCCAATTCAACTTGAAAATATTTCATAATACTTTTCTTAATAAATAAAATTAAGAAATATATAGTTTTGCTTAATAAATGAGTTTTCCTAAAAAAAAGTTGGGTTTGACCTAACAAGCCATTTGGTAAAGGACCCAAAAAAAACTTTATTTTTTATTCATATTTCCTTCATATTTTGTTTTCTTAATTTCATATTTTTTATAATTTTATTTAAAAAAGTTCATATTTTTCATATTAATTTGCTGTTTATCTGTTGAGAGCCCTGGAAGTTCACTGGTAAAAACATTAAAGCGCTTAAATTAGGGCACATTCTTAAATTATTTAATTCAAAAATGCAATATTTTCGACCTCCTTTCCCTGCTAATGAATAAGGCATAAGGCGTAAATACTTACATACTGAGGCTATCAATATAATCTAGAAAATAATAAAAAAAAATAATCATCAGTGGCGGATCCAGGGGGGGGGGGCACTAGGGGCACTTGCCCCCCCCCGAGAATTTTTTGAATATAGAAAAAATGAGTAAAAAGTAAGGTTTTTGCTAATAAAAATTCAAAATTTTTGCTTGAGGCGCATGAAAGTGTCTATTGAATATTGTATTTTTTAGTTCTGACTAATTTAATAAAATGCTGCTTAAAAAAATATATACCGTTTTTTACCAAGAGAGAATGTCACCTAAAGTGCCCCACCTGCGAAGCACCTCTGGATCCGCCCTTGATAATCATACTACAGAGACAATACATACTATATGCTCAAATTTTGGTTTAGTGAAAAGCTTAGACTAAATTATTATTTTGATGGCTTCAGTGAAAAGGTTCTTATTAATTGTTTGGATGTATTCCAGAGAACAAAGCTTTTCTTCAATCGCTGTGGTAGTTTATGTATTCCCATATTATGTTTCACAAAGACTAATTATTATTTTTATGGCCTCAATGTAAAAGTTCTTACTTGGAATATTTTCATCCATTTTATTATATACACATTCAAAACTAGGAAACAAAATTTGTTTCTAGGTTTTTGCCTAATAATGTATAACTTACATAATATAACTAATTTTATTCTTACTTATTTTAAATTATACTTACCGCAATGTTATAAGAACTATGTTCATTTTTCTCTTTTTGTTATGTACAAAAGTATAGTTTTATAAAAATCCACTATTTTATGCTTCTAGGGTTTCCGGCACAGTTTCCTGATATATGTGACATAAATACTAAAAAGAAGTCTACTGAATTTAGGGAAGATAAAAACATGTATTGACAAAACTTTGATGAGCATTTGGACAAAAAAGGCTGGAAAACCACCAAACTCATACATACTTTAGCAACTGGAACATTTACATGATACTATAGATTAACTGGACTGGTTTAAGCAGGAAAAAAGGTAGATTTTATCAATCAGTAATAAAAATTAATAGTTAAGGTATTTTGGCTTATACTTTTTTAAAACTTTTTATGAAATTTTGTTCTTATATACAATATTTTATATTTATAATTGGTAAATCTAACCAGAACTACAAAAACTATTTCCAATCACTTAGTATAATAAGTCCCCTGGGACGTTGAGGGGTTCAAATTAAAATTTGTACCTATAGATAATTAATCCTAGTAACTTCTATATACAAATTTTAATATTAGCATCTATGCCATTTCCCCTTTCAAAGACCTTTTAAATGATGGATAGCATGACACATTTTAAAAATAAATATATTTTTTGAAAAATTTTAAAAATTTTAAAAAAATTTGATTTTTTTGGAAAAATACCATTTTTAAATTTTTTCAAAAAAATATATAATTTTTTTACAATGTTTTACTAAGACACTCACCAAATTTCAAGACGGAGAAATGATGGGTTCCATATGAAAAAATAAAACAATATTCAAACATGTAAAAAATGGTAGCTTTTTCAAGTAAAACATATAAGAATCACAGATAAAGCTATAATATAGGAAAAAATAATATTTTATAAGTAATAAGCACGCCTCTCAAAATTTCAAGTAAATTAAATATTTTTTAAATTATTTTTATTTCCAAAATTTGTAGGTCTAACCTGTAGCGGTAATGGGTTAAACTTTTCTTAAAATCATTTTTCTTTCAATAATTAAAATATCTGCTTTAGGTTTAGGGTAATAAAAAGAGGGGGCTGACCCGTTTGGGTGCAAAAAACTCACATTTACTTCATTTGTCTAAAATAATTTGAATATTGAATAAAAAATGATTTTTGTAATATCAATCAGTATACGATCCATATAGAGTGGCAACTGGCAAGCTTCGCAAGAGTGAAGGGTAGATGGCGCTAAAATAAATTCGTCTAGTACGGTATTGGTAATATTTAAAACTTTCTCTTTAGTTTTGTAAAAAAAGTAAAAATTAAAACTTGCCCAGCTCAGGGGATTCAGCTTTTTTAAAGTCTTCATGTACTTTAGCCTACACCCAGTGACGGACCCACGAATATGTCTTGGGGGGTCCCGAGGCCTCGTAGAGGGGGAGGCGAAGCCTTATGATGTCGAATTTTAAGCTATTTTTTGTGTTTTTTCATGAAATATGTGGAAAATATGTTAAAAAATCTAAGGCTTGGGGGGGCCCGGTTCGGTTGTTTGTTTTTATTTTTAAAATGTGTCATGTGACACATTATTTAAAAGGTCTTTCAAATACCTTTTTGACAAGGTATGACTCATAGATTGCTGTAAAGTAGTTTTTTAGATATTCCTATTTTTCTTTACCTATGTAGGAGCAAAACTTGGTAATCTTTTAATTTTTAAAAATTATTTTAAAAATAAACTACTGGGCCAAAAATTTTCAAGATTTAATTTGAAGTGACCCAATGGGTAACATCATTTTTAGTTATTACATTTTTCGCACCTTTACAAAGTGCACTTTTCCACTTAAAATCCTCAGAATGAAAAGTAATGGCTAGACATGGCTACGCTCGTGGTACAAAATTTTCGTCTCGGGATAAGAAGTGTCACTTTTATTTAAAGTTTTTAATCCTTGTAGGATTAAAAGTACAAAAATTTAAGGCATTTCCCTTGTCAAAAGGTACAAGGTATTTATTTTTTGCCAAAACTCTTGGCAATAATACCAGTAGCCATGTCATAATAAAAAAATAATTTGCACTAATAGGCCAGTCATTAGAGCATAAAAGATGGTGTGGGGGCGATTTTGACATATGTTTACATTGGACGCCTTATAAAAAAATTAAGTTTTTCACCTTGGCGTAGGGGGGCGGCTCTCCCCTTCATCTCGGATTTAGTGTGAACAAAAATGATTGTTTAAAAATTACCTTTTTCCGGTACATTCTAGAAAAAAATTAGTTTTAAACAAAAGTCGAAGACAATAAAATTTTCTACAAAAGCTCCTATATACACTTTTTCGACAGACAAATGGTTTTCGAGTTATGAGGCTAAATATTTCGCCGCAATTTTGTATGTTAGCCAATTTTTGTATAAAATAAAGATTAATTAATGGCATATAAAAGGAGACATTACTGAATGGCCTGGGTAGTACCCTTGCCGAGATACGAACCTTGATGTGGTAGCAGTACACTCGTTTTCAATGTATTTCCATAGTGTATGCAAAATAAACCCCTAAATCAATAATATTTGTCATTTTCTCAAAAGGTAAGCATTTTACAGAAAATATGTAATAAAGTTTATTGTAGGAAACTAAATTATCTTTTAAACAATGTATCACTTAGATGGGCCAATTCCACGATTAGCACTTAACTGACATCTAAAAACATTTTAGGAAAAAAACACCCTTTTCAGAAAAAATAAATTGTACTTTTAAACAGCGTACCACCAAGTGGTGTGCAAGCTATTACTCACCCTATTATACCTGAGGAGCGTCCGCATATAAAGGTTATTTTTTTTTTTAAATAATTTTTTTTAAATTAATTTTCTTAGAAACTAAGCTTTTCAAAAATTTCCGTTTTACTCTATTTTGTTGAAAATAAAATTATCTTTAAATATATATCTAGTAGTTTCTCTTAACGGAGGAAACTTAAGAAACATACGCATATTTGGTTTTTTAATTAAAAAAAATTAACATGTGTTTTATCAATTTTTTTTTAAAGCAAGCTCTATCGGCAATAAGTTTTACTTTGTACTATAGACAATTAAATTTTCTTTCGAACAGTGTGTATATTTATAACATTAGGCCAACCGTTAATACCCCAGGGGCGTATAAAAACTGAATTGAAAAAAAATCACCAAACATGCGTATATTCCTTGAGTGTTCCCCGATTACAAAAACCCACTAAATTCATATTGTTTTAAAAATAATTTTATTTTTAATAATACAGAGTAAAACTAACTTTTCGATAAACTTAGTTTTTAATAAAATTTTTCCCAAAAATGCTTGGTTTTCTTGAAACCTGAATTAAACCTAAAAAAAAAATTTTTTTCATGACTTAAAAAATAACCCCATTTTTGGGATGGCATATTAAGTGGTAACCGTGAAATTGAACCATTCAAATGATACACCGTTTAAAAGATAATTTAATTTTCTACAAAAAAGTTGCTTACATATTTTCAGTTAAATGCTTACCTTTTACGAAAATGAGATAAAACTTAATAAGTTCGGTTTATTTTGCAAATACTTAGGAAACGGGTGTACCGCTAACACTTCAGAGTTCATATCTCAGCAAGGGTAATAACCAGGTTTAGTTAGTCTTTATTTCATATTTTTCTCAAAATTAAACAGTTTTTAAGATAAAGGCCACTACAAAAAGAAATTGGTCAAAATCCATATTAGCGGCGAAATGTTTAGCCTCATAACTCGAAAACCATTCGTCTGACGAAAATACGTATAGAAACGCTTTTATAGGAACTTTTGTTATATCATCTATTTTGTCATCAACTATTATTTTTCTAAAATGCACAGTAACTAAATAATTAATAATAATAAATACCTCAGTTTTTTTAGGACTCCAATGTGAACAACATATGTCAAAATCGCGACTACATCACGTTTTGCAAGCTAAAATTCTATAATGACTGGACTATAAGTCTTAGCAAAAATAATATTTGAATATCTCAACATTATATTATTATTTTTAGCAACTTTGTGGCCGTTTGGGTAGAATACAAGAAAACTTGATGCAGCAAATAAATTATCCATGTTAGTAGTATATTAGTTAGTAGGATATTACACTTATTCTTTGTATGGTGAAAGTTATAAACAGTTTTTAATAAATATTAAAATAATATAATTTCTAAATTTGTTATTAATTTTAAAATTTCTATCTGAGATATCAAACAACCAAAACCAGATCAGATTTCATAAAATACAGATTCAACTTTATTCATTTAGGTAGGGAAATGGGCTGGCTTACGAAATCTTGTAAAATGCTATAAGTAGGATCACTATCGTTTATTTAGTCAAAAACAACTAATACAAAACAATATTTATCTAAATTAAGTAAGAAGTTGTAAATATAAGAATAATAACATTATTAAATATTAAAGATAACACAACAGCTGCAAAATAAAAAGATACCATTTACCAAAAGCATAATAATAATACTAAAAATAAAATAATCTGTGACAAAACAAATAAAAAGTCACATACCTACATATGTTTTTTTTACTTTTAAGTTTAAAATAGAGAATAATTAAAAAGTTAATACTTAAAAAAGAAAATAAAATAAAATATCTATTAACACAATATAGCATTTAAAAAAAGTTAAGTATTTTTTACTATAGGAACTTGCCAACTTTTATAATAGTTTGGACTCTATTCGCTTAGAGGCCTTCATGCACTTTTGATGAGGTGTTGAAAGCCCTTACATTTGGGAATACAATTACACTTATTGGACGTCTGTCGAACTTATGCCAAAATACAATATGGCAGCTCAAAAGTGAAAAATAGAAGAATTTTGGTAAATTTACAATTCTTTTTATTTCTTAACCTAATTTTTTTTAAATTTATTTTATTTTAGTTGGATTATATTGCATTTTTATAAAAACTATTAATCACCTTCATTTTTAATGTTTTTGTGTCTCAAAAAAAATATATTCCTCAACATCATGTTTTTTTTGTGTTTTTTGCGTTTTATAGAAAAACTGCTGATTTTACAAAAAAAAATCACAAGATACAAAAAAATTGTTTCCTGACAAGTTGTATCCACCGTTAGAAAATTTTCGAGGTATGCTCAAAAAACTACGAAGTTGGCCTGAGGGTACCCCTAGATACCAAAATTTTACTTTTTCATAAAACTTTCAAGAGGGAAAAAATGCTTTAAGAATTAAAAAATAACGTAAGCTAATTTATAATTTTTTTAGTCTATATTCTGTCAAATATGATATGTCTTCCTACCTACGATTTTGAACCAATGTTTTCCCGACTAATTTTTACCTCTATAAACCTAAAAGGAACATCGGTGGAAAGGTAATTTAAAGCTCTACAAAAAACTACCAAACCATTTTTCTCTTAAAATTAAAATTACAAATCATCATATCACTATCTAGTCGGTTCGTGACCTCTGTTATTTTAACGTGTAAATGCAAATTTGATGACAGACGCCAAAAGCCTTTGCTTTTTGGAACGCCATTCGACTTATTCGACATATGTCAAACTCATGCCAAATACAAGAAACATCTCAAAAATGAAAAAAACAACAATTTTGGAAAATTCATAACTTTGTTATTTGTGAACAGATTTTTTTGATTTTTGACGAAAGCTGTCATTTTAATAGCAAAATGGTTTGGTAGCTTTTTGTAAAGCTTTAAATTACCTTTCCACCAATGTGTCCTTTGGGTTCCTAGATGTTGCCGTAGGGTATAAAAAATAGTCGGGAAGACATTGGTGCAAAATCGTGGGTCGGTCATTATGTAAGCCGTCATATTTGACAGAATATAGACTACAAAAAATAAAAACTTAGCTAACGTTATTTAAAATGGTAGAGCCTTTTGCTTTTTGAAGCATTTTTTCCACTTTTGAAACTCATGAAAATGTGAAATTTTGGTGTCTACAGGTACACTCCAATTTCGTAGTTTTTTGAGCATACCTCGAAAAGTTTAACTCATGGTGAAAATGTGAAAACAACTTTTTAATACACATCTTTTTTGTATCTTGTGATTTTTTAGTAAAATCAGCAGTTTCTCTATAAAACGCAAACAACACGAAAAAAAGACATGATGTTGAGGAATTAATTTTTTTTTTAAACAGAAACATTAAAAATGCATGTGATTAATAGTTTTTATAAAAGTGCACTATAATCCATATAAAACAAAATTTAAATTAAGCAATAAAAAAGTTGTGAATTTTCCAAAATTATCCTGTTCTTCATATTGCTAAGCGAATAGAGTATTAGATAATATGTACTATAGTTAATGAGAGTAGCAACACTCTTAGTGTTATGTAACCCTGACGGGAGTGGCTCCCCACTTAAATGTGCCTCTTGACAGTTTTTTGTTAATAACTGGAAAACTCAAATTTAAAAAAAATATATTTTTGAAATCATTTTTCGACAAAACATCCTTTCCAATGATGTACATGGCCATCCCTGGAAGCAGTGGGGTACGTTTTTGGGAAAAACAATGTGTGAAGGATAAAAAATACCACAAGAAGTTATTAGCAAAAAACTGTTAAGAGGGAACAATCAACCTTGCCAGGGTGGGGGTGGTTTACCCTCTGGAAATGTTCGGGAGAGTATGTTGCTTCTCTAATTCAATGCAGTTTTTAGCTCAAATCTAATATATAAGGCTTGAACGAAAGTAGTAGGGACTTATTGCAATAAAGCCGGGCACAAATTGTGCCGGGCACTATTCTGACAGTTTCCCATTGAAAACTGACAGTTGATCTTTCAAAATTGACATACCAATGTCGAATTTATAAATCTAGTCATTTATTTCCCATTAATAGTGGCGTCACTATTAATTCCGGCTCTTATAATACACAAAGTCCTAATTTTGAAAGAAGATAGCTGTTGTTATAATGGGAAACTGTCAGAATAGTGCCCGGCACAATTTGTACCTGGCTTTATTGTAATAAGTCCCTATTATGTACAAAAAATAAGTAAGAACATAAATAGGGTTACTGGTAATGAGTTTGCTTAGTAGCAAAAAAACTGTACATTTATATACATAAATATATTATTCCCCTCCGAAAAATGTTTGGGGTAGTCTCATGTTTATCCATCCCAAGTGTGTTGCTTCTCTAATTCAACGCAGTTTTTAGCTTATATATATTTATCGGTTTCACAACGTTCTACGTCTTCCGATACCCAATCCCCACTCGTTTCTGTTTGCCCATAATTCATCATCTAGGCCTCTTATTCTTATTTCACTGTCTATTCCTTCTCTCCAGCTTCTCCTTGGCCGTCCTCGTTTTCTTCGGCCAGTTGGTTTCCATTGTAGTATTTGTTTAGGTAGTCTTTCATCATTCATTCTTTGTACATGTCCGTACCACACCAGTTGTTTTGTTCTTATATCATCCACTAAAGTACGTTCACCCACTGTCATAATTTCTCTTATTCTTTGATTTGTAACTCTTTCTCTTTTTGATTTCCCTGCTGCTCTTCTCCAATAGTCCATCTCCGTAGCGGAAAGCATTTTTTCTGTTCTATCCTTGATTGGCCATACTTCTGAGCCGTATGTAATAATACTTTTTATAATGGTGTTATATATAAGCTTTTTGTTATGTTTTGATATACTTTGGTCCCAAATTATTCCATTTAATAAAGTTATTGCTTTTCTTCCTTGTACGTTTCGATCTTTTATAGCTTTGTCTAGTGTTCCGTCAGCTGTAATTTTTAGACCTAAGTATTTATACTCATCACAGGAGTGAATTCGCTGCCCGGTATTTAAGATTAGATCCTGTTTCATTCCACCGATACACATATACTCTGTCTTATTGAGATTAACCTCTAGTCCCCACTTATTGTACTCTTCTATTAGTTTTCGTGTCATATATTCGAGGTCGTCATAATCCTGAGCCACTACTATCTGATCATCGGCGAAACATAAAGTATACAAGGTGGTTTCGTCCAACGGAATTCCCATGTTTTGGCATTTTCTCTTCCAGGCTTTAAGGACCTGTTCCAAATATATCTTGAAGAGCGTAGGCGAGATACAGCAGCCTTGTTTAAGACCTTTATTTACTTGAAAGCCTTTGGTTAGTTTTGCTTTTATTTTAACTTTTGCCTTACTATTGCGGTATAACTCTTTGATGGCCTTAATTAGTTGTACGCTTATGTTTGTCTTTTCCAACGCTTTCCAAAGTAGATTTAGTGGTATACTATCATATGCCTTCTGCAAATCCACGTAAAGCAGATGCAGCTCTTGACCGTATGCCATTTTCTTTTCAATAACTTGGGTTATACAAAAGAGGTGATCTGAAGTCGATCTACCCGCCCTGAAACCAGCTTGTTCTTCTGCCTCCATGTCTTTATATTCGCTCTCTACTTTATTTCTTATTATTTTACCGTATATTCTGCTTAGCGTACTAGTCACAGATATACCTCTATAATTGTCACATATATATTTCCTTCCTTTTTTGTGTATTGTGGATATATATGACGTTTTCCACTCAGTTGGGACTACAGTTCCATTTAAATATTTTTGGAAAAGATTCCGTAATCTCCAAAACAGTTCTTCAGTGCCATATTTAATAAGTTCGGCTGGGATATTTCCGGGTCCGGCAGATTTACCGCTTTTTAAGGTTGTGCACACGTTTTTGACCTCAGAGATTGTGAGGGGTACTGGAGATCCCATCGTTCTAATTATATTGTCTCTTGCGTCTTCCTTGAATTCTGCTCTATCTTCAGTTTTTAGCTTAACTCTCATATATAAGGAACTAAAATATTATGTACAAAAAACAATTAAGAGCACAAATATGGTTACTGGTAACGAGTCTGGTTTTTATGGGGTTCGAATCAGTAATGTCACTTTCGTTAATCTTAACAATAAAAACTAAAAAACTCTCACCAGCATTTGAAAAAGAGTCACTGGTTTTTTTTAAAACTCATTACTAAAGGACAGTGTCAGACTGGGACCCTAATGGAGTAGAGTACAAGGGGACCATTTCAGTTTTAAGAGGGGTCTAGCAAGATTTACAAGGGTTTGTCCGACAATTCCAAAAAATAAAGTATTATAAGGCTTTATTCTTTGCTCATTAATAAATAGAAAACTAATTATATTATTATAGTCAAAATAGGCATTTTTTTAGAATAACACATTTAATTCGTAAAAATTGTTTACTTATTTCCAAATAGAGTGTGATATATAATGCCCGAAGTTTTTTACTGCCATCACTTTGAAAAAATATCGCCTTAAATCAGTTTTTTTAACAACTCTTATCTTACACCATATTAAAAACTCTTTGGTGATAAAGAACTTGTATGTACTTTAAGTCTTATGACTGTTATGTTATTATCACATTCTATCGATTTTTGAAATATTTTTAACTATTTTACAATATTTGCTGTAGATAGAGCTTATAAACTATATTACAAAAGAGTCCCTTCAGCACGCGATTGGTTGATTACTATTGCCTTGTAAAGGCAAATCAATCGCGGCCAACCAAATTATTGATTAACCAATCGCATGCTGGGGGGCGGTCTCCAGATACAAAGTCGCACTTAACTTCGCTGTGGTTAGTATTTAAATTCTATACATAACTATTCTAGTAATGAATTTTTAATTTAATTTTCCTTAAAACTAAAACCTATGTCGGCAAGCATAGTCCTTTACACACTTTAGGGGTCTGTAAACTGGTACTATTTTTCAGATTACAAAGGACCCCAATTTAAGGATGGCAATGGAGTGCCCACCATGAATTTGAGTCAAGGTTACGTAATAATTTCAGTTTATAATAATAAATAACTTTATTGGCAATATTATTATTAAATACCACTTTGTGATACATTTTTTACAACAAAATTATATTTTTTACAAAAGTGTTTCAGAAAATTTAATAAAACCTATACATTTTTTTCTTGTTCTTTGAAATATTACCAATTTAGAGACGCCAATTAAAATAGTGCCAGGTAATCAGAAACTTGGCCTTATTTAAATTAATTGTTTATAAGATAATTGTGGTTTTTGCAATAAATAAATAAAAATTCGCTCTAAAATGCTTAGTTTTTGAGAAATTTAGGTAAAATCTAATATTGTCTGTTTATTTGGAATATAATATGATAATACATAAAGGAAATGCGCATATTGCTAACAATTTAGGGTTTGCATCTCTGCAAAGGCACTAGCCAGTCAACTTCTAATAATAAGTATTTTATAGGTAATTCATTCAGTTTTATTTTATGCTTTTAAATATTTTTGCAAAACTATAAAAAACTTAAAACTTTTTCCTATAAATCCTACCGCAACCATTTAAGGCGTCATATTTTTAAGATGGCAGCCGCTCGAGGTCACAAACTTACAGGAGTAGTAAGATTACCAACCTTCTAATCGTGTTTCCAAACTTTCGTATTTTTGCACTAACACAGCTTTTATATATATCTCTAATAATTGGACTACAAGCAAGCCCACTGGTGGTGACATATGTGCAGTGCACTTTTGATCCTTTTATTTTCAAGAATGTTCTCTTTGGGTCTTAAAGTTGATTTTCTAAAAAGAAAAACACAAAAACCGAACAGTGTTCTATACTTGTTTATACACATACACACATTTACATAACACTCAAAGGGGGTTTGTTTTTTCTTAAAATGTGTTATAAAGGGGGTGGTCAAAAATCCTAAATTTTTGTGTTAATTTTAACAGTCCAAGTCACTTTTTCTCATGTACAAAATCAAATAAATATTGTTCTCAATTATATTAATGAAAAAGTTTAATACACCAACCTTATAGCTTTTTTATGTCTTAAAGGATTGGAATGCAAGTTAGGAACATGCTTATAGCCTTCTGGTGTTGTTGATTCATAAATTGTGTACTTCTGGTCCTCTGATTTTAAAGAATGTAGTCTTTGGGTCTTAAAGTTGCTTCTCTAAAAAAATATCACAAACTGAGAGAGTTATACACTTGTTTATACACAAAATATTGACACCTTTTCTTCATTTTCAACATCAAATAATTATTTTTTACAAATTAAATTATATTTAGCTCTCTTTTTTGATTTTAGAAAAGCACAGATCACCTTAACAAAGGTGATCTGTGATAAAAGTTTTTGGTGAAACAAAATTGTCTTCAATTACTTGTGATTTTTTTCTATACAGGGTGTCCCATAACTTAGGGGCTATAGGCCAACAGGTGATAGAGGAGGTCATGTCTGATAGAAAAGTTCCTATAATGCATGGGTTAAAACTTTCTTTGTCGAGATACAGAGCATCAAAGTTGGCGATTTTTTAAACTTTTTTGATAACGTTTTAAAAAAACGCAGTAAAAATATGAAATTGGGCAGAGTGTTGTAATAGAATAAGAGCAATAAATTGAAATAAAAATTATTTTGAAAAAAATTAGTCGGTAAATTTTTTTCAGAAAAAACAATTTTTTTGGTATAAACTTTTATAAATGCCATATTAAACGCAATGTTTTTTTATATTTTTTGTTAATAAAAACAAGTCTAGCAAGTTATAATAATAAAAGTTTATTGATATTTTTTAAAAGAAAGAGTAAGCAAAAAATTTTTTACAAAATATTATTTTTTCTAAATTTGAAGGAAGTTCACGAGGTAAAAAGTTTTTACAAAAAAGTTTCACGGAAATGGAAGGAGGAGAAGGAGAGAACATTTTATGGTTATGCTCGGGCTGAATGAAGCCTAATGAGGCAGAAACGCGTCCCCGAGCTACCTTTACCTCTGAGGTCTTGCCCGTGAAACTTTTTTGTAAAAAATTATTTTTTCTATGTTTTTGGAGGTTATTTTGACAGCCCTGTATCTCCGTAACTTGTAATTTTATCAAAAAAAGGAATACCACATTTTTGAATAACAATTAGCCGGGTATTCAGCTGGCTATGACAGATTTTCTTTTTTTTGTAAAACACTTTTCCCCCCACTCCTCTAACTTTAAACATCCTATATCTTAAAAGATGTGTGTTGACACCCATGTTATATAAACTTTTTTCTCGTAAATAACCTCCTCTATCACCTGCTGCACTATGGCCCTTAAGTTATGGGACACCCTGTATAATTTAAATCGCGTGTTTTAGCTTATTCTGGGGGGGGGGGGTTTATCAGATTAGTACTAAATTATAGGTTAGAGACTCCTTGTGTAATTTTATAAAAATTTTGGTGAAACAAAATTATCTTCAATATTTTATGATTCTTTTTGCCGTAAATATGTAATCATGTGTTTTGGTTTATTCTGCTAGACTATCAGGGGGGTTTGGGGTAAGGACACTCATTGTAAAGGTAAGCTTTATAGGAAACGATTTTCTATTTTTTGTTTAATATTTTTGACATGTTTTCCTCGGTTTCACATTGGCAGCACAGTTTTATTTTAAAGATGTTGTTTTACACAGTACAAAACTATACAGGGTGTTTTAAAATTCAATAACATAATTTTAATCTTAATTTCCTTGAGTGATTTCAAGACAAAAAGTTCGTATAAACATAGGTCCACAAACACTTAGTTTTCAAGATACAGAGTGTTCAAATTTTGTTTTTTTATAGCTCTTACAGTTTTTAAGATATTTAGCTCAAATTTGGCACGTATATTTACTTATAGGTACTACAATATTAGGCATGCCAAATAAGTTTTAATTAATTTTATTTTGATATACTTGTGATGCCATACTGGCACATTTTTTATTTTATAATAGCAGCCTTTGGTGAAATAGCAACTCTCTCTAAAACAGTTAAAGATGCAAAAAAATTGCAGAAAACAAAAAAGTTTGCAAATAAAACAAGGATTTTATTTCTTGTCTTAACTACCTAGTTCTGCCTACCAATGGCTTACAAGGAAAAAAAATCTGGGGAAAAGGCGACATGAGCCCTGAAAAGTATCACTCTGTAGATTTTTACTATTTTTTGGCATGTCTGATAGTGTAGTGTCTATAGCTTAATACACATGCCAAATTTGAAATATATCAAAAACTGCAAGAAACTATAAACAAGAAAATATATAAAAAACTAAACTTTAACACCCTGTATCTCAAAAATAAGGTGTTTGAGGACCTATGTTTATATGTGTTTGCACAATATGAAAATTTTGTCTTGAAATCACTTAAGGAATTGAACATTAAAATTACGATACAGAATTTTGAAACACCCTATACTTATATATTTGTTTTTAAAAATAAAAAGTTATGCTTCAAACTATCTTGAAAACTGTTATTATTAAATAGATCTTTAGACTGTGATTTAACCGCATTTTTAAAATAAGAACGAGCCAGCAACCAATTCGAACCGAGAAAAACATTTCAAAAATAATAACCAAATAATATAAATTCATTGTCAGGCTTCGCTACCTATAAAGCTTGCTTTACGATGAGTGACCTTTGGGGACCAGATTATTTTTATATTATATCTTTGACAGTCTTTTTTTTTTGATTTTATAGTAATTTTTTACTACAAACATCAGTGGCGCACCCAGAAATGTCTTGGAGGGGGCCCGAGGCCTCTGGCGGGGGCCCAAAGCCTCATGATGTCATATTTTAAGGAATTATTTGTGTTTAGGCTAGCCCCCCACTGGGTGTGCCCATGTAAATAAACATCATGAAATACCCGAGGGGTGAACAGCTCTCACAATCGGTGTACACATTTCTCACAATCTTACCACAATCCCTCACAATCTTTACACAATCTTAGCAAAAGATTGTGGATTTTCACAATCAGTGTACACATTTTGGGTTAGCTGTTCACCCCTCGGAAATACCTAACACTGTTTGTCTGACTGTACAATTCTTGTTACTGGCCAGCAAGCTAGCTTCCCGGGGGCAGAAAAAGTTATATTTTATTTGCACAACACAAAATAAAAAGTGTACTCTGTTACACAAAATGATACATACCTGTCTTTTTTTAAAATTTATTTCCTCTTGGCACACTGCACATATTATCACATCTTGCAATGAGTGGTCCTCGTGTCTTGTCTTGTTTGTTTATGTCTTTGTTCCTTTTTGGAACAATTCGCCAGTGCTGTTTGGTAGACCTCAAGGTAATCTGGCTTCAGCCACTTGAGATCTGATTTTCAATTGTTCTTTTTAGATCTGTATCTTAATTCGGGTTTCCCCTGATCACTCTGTCCGGATCTGTTCACTTCAGCCACTTGAGATCTGATTTTCAATTTTTCCTCTTAGATCTGTATCTTAATTCGGGTGTCCCCTGATCACTCTGTCGGTTCTGTTCTTCTGCCACTTTTACTGTTTTTATTTTTGGTTTGTACTAGGGTTGATTGGAAGGTTTAAGGGACGTGTTAGTCCACTCATTCTAACATGTTTACACTAATATACATATATTTTTTATTTTTTTTTGGTTTGTTATTTCTTTATTTATATATGAGTTAAAATTTTTATAAAATCATTTACATTTTACAAACTTATTATTAATTTATTCTAAAGAGCAGAAGAACTTAATCTTGAGAGCCCTTTATATATATATAAATAATAAGTAAAATACACATTCAACAAACAAACATTTTAGGGGGTTGATTGGGAGTGGTCCTCATTTAAAATCACTGCAAGAACTGAATCACTGTCAAGGTTAACTCTGTTTTATGATCTGCATAAGGAACTTCTACATTACTTTTACAGCCTTTAATGAGATAATTAGCCAAACACAACGTATTTCTTATAAAAATTTAAGAAAAAACAGTTATATCAAAATAAATAAATATAATTTGACTTCTCGTATACTTTCTTACTAAAATAATCCCATGGCTGTTTTAGACTCATGTGCGCCCGCCCCACTACATTGAATTAAAAAGAGAGAGTAAATAGCTGGATGATAATGTGTGAGTTTCGTAAATAAAACGAATCAAGCACTGTTCAGTCACTGATGTCATGGTTGTTTTAGATTATTATGCGCCCTTACTAGTACATTACTTTAAAAAAAGACAGTAAATAATCGGATGATAATGTGTGACTTCACTCAATGAAACTATCAGTACGTTCGAGAATCATATTTTGTGTCGATTTTGTATCGGGGTGCTGGCCTACGTCACAGTCAGCGCCTTATTGAGGTCTTTTGTCACTCTTAACTCATTTCGTAAAATTTGATAAAAGAAAAGGTCAAATCTAAAAGCTTTTGGCAAATAATGTTAGTATCTTCCAAAATCAACAATCTAGAATTGTAATAAATTAATGAAAAAAATAAAAAAATAAGCAAACAATTAGCACCACAGTTTAATTAGCCACATAATTGTTTAGAACTTAGTTTGATCACAGAAAATAAAATCTTAAACCACAACCTTTTGAAAAATTCTGTTACCATTCTCTAAAATCAACAATGTAGAATTGTAATGAGTTAATGACAAAAGTCAACAATAATTCAAGCGAATAGCCAGATTTAGTATTTCAAACTTAGAAGTGTGATTAAATCAATATGACAAAAGTATACATTGTGCTTCTCAAGAACTGGTAAAAATTTAGGAAATATGTATTTCTCTGACTTATTTTCCCGGTACCCTTCTTAATAAGATTGGAATTTTTGTATATCGTACCCCCTACGAAGTAGGTAACCTAAATGCTTGAACTTTGCTAACACTTGCCGATTGATCCTATATGGATAAAAAGCCCCAGTATAAATTTAAAGAAAGGCTTATTAAAATTATTACACAACTTGTATGTACAAGTTTTGTAATCGTTGGTTATAGTTGACTAAATTTGTAGGGTATTTTAAGAAAAAGCTGCATAAAGAGTATATTTCTTTATATTTGGCATGGTGGTTCCTAACACCCAAAGCAAAATTTTTATTCGAGGATCCCCGATTTTCCGGCATCAGAATCCAAGATGGCGGCTGCAAAAGAAGAATTCAGTTAATATCTGTCAAAACAGGATATTGATTTTATTTCCTAATTTTGGCAGCAGCCATTTTGGATTCTGAAGCCGGCAAATCGGGGATCCTCCAATGAAAATTTAGCTTTGGGTCATACGTATTACCAAGCCAAATATAAATAAATGGATCCATGACGGGTCTGACACCCTCCTAGCTAGCCTATTAGCATACTTCAAGTGAACTCCATGATAGATCAGCCTTGGAAACAGTTTTTTGTTAATATCTGAGAAACGAAACCTTTTACGAAATTTTGCTTATAACACGAATTATTGAGAAACATATGGTCTACTATATTCCGAAAACCACATATTAATGCGTTGCTCCGTTAAAAAGTTAGCATTTTTAAAATTCTTAATTATCAAAAAACATTCATTAGCATTAATGGATTTTGACTAAAATATAATCAGCTCATTACAGTGTCGAACAATATATTACCTGAAAATTTAATGAAAATCGGTTTTGCGGTTTAGGAGCTATTGTGTTACGGGCAGACATACACACTGCCGTGCATAAGCTATAATGCCGATAACCAACATTTGGACAATTTTGATGTTTTGGTACTGTCTTAATCACATTATTCTACATCAATTTTTATAAGCAAATCTTCTTTAGCTTTTGTGGTTTTCAAGAAACTAATAACTTCCAGTTATCAAGGAGCATCCTTTGTTTATTATTTTCCGGGTTTTTTGATCAAAACTAGGAACATTTTTTAGGTAGTTAACGGCATTCTAGCTTAAGGACGGCAGCACACACACACACAGACAACACTTTAATATTGCTAAGATAGTTCAAAATACACCCAATAAACACATTTTCGGCATTATCTGCAAAATACTCTGCCAACATATGCTCCCCTAAGCTCACACTAGGTACTATAGTTATAGTGTACAGGGTGATTTTTTATAATTGCAAGATCGCTATAACTCGGTTATTATTGGGAGTAGAAAGTTCAAGCAAAAACTATTCGGTTTGGTAAA
Source organism: Aspidapion aeneum (assembly GCA_963576565.1). Lineage (NCBI taxonomy): Eukaryota > Metazoa > Arthropoda > Insecta > Coleoptera > Brentidae > Aspidapion > Aspidapion aeneum. The sequence goes on along the minus strand of OY755038.1, from coordinate 70,269,271 downwards.
TTATGGCCACTTTAGGCCCACCATTAGTATTTTTTTATAGGTTATAATATACAGGGGGCCACAATCAGATCAATTTTTTTAAGGGGAACATCCTATATATTTTTGTATTTTTAAGTTCCGCAAAACACTATGGCTCTATCTTTGTTAGTTTTCGAGATATTGACGATTGAAATTCCGAAAATTAGCAAATTTTTAATACGGTGCGGAGTATTTCCTGTGACAAGTCACAAACAATATTAAGATGTGTGGATACCTAATGACATTGTCAGTGCCAAATTTTAAATATTTATCAACAATGTTGCTTTATTCCAATGCAGAAAAGCAAGAGATACTTTTATTATATGCGAAAAATAATAAAAATGCCACTGCTACTGCGAGAGAATATCGAGAACTGTATCCAGCCCGACAATGTCCTAATATATCCACAATTCTTAGGATATATAGAAAATTTCGTGAAACATCTTCTGTGGAACGAAAAAAACGAGTTGTTCGTCCAAACGAAGAGGCTAATTTTAATATTTTACTACATTTTCAAGAAAGCCCACAAATTTCTATAAGAAAAGTATCTTCCGCATTAGTGCAAGAAGGACAGGAACGCTTGACGTGTTTTACCAAACTAAGAAGTGTACTAAGAACAAATTCTTATTGGGCATATAAACAACAAGAACTTCAAGGCCTAACACCTGATCAGAAAAGAAAAAGGGTAGAGTTTTGTCACTTTATGCATGAAAGACTAAACGCAGAACCCCGTTTTTTAAATCACATTTTCAGGTCGCATGAGTCGACGTTTACAACTTGTGGTCTACCAAATAGACAGAATAGTAGACTATGGTCCACGACTAACCCTAATTTTGTAAAAGAAATTAAAAAACAGGGAAGACAATCCGTGAATGTCTGGTGTGGCATACTGAACGACCGTGTTGTTGGGCCATTATTTTTTGAGCACCCTTTAACGGGACAAATTTATTTACATTTTTTACAAAATTCCTTAGAAAATTTTTTGGATGACTTGCCACTATATCAAAGAAGAAGATTGATTTTTCAGCAGGATGGGGCTCCTCATAATGTCCATGAGGTTCGAGAATTCTTAAATAATAATTTTAATGAATGGGTTGGGAAAAACGGCACAATACGCTGGCCACCCAACAGTTTTGATTTAACTCCTTGGACATTTTTTTATGGGGTCACCTTAAAGATAAAGTTTACAGATTAGAAGCGAGGAATACTCGAGAGCTCAGAGAATTAATATCACTGTCTGTCAATGAGCTTAATGAAAATTTTTCTAATTTAATAACCAGAACAATAAATAATTTAAGAGACCGGTTTCAAAAATGTATTGAAGTCAATGGTGATAGGTTTGAACATTTGTTACGTTAATTTTTATTTATTTAGTGATTTAAAACAATTAAAACATTTAAAAAATTGTCATCTTTTAATTTTAAATTTCTATGAAAATTGACAAAGATGATTATTTATATTTTCAAACTGTCAGTCAATATTGTTTCAGTCACGGAACTGTAACATAAACTGGAATGCTAATTGGCCCCAGGAAATCTTACAATTATGACCGCTAGATGTAGGTGACAGATTGGTTAAATGGTGGATGTTAAAAGAACGTAGTCACGTCAATCAAATCAACTTAACTTTTTTTAAAATTTTAAGTATTGCCTGTATAACCCACAAATTATATGTTTTCCATATTATTTATTACTTTCATGTTTGCCATGTAGTATAACATTTTGTAATATTTGATATCTTATGTAAAAAATTCAAGTTCTAAACTTTTGAGATTGGTTTAAAATCAGCATGTAAATAAGTAAAATTTTTTACTTGATTTTTTACTAGCCGCACACGGATTGACAGAAATGATAACAAACACAAAAATTCTCAGATTATTTTTGCGAAGTTCTACCGGGTCGAGTTCGTTTAATTTGTTAAATAGTGCGTTATTTTTTTCAAAGCAAATAGCAAATATTGCCTTTTTATTTATACATGATTAACTGTTTTGTTGTGGTCTGCTTCTTACAGTCGCAACGATTTGCCGTTGTTTTTCTTTCACCGGTAAGTTGCGTTATTTTTGAAGCTGGGTTAATGCAGAAACCCTGTTGTGCTTAGTACATTAAGGGCTATCATTGTACCCAACATATTGCACAATGGACAAACCTTATTCTTGCATAATGACTGTCTTTTTGCTTCCTGCTTAGTATGGTAAGATGCACTAAGCACCAAATGTATCCAGTGTGCTTTATGTTGCTGGGTAAATCAGCAATAAGTTGCAAGGTAAATCAGGCATTAGTTTACACAAGATTTGTGTTTTTTTAATTAAATTTTATTAAATCTCTCTCTGTCAGTCAGGATTTTTATCAGGGGATATACAGGACTAGTCCCAGACTTTCAAAAATTAGGGCAGTTTAGATGTTTAAAACATGCGGTTAGAAAAAATAAAATTTTTTCCCGGTATGTAATACACCAGAATAATTCTTGGAAAATTCTTTGGAAAAAGGGGGGCCTGGCCCCCGAGCCTTCACTCTTGGACTGCTACTGGGATATACATATACATATATAGTGATAGTTATCAGGTTTAATATAAAGAACAGGGTCCGCTGAATCCAAATCTGCAGTTTAAAAAAATTTCAGGTAATTTAAAGCGGGGGGGGGGGATTATTTTATTAGGATAGAACCACGGATCACCTAACAGATCCGTGATAGAACTGTCTATGTTTATGAGACTTAACTAACAAACCTTAATCAAGTTTTTTTGCAGATTTTGGCAGCTTTGCTTAACCCTATTATAAAATTTACTAAGGACTTTTGTGCATCAGCCACCATTTTGAAATATTCAAAATGGCGACCGTGAACAAAAAACAAAAGGAAAGCATACACATGCGATACATCAGTTATAGGGTTTTTGTGTTCGCTGAATCAAAATTTGATGTTAAAAAATGATTTTGGAGGAATCTGAAGGCGTGCGGGGTATTTATGGGGTAAACAGTAAAACTGTTTGTATGGAGACAACGAGCAAATTTTATCAAAGGTTTTTTACAGATTTTGACCGCTCTGCTCAACTGTATTATAAAACTAACCAAAGACTTTTGGTCATCAGCCACCATTTTGAAATATTCAAGATGATGTCTGAGAAAAAAAACAAAAGGAAAGCATACACATGCGAGTTTTTGGGTTCGCTAAATCCAAATATGTTGTTAAAAAGGGATTTTGGAGTAATCTGCATGTGCTTCTTTTTGAATTTTTTCCCACGGTCGCCATAATCCCAAAAGTTGTTAGCTACTTTTATAATGGGGTTGAGCAGAGCTCTCAAAATCTGTAAGAAAAATCATGATTAAAGTATTTTCGTTAAGACTTCGCATACGGTTTAACCCAAAAATACCCCCACTCGTCCGGAATATATAAAATCTACTTTTAACAAAAGGTCTGCATTCAGCGAATCCAAATTTTTAATTGATGTATCGCATGCATATGCTTTTCTTTTGTATTTTTTTCACGGCACCTTCTTGAATATTTAAATATTTTAAACTGATAGCTGATGCCCAAAAGTCATTGGTTAGTTTTATAATAGGGTTGAGCAGAGCTGTCAAACTTTCTAAGAATATTTGATAAAGTTTGTTCGTTAAATCTCCATATAAACAGTTTTATTGTTTATACAATAAACCAGATTACCCTGAATCTTTTTTTAACATAATATTTGAATTCAGCGTACCCAAGAACCCTATAAGTAAGGTATCACATGCATGTACTCCTTTTCTAAATTTTTGCCCACGGTCGCCATCTTGAATATTTCAAAATGGTGGCTGATGCTTTCAAAATCAAAAATAACTTAATTAAAATTTGTTCGCTAAGTCTCCACATAAACAGTTCTACCGTAATACCATAAATTCCCGGCTATCACCTGTTTCTTTAAATTACTCCTTTTAACTGAATTAAGCGGACCCAAATACCCTAGAATCGGTGTATCGCTTGCCTATGTTAACAGGTCGATTTTTTTCATAAAATCATTCTCCCTCCGTTGGGGTACCCCCCAGAAAAAATAGTGTCGAATTTCAATTCTGGCGACCAAAGGCCGACTGAAATAATAGAGAATTATTGAAATACAGCCAGGCTATAATTGTGCCAGGCACTATTTTGACACATTCACATTGAAAACTGACAGTTGATCCGTCAAAATTGACATACCAAAGTCGAATTTAAAACTTTCATCGTTTATTTTCAATTAATAAAAGAAGGCACTATTTATTCCTGTTTGAAAGATCACAGCTGATATTAGAATGTGAAGGTGTCAAAATTGTGCCTGGCACTATTATAGCCTGATTTATTTTAATAATTCTCTATTGTTCCACACACACCTATGCTTGATTTAGATATTTTTTTATTTAATTTTTTCACTTTAAAATGGCCGCTTTCTTGGATTTTTAAAAATGTTTAAGGGTGCCAGAGTGTCATCACTCGGATTAATAATATAGAGCATCATGACTAACAAAATCTGTAAAAAAAATTCTCGTACCATTAATTTCCCACTTAAGGCAAAAATAGCTGTTTCGCAACCAGATTATTCCAATTCGTAACACAGTTTCCGGAAAAAAAAATTAAAAAAAAGTAGTATATCATTTGACAGTGGCGCACCGAGGAATATGTCTTGGGGGCCCGAGGCCTCTTGGAGGGGGGGGGGGGGGGTCGAAGCCTCATGATGTCGAATTTTAAGCTATTTTTTGTGTTTTTTTCCTGAAATATGTGGAAAATATGCAAAAAAATCAAAAATGAGTTATGACCGAAAATGGCTTAAAATAGGTTACTTTCACCTGTTGTTTAAGAAAAATACCCAAATTTTTGTTCGGAAGTATTTTATTTTGAAAAACAAAAAAAATATATGACTATGTACTCTTAGCAAGCATTTAAACTTTAAACTCGCTTTTCTCGAAATAAGTGCAAACGTAGATAGGTGGGTCTTACTAAGGACGGCAGTATACTTTTCAACACATTTCTTAAAACTGGGTAACATTTAAAATATTAAAATACATTTTATCGAAAATTAAAATCTTGAATAATAAAAATCTCATATAATCAAAATCTCGAAACTAAAATATCTAATAAAATATCGCAAAATTAAAAGCTGATAAAATATATTCAAAATTCGTTTGGTTGATTTGATTAAATTGGCTGGTGAGGTTGGTTGGTTATGTTATTTATTTAGGTTGGTTGGGTAGTTGTGGTAGTTTCAATATTTCGATTTTCAATATTTTGTAATTTTGCTATTTTGATTTTAAATATTTTAATTTTCTATATTTCATTATAAAGAGTTCGAGATTTTGATATTCGATAAAATATAAACAGTGGATATTAGTTACTAAAGTTGTCTTCAAAAGTGCTAAGAAACAGCCAACACGATAACACCTCCCAGGTTTGCCATTTTGTTATTCAATTAGGGGCACATTTTTGTATGAATGATTTACCGCCTCAATCTGACTATCTTTCTTACATAATTTTTAAACAGTCCCATGTTTCCTTTATAGCTTTTTTAAATTTTTAGCCTGGGGAATTTCTAAAGGTTGGTGCCGATTTGGGGATATTTTGGCAATACCAACCCATTTAACATCCACCAACTGTCAAGTACATGTAGCGGTCATTTTCTTTCCACGTCATTAGCATTCCAGTTTATATTACAGTTTCGTGGTTTCAGTTTGTTATTTACAGTCTATACTTTAAATACTCCGCACCGTATAGCTATTTAAAATTTGCTAATTTTCGGAATTTCAATCCTGAATATCTCGAAAACTAACAAAGATAGAGCCATAGTGTTACATATATCTTTAAAGCTAATTTTTTGCGGAACTTAAAAGTATAAAAATATATAGGGTGTTCCCTTTAAAAAAATTGATCTGATTGTCGCCCCCTGTATATTATAACCTATAAAAAATACTAATGGTGGGTCTAGAGTGGCCATAATTTACCAAACCGAACAGTTTTTGTTTGAACTTTCTACTCCCAATAATAACCGAGTTATAGCGATCTTGCAATTATAAAAAATCACCCTGTACATGTGAGCTAATATAACTAAAAACTGAAATATATTTTATTCAACTCCACACTAAATTACCTTTTGTTGGATACCACACAAGCCATGTTTTGACTTAAACTCAAATTTTTGAAATCTACCCCCACCCTTAAAAATAACAAAAAACTAAAATGTATTTTGTTAAACTCCGGACTCAATTACCTTTCGTTTGATATCACACACGCCATATTTTCACTTAAACCCTAATTTTTAAAATATACCCCCACCCTTTTTTTTAAATAAATTAAAATGTATTTTGTTTAAATGCAAACTCAATTCCCTTTCGTTTGATATTACACATGCCATATTTCCACATAAGCTCTAATTTTTGAAATCTACCCCCACCCTTTTATTTGGTTTGTGTTCGGTGGATTTTCTTCATTTTTAAATGGGACCATCTCGACCCAAGTCCCAGCCTAGTTACCAAATTTCATTAAAATCGGCCAAGCGGTTTTTGAGTTATGCGCGTTGGTCGTTACAGACAGACAGACAGACAGACAGACAGACAGACAGGCAGACATACAGACAGACAGACAGACAGACAGACAGACAGACGGCGCAACAAAAAAGTTTCAAAATCATCTGAAACGCAAAGATATATAAAAATTTTTGAAATCGGAGCAACTTTTTTTTTTCTCGAAAAAATTAGGATCACCATAGCTCACACTACTATAGTATAGTATATGTGTGAGCTAAAAAATTTCGTCGAAAATAATACCTTCTCTAGCCATTGCTGCGCGGACCGGAAAGGTAAAAATATGCCTTTTTTGCAGCTTTCTTGCAAATTTAATCTAGTATTAATTCCCGTCTAATAAATTAAATAGGAAAAGCGGGTTATCTTGTTTTAAAGGTAGTTTGATTATTTTACCAAACCTGTTGTTTTTTGAAGTTTTTATTAAAATTTTTGCTAGTCGCTTAATCACATTTGGAAATAAAATAGAGAAAATTAGTTCAAGTAAAAAAAAATCAAAATCTTTATTAACGCATATAGCAGCTACAATTAAAATAGTATAACTAATGTATCGTAACATCAAAGAAATAGTAATGTCATTTCAAAAATTAAATTACAAGTGAGAGTTATCATAAATCACACAGTTGAAGTATCACTTTTTATTAAAATTTATCACTTATTTATTGATCAAGATGGCGGTTTAACACATAAATGTACTTAATTAAAAGATAGCAAAAACAACAAGAATCATCACAATTAAAAAGTAATTTTTATAAAAAATTTAAAAAGGTAACAATTCAGGCAAATAATTTTTTTTCTGTTTGCAAAATACATTATAACAAATAAAAAAGTCAATGTTATTATTCTCTTGCACTAGAAAATTTGCAGTTTTACACATTCGATTTATAGGAATATTAGTGCCATAATTAGTTCTATGTAATGTTAGGCTAAATAGATCTTTATTTCTTGAATTCCTAGGTGGAGTGTGAAAGCCAACCTCTAAAGGAAGCTCCGGGGTATCAATCATACCGTTTAGAATTTTAAAGAGTATCAAAAAATGTTCTTCGACTTTCTAAGGAAGTAAGATTTAAAAGTTTCATTATCTCATTACAAATAGTTTCTTCGTAGGGAATACCCAACTTAAGTCCCACTCTTCTTAGAAATTTTCTCTGCACTCTCTCCAAGCTCTCTTTATGAACTCCATAAAAAGGCTGCCAAACTGAACTGGCATATTCGAGCACCGAACGAACAACTGCACAGTAAATATCTTTTAACACATAATTATTATCAATTTCTTTCAGATTGCGAAAGAGAAACCCAGTAATCTCATTGCTCTGTTGGTCGTTTTCTCAATAAGTGTGCTAAATGATAGATCACTTTCTATTCACACTCCTAGATCTTTAACTAAGGTTTTTCTTTCTAACTCTTCAGAGTCAATAGAATATTTAAACAGAGTAGGTTGTTTTGTTTTATTAAAAGCAATGATATTGCATTTTTTTCGGTGTGTTACCTTATTATAAAGGTATTTTGATTCTCTGTATAAGAGTTTAATCTTCTCTTAAATTGTCTAACAAGTTTCCGAGATAATTATTAGAATTATGGTAAATTTTAAAATAGGTTTCTCGAAAATCTATTTGTTAAGAAAAAATTAAAGTCAAGAGAGTCAAAGTAACTTTAAAAAACAAGGCGTTACTCAATCCAATTTACCTATTCAAATTCTAATGTGATATTCTCCCCTCGTACAAAAATTTTAATAATTTTAATAGAATTACATTTTAGTTCCGGAAGATCCGACATTATCCTTGGTGTCCATGATATGTCAAAAACTGAACCTGAAAGTCGCCAAAATTTTTCTACCTATGATTTGTTCCTTAACGATCAATGGGATTCAAAGCAAGATATCGGCATGGTCAAGTTTTCTGGCGCCGTTCTTAATCAGTACGTAGGTCTCATCAGTTTGCCTGCACCAAACAGTGGAAACTTGGTTGGACAGGTTGCTACAGTTTATGGATGGGGTCTGATTAGATTTGATCCGGCTTCACCAACAGGTAAGAACAAAAAGTTTTGTTATAAAATTAATAAGACTTAGATGTTAGAGAGCTAGAGCTCGCTCCTTTACTGCGACGACAAACAAAACTGTTGTTGCTCACCCTTCAGGTTAGTAAACTGTTTTGGTTTAGGTGCTGTGTTCTGGGCTCTGGTGCAAAAATGCACACATGTCAAAAACGGCGAGATAGGTACAGTTCCCAACACATAAAATGCGTACTAATTTCTGTCGCTAAATATCAAAGTCTAGTCATTGCCATTTATTATAAATATAATTTATTGTCTAAAAGTGTTAACCTTCAAAACTCGGTAACAATAAGCAAGCAAATTTTCTAAAATATAGAGGTGTGCCTAACTTCTGCTGTATGCATTTTATGTGTCGGGAAGTGTACAATACAAAAAAAAGTTTTGACGTTGTTGGTATTCTTTTTCGTTTGTCACTTAAAAATAATTTGTTATTTAAAAAAATCTAGACCACTGCAGTTTCCCATTTTACCCTAATTGTGCATGTAAAATGGGAAATACTATTAAGGTAAAATGGGATATAAAATAAACATTGAAAATACAAAAAAACTGGTATAATAATAAAAATAATACGACACTAAGATATAACTAACATGAAATATAGTTTGTTTAAACAAACCATTCAGAAATCTTAACAATAATAATAATAACATAAAAATAGATATAACTAAAACAAATTATGTATTGGTTTAATAATAACCTAATAATAACCAGTTTTTTAGCAATTTCCTATTTTATCTCAATCAAATATTTAAATTAATTCTACTTTTTAATTGTTTCTCATTTAGCCAAAAACAGCAAGTTTGATGGTAGCCACGACTATAACCCACTAAGCACAAAATCGTAAAAAACGTTAAATAAATGTTGAAAAAAAATATGTTTTTTTTTAGCACAAATTTGTGTTAAAATTAAGTCTAACTAACGAAAATTTCATGTAAAAGCATTACCAAAAATATATTTCTTAATAACATTAAGAAACCAGCATTTAAAAAACCATAATTTTACTTACATTCAAAATAATACCATTAATATATGGTTAGATCTCATCTCTAACGTTGAATTTAAGATATATGAAGCTAAAAATGTTTTGTTTTTTAAATGTTAAAAAAAATAACACTATAGAGGGCACTGCCATAGTCCCACGGTAGCAGATACGCTTTGTGTAATTTTGGTTAAAATATTTGCCTTTTCTAGAAACAAACATGGCAACTTAAAAGCACAGTTATTAATATCGAGAGTGAATACATATTTGAATCGAAATATTACGCCAGTTGTGTGGGAAAGATGATATAGTTAAAGAACAACAAATATGTATGCAGTGATTTAAATGAAGCACCACAAAATATGGTAAGAAAGTAAACAAAAGTAAAAAAATGGTTTTGTATGGAATAAATAATAAAGTGAATACGCGCCTTGAGACGATATAATATTCAACTGATTGCTTCTCTGAAGTTCCCACTTTAATCGGTTCGTTAATTCATTTAAGGCAGATGTCTCATGCCTCGTTACGAAGCACGTGCTTTAAAGGCGTGGCTAACAGCCACACGCATATACCCGCGGCACGGGACTCCATCCGATCAGAGTGCGAATTTCAAACGAGCATTCAGTTGAATATTGTTTGCCTTGTATTCACCTGAGCATGAATGAGAACGAGGCATTCGTTTGGCCTCGTAGCTAGGCACTTGCTACAAAGTTATTGTTTACATATAATTTTAAATTTTATTTTCAGAAGCTACGGATCCGAATTTCCTTTACTGAGTGTCGAGTTCAGGAAAACCTCAACGGACTCTTGCTGCTCTGCGTTTCCAAAAAAGAAGAATGTTATTTACGTTTTTTAAGATACCTTACATTTAGAGATATTTGAAAAAAATATAGTTTTTTATTGTTAAAAAAACATTTATTTTTTAATGTTAGAAAAACATTTCTTTTTCACTGTTAAAAATCAATATTTTTTTAACGTTCGAAAAACACTTTTAAAAAACATTATAATATAAGATTATTTTTCGTCAGAAAACGGGTTGTTAAGCTTTTTTTTCACTATGAATATGATGTTAGAACTAACATCCAACCTAACGTTATGTTTTTAAATTAAACATTATTTTGACGTATATTAAAATGTTTTTGTGTTTAGTGGGCAACTTTACAAATATCAATAGCAAAATATAATATCTTACCTTATTCAGTAGTCAATTCTTACAGTATTTAAGTAAAAAGTTACAAGCGGAATACACAAAATTTTAAAAAAATTACTGCACAAGCTTGTTACCATCTAATGTCTGATTTAAAAAAAACGGCGGCTTTTGTCGATCATAATGAACAAATCTAGCGATACAGCGCAATTTTGCCACCTTTAGTTTGGTCAGGAGTACCGGTATCCCATTTTACCTTACTATCCCATTTTAAGTATACTTCCCCTACAGGGTTTTCCCGTATATTTTTACACCATATGTAAAATGTAAATTTGAACAGATTCCAAAATATAATAAATACAAAAGTTTCAGAATCTTTGGGTCATATTGTAAAAAAATCTAAATGTCAAAATTTGACAGGACGATGGTTTTTCTAAAAGAATACCCTGTATATTAATTTAGATTTTATGGATTTTTTCTCCGACATATCTTTGTTATTATTATTATTATTATTTCTTTTGTTAGTTTTGGAGATATTTGCGTTTAAAAGTTTTAAAAACTTAAACTGATACTCTTTAAAACATCAAAGCAGCCCTGAAAAAGTCAATCGCATTGACACAAAAAGTGATGCTGTTGCTTTTGTAAGGTATATAATTTATTAATATTTACGATCCGCGGTGATTCTGCGCAGTAATATGGGGCACCGCAAGCCAGTACGAACAAAAAATAATACAATTATTTTTAGAAAAAATTAAATATTTGATAGAATAGAATTTTGCCTATTTCTTATAAATTTCCTGAGACGATTTTCTGTTCTATTTTCTTTTGTAGAATTTAAAGTGTTTCCAGTCTGTTGTAATACAACTTATTTTTTAGGTTCACAAAAAAAAATCAAGGTGAGACAAATCGGGGCTATTTGCTGGCGATAATTATGTGTTTACTGTATTTAATATGGTTTGGGGGGTTGGTTGTCGTTTGCCGGGAAACTGAATACAATAGGAACTGGTTACAAGCTATATAATAATAATATAATAGATGCGTTTTCATTATTTGAGTAAAAATTTAATCATATCCAGTTTTTCTTCCTCGGAAAAATACATCTTTAACCGCTTTTAAAACTAAATTTGACAAGTTGATAAAACAATAGCATTACTTTTTGTGTCAATGCGATTGCCTTTTTCATGGATGCCTTGATGTTGTTCATGAGAGTAACAATTAAAATTTTTAAAACTTTTAAACACATAAGTCTCCGAAACTAATAAACTAAATAATCCCAACATATATTTTTGCAATTAGGAAGACAAGGTCAAAAGGTCTATAAAAATATAAAATAATATACAGGGTTTTCCATAAAAAAAAACAACCGACCCGCCAAATTTCGAAATTTAGAATTTCTTGTTGACATTCTGACACAAACATTCTTAAACTTAAAGGGAAAACCCTGTACGCGCAGGTGAAGTATGTGCTGGTGCGAATGCGCGCTTGTAAGAATGTGCGAGAAGAGAGAATCCTACGCACATTTCTATCTACGCCTATTCGTACCTTAACGCGTTCTTACCAGCGCGCATCTGTACTTGCGCCCATTTGTCGGCACGCTTTCGTTAGCGCATTCGTATCTGCTCGCATTTGTACCAGAGCCGTTGTTCTAAACAACAACCGAACCGAACCTAAATGAAATAACTCGATATAATTTTATAACGCACACAGTGGCGGCGCGTCGGAGGAGCCAGGAGGGGCCCTGGCCCCTCCAATTTTTTCAAACTACATAATATTCTTTCAAAATCCATAATATGGTTGTTTGTAAAATGCAAAATTTTCTTTACTTTAGAAGTTTTACGCCCCCCCACACCCCAATATTTAAGAACACGCGCCGACACTGAACGCACACCTGTAGCACTATTCTTAATATTTTCACAAATCTACGGAAAACGAGAAATCTAATTCAAACAAATGCATCTTATTGTTCAATGCATGTTATGCCACTTCTATTCCCTTTAATCAATTAACATAATTTTGGATGAAATTTGTTTATTTTTATTTCTCTCACCGACCGCATTAAAACGAAAAATATAATTCCCCGACTGCAGAGTGCGTTGCTGCCAAGCCCTCCGTCCCGTTGTCAGAGGTTCGCGTCCGGTTAAGAAAGGTTTCAGAATTTTTTAACCAAAAAAATTGTTCGCGTCCTGTTATTTCTATTGTCCGGTTACAGAAGTGAATTTTACATGTAAAGAAATAGGAAAAAGCTCGGTTCCAACAAATTTGTCCGCCTAAAGGGAGTGTCTGCAAGGAGAGGTTTCACTGTATACCTACTTTAAATATTGCTTTGTTAAATTGTACATACATATAACATAAGCGCACCCAGGGGGGGGGGGGCCGGGGCCCGGCCCCCTCAAGCCTTAGATTTTTTTACATATTTTCGACATATTTCAGAAAAAACACAAAAAATAGCTTAAAATTTGACATCATGAGGCTTCGGCCACCCCCCCCCAAGAGGCCTTGCCGCCCCCCCCCCCCAAGACATATTCCTGGGTGCGCCACTGCATATAAGTCAATACCTTTAATTCTTGTAGGCTCATCAGTTCTAAGATCTGGTCAAGTCAGCGTAGTGGATATTAGCCAATGCGATCTGCAACCTTTTGCGCAGGACGATATTTGCGCAATGCCTGTTAACAGCCAAGGTATGTTTAGTTTATCCGTTTTTTTTCTAAGGACTTTTTTTAATCCAACTTTTTAACACTTTCGACTGCCAGGTTTAACTTTTAGTAAAGGTACTGCTTTTATAATTTGGATACCATGTGGACTTAAAAACTCGTTTATTGTCAAACTGCGGCATCTTATGTTCACTTAAAATGATTTTGGTGCACCCGGCATCAACGTTGCTAGCCCCCGTTTTCATGCATGAGCCTTTCACCGGACGCCTCGACAGCGGAGTTTGGGAAAGCCGTAAGTGCGGAAAATATGCTTTCCTCACGTGTTAGGTACACTGTAGCAGTCAAAAGTCTTACCAGCGTGGCGGAAATATTAAAAGTATTTTTTCTCTTCGTTTAAAAAACTAACATCGTTTACTCCCGTGTGGTATAAAAGTAAATACACAAGGAGGTAAAAGTTTTTGACGCACGTAAAGCGGTAAAGCATTACTTTCCGCACGCAAATACGGGTATTAAAAGATGTGTTCCTCCCGTTCGTACGAAGAAGTACGATGTTTTGAAATATATATATATTTACAGGTCCATGCTATGGAGACAGCGGTGGACCACTTGTTGTAAATAATGTCCAGGTAGGCATAGTTTCATATGGTACCGAAAACTGTGTAAATGGACCGTACATTTTTACCAGAGTAACTGGATATTTGGACTGGATAAATAATCATATTAACACTAAGTAGGGCTTCAATAATTTTTCATTGTTTGACTTTAAGATACATACATCAAATTTAATTAGAACAAAATTGTTTTGATTTTATTCATAATATGGTGATTGCGTATGACTCGTAAAAAGCTTTTCTCGAAAATGATATACGACACATGTTTTCGGGGTAACTTGGCATTTCCAATCTGAAATTCTGTACCTCAAGGCAAAAGTGTATTATGTCTCAAAAGATAAATAAGAGCAAACATAAATTTGGTTTTGCCTTAGAAGTGCTGAGAACTAATATATTTTATAAACTGCTACCTTCGTCATTTTTTGAATATACGTGATTCAAGTCAGATCAGTAAAATATTTTATGCTGGTGGAGAAAAAAATTGAAACACGAATAATTTTTGCTCTGAGGTAGTTTGGTATAGCTCAAAGACTTACTGGGATAATTTGGTCTAGCTCAAAACTTACTTTCTGTAGGCGACATGTTGACGACCAGCAAGCGTTGGCGTAAAGTGTACCCTTTGGTTTTGCCATATAGCCCGTTTTGCCATATAGCCCAGATTGTAAATTGTAGATTGGGTTTAAGTGGTGGTTTCACTCTTTCTAAAGCACATTTACGGTCTTGTCTATAAGACATTTTGTGTTCACAGTAACTGCAAACTTATTAAGGTAATTGAAACACATACCATCTTATAGTTTGAAAAAACTCTGCAGATCGTTAATTTAGGCTTCCAGTTACGGCCTCATCATAAGTATGTCGCATAACGCGTCATTGGTTAGCCAGCCAAGAAACATTGGGTTCTCAGTCAGCGGCTTCTCAGCCCTTTCTAGAGGTCTGTACAAGAAGCCACTGCAAAACCTCCGATGCTTCTTGAAGAGGCATTTTTAGCATGTAGATACCTCGGTCATTGTATTCCCATCTCCTATGGGCTATAACGCAGCCTTTTAGGACATGGCAATAAGCGCACATACTGTACGACAAATAAATATTACGTCCAGTTGAATAGCTGCGGGTCTTTCTACAAAACTGCTAAAATAATTTCTAGAATATTCTATCATAACAAAAACATTTCATGTAAAAAAGCCAAGTACGCGGAATTGGTATTCCGTAAAAAGAATTGAGATAAAATAAAGTAAAGACAAGTTCTCCAATACAAATTTCAAAATTAATGGTTCTTACTAGTTTGGAAATGTTTTTTTTAAGCTATGCTATTCCAACCAAATTTCTTTACGTTCAATTTAGCACTGTGCCTAAGAGCCATTTGCAGCCGTAATAGCCAAGTTGAGAAAACCTTTCCAAACTAGTAAGAATTTTTTTGGAGAACTTGGCTTTAATTTTATCTCAATTCTTTTTACGGAATACCACTTTCGCGTACTTGGCTTTTTTTTACATGAAATGTTTTTGATATGATTTCACTCATTTTTTAAAGGATTTGGATAAAATCTAAGTTTTAAAGTAGTAGAATATGCGGAATATTGTTCAAAACTTTTGCAAAGCCTTATTAAAAATTTTGAGGTTTTTTTTTATATTTTCCTATGGTTTTATCATAGTTCCTATCAGCCTTCTAAAGCTCAGCTCTCTAGTGTTCCTGGAAGTAGGCAATGTTAATTTTACATAACTTTACATTTATAGGAAAGTAAATTAAAATTTTGATGTTTTTAAATATTTTCCTATAGTTTTATCATAGTTCCTATCAGTCTTCCAAAGCTCAGCTCTCTAGCGTTTCTGGAAGTGGAGAATGTTAATTTACATAACTTTGCATTTATAGGAGAGCGAAGTTATTTAAAATTTGGGGTTTTAAATTTTCTTTTATAGTTTTATCATAGTTCCTATCGGCCTTCCAAAGCTCAGCTCTCAAGTCTTCCTAGAAGTGCGCAATGTTACTTTTACACAACTTTACATTTATAGAAGAGGGAAGGAAATTAAAATTTTGGGGTTTTTAATTTTTTTTTACATAACTGTACATGTATGAGGGAGGGGAGTAAATAAGAATAGAGGGGTTTTTTGATTTTTTTCCAGGGGTTTGGTCATAATAGTAGAATTTTGATGATCTATACATTAGCGAGTGAGTGAGTGAGTGGCAATTTCGACGTTTTTTGAAGTTTTGTAACTACTTTACTACGGAATTCCATGAAACTTGAAGGGGTTGTTAACTCCATGAAGATCTACGACTGTGCATTTGAGATTCGTAGCTCATTACGAAGTAGAGTTTTAGATAGGTCAAATATCGGCTGAAATGTTTCAAGAAAAGATCGTACAACGCGCGAACTTGGCACTGCCGATGCCGTGCCCTCAGATGTAGTTCCAGAGATACTTTCTAGAAGACGTTTTACAAAATAAATCGCCTAATTTAAAACAGACAGACAGACAGTTCTCAAAAATAAAAACTAGTCAGATAAAAGTTATTGGGTACTGATTGGAAAACAAGCTGATTTTTTTTTACCTTGTCAACGAATTTTTCAGTTCCTAGCCCGCGCAGCAATCGCTAGAAAAGGCATTGTGCTCGACGAATTTTTTTTTCAGATCGAAAATGTGTTATTTGGGTGTATTTTAACCTTTTTAGCAATATCCTTGTGACGTCTGTCTGTGTATCAGTGTGTATGTCTGTCCGTAACACGATAGCTCCCAAACCGCGGAACAGATTTTCATAAAATTATTTTCAGGTAAAATAGTGTTCGAAACTGTTACAAACTAATTAGATTTTGGTCAAAATCTATTAATGATAATTACAGTTTTTGACAGTTTAATAATTGAAAATATGTTAACTTTTTAACGAAGCATTGCATCAATATTTTTTCAGAATATAGTAGAATACATTTTTGTTAAAAATTTGCGTTATAACCAAAAACTTCGTAGAAGCTTTCGTTTCTGAGATGTTTAAAACAAATTGCTTTCAAGGCTGATATAGCATGGAGTTCACTTGGAGTATGCTAATGGTTATGTTATCTTTGTTTTATTTTAGAAAACAAACTTTTGTTTCTTAAAATTTCACGGGTTATGTACATAAAATTAAAATATTTATTATTTTGTAGTTTTTAATAATAAAAATGTTTTTATAGATTTGGATAGATTAAGACAGCAACATATTATATTTTTACATTTTAGCGAAAATCAAATTCTGAAATATTTTATATAGAAAATCAAAAGCTTGAATAATCGGAATAATAGAATAATTAAATAAATGGATCAATGACGGATCTGATAACTTCCTTTGTAAGTTGAATGCTAACGCTTTTGTTTTTATTACTTTGTGCAAGTTGTAATTTTTTCTTAATACTGTAATTTTTTGGACATTTGACCTTTGCCACTTACCAAAGAACAAACTAAATAAGCTTTAGACCTAATATTTTTTAGGATCAACCGATTTTCTAACATTCAGTCCATCTAAATTAGCTAGGGGTTTGGTTTAAAGTCAGAGATCTGCAAGGCTATAAAAGTTCTTTATTTCAGAAAGTTTAGGCAATGCCAAAGAGGGCCACTTGTCTCTGGCGAAATAGATCCGAACGGTTGGCACATCTGATTTATGTGTCACAAAGAAAGAAAACGGTCTAGAGACCCTTTCCGTGTTATCAAAGGGCCGGATCGGACTAACAGTTCTCGAAGTTTTAAGCTATAAGTCAGCGACGATAACTTTTCTTGAATTACCTTTGAAAAACTAAGGCCATCGTTTTAAAAGTTTTTCCTATACTTTATGGCAAATTGTTAATAATAATAATTGTCTATTAACCTCTCGTTTGTTACATATTCTGCTAATTCTTTGAGGCCATTGGCCAATAATTAGTCCAATTGATAGAAATGTTAGTTTTCAAATAGTTTTTTATTTTGGATAACTGGAACTTGATCTTGATTATTATTTTGGGCATAATTTTAGATTCTCAATTAAAGTTTGAAATTGCATGAAAAACTGGGGATCTAAATAGAATCAGTTTACATTTATAATTTTTTTCCAAAAAATGTAATTTTAATACCATTATTTTGCCTTATTATTTATACTGTTCTACAATTTTATACACTGCAAATGAAGAAATTTTTGCTTCAAATTTTACAAAATAAGGCTGTGCAAATTATTTTAAATTCGAATATATACACAAGATTCATAGATATGCTAAAAAACTTAAATGGCTTGATGTAAAAAATTTATTATTTTTTTATGTATGTGTCTTTATATATAAAATAAAGATTAATTTGTTGTCTGAAATTTTTATAGAATTTTTATCTCAAAATCTAGAAGTTTATGATTATAATACAAGATCAAAAGACGACTTTCACATAAATATTTCCTCTAAATTAATAGTACATAAATCCATATTTAAAAAGGGATTAAGTGATTATAATAAATTGAAAAATTATAATAAAGAACAAAGAAGTTTTAAAAAATTGTTAAAAGATTATTTATATTTGAACCAGTTTAGTTATATCCTTTCTTTTTAAGATTGAAATTGCATTAATAAAGTTTGTAGCAATATGCTAAATAAAAGCATTTAACTAACCAACTAAAAAATTATACACTGAAAAACAGATCTCTTGAATCAATGTAATATGTACTTGAACCAAGGAATTTGAGAACTTTAGCAAGGCCAACCCCCGGGGTTTTTGGCTAAAGGGGATGATTCTCTTGAATAAATTATTGTAAAAATTCTTGCGACACGTTAGCGAATTCTTATATTTTAAAAAGAAATATTAGGGCTGGAGAAGCTGCTCTTATTGGTGAGCAACAAAAAAAATATATAAAGAACTTTATATATAACCGTTTAGTGTTGAGACCTTAGGTCCGTGGGGAGACGATGCAAGGCGACTGGTTAGTCATATATCTGAAAAACTTAAAAACTCTTGTAACAAATCAGTAACCATAAGCTTTATTACCCAGTTGATTAGCTTAGCTATTCCAAGGGGTAATACTGCATCGATTCTTGGAACCCTCCCGGAACAAAGAGGTTTGGAGGAAGTTTTTTATGTTATTCGAAATTAATTATGTAATTTTAAATCTAGTTTATTAAATAAAATTAAGTTATTTTATTTAGTTATTATTGTTGCTATTTTTTTAGTGGTTAATGTTATTACCTTGTAAATGTAATTTTAATAATAAAGAGAATTTAACTTAAAAAAAGAGTAGAGGTTGACTCTAGATGTAAGTTGTTTCTCTTATGCTAAGAACCCACATATAAAAAATATGGCGTCAATTATTGTTGTGTCTTCTCTGTTTTAATTATTATACGGGGTGTACCAGTTCAATTATATGTTTAAAAAAATCAAGAGTGTGTGAGACAAAGTATATGCAGATATATGACCAAAATGTGCAAGGCAGAGGAAGCAAACGGCATGCATCCAATGAAAAGGCGCCCAGCCAAAGCATAGCGGACTGGCTATCCTTTTTATGTACTAGTGAATTGAATACCCTATATCTCGTAGTGACAACTTTTCGATGAAACAATTGCAATAAGCTTGGTCAATGTATTATGCAAAGCTGTGCACTGTACATCTGATTTTAAAAAAATTTGATACGACTGGAAAAACTTGTTTTTTATTTTAAGCAGTATATATATTATCTTTGTTGATATTTATATTTTACAGTAGTGTTATGACTGTTATGATGTTTATTTCCATTTGCATGTTTATAAAATCAATAAAATAAAACCTATATAAATATAAAAAAATTAAAGCCAGCTAGCAATATATTTTTGGTCGTTTTTGGAAATAACGTGCTTGTTTATGTTAAATTAAATGTAATTTTGAATTGAATTAGCTTTACCAAATAGTATATTTCAAAAGTACGTTCGGTCTTTTTTGCTGTAGTTCGACACCTGATTTCTGTGGTTAGTAATGTGTGACCTGAGGTTTGATAAGTGAATTCTACGGTCAGTGGGTGATTAGCTGCATGGAAACTGTAAAAATTCTTCCGCGAACTTGACTTACTTTTGGCCTGCCACATCATCCTTGTTTCCTTTCAAGTGTTGTAACTTAGTAACAATTTTGGCTTTTAGCTCTTTGGTCGTATGTAAACCTATTTTTAAGCGGACCTCACACGGTCAGTATTACTGACAGTATTTTTATATATGTCTTTGTTTATAACTTTTGACAAACAAAGACATGTATAAAAATACTGTCAGTAATACTGATCGTGTGAGGGCCGCTTAAGATTAAATAAATTGTAACTGCTGACAATGTTATTATTTTTTTACTTGTCATTGACAGTTTTGATATTCTTAAAATACTGACGTTTTGATAAAGCTATTGATGGCTTAGAATATATTGCTCAAAATTTCGAAAAAGTACTTTAAAGAGTCGTATCAGTAAGCCGATGCAAAGCCGAGGAAAGCATGTCAAAATTTTTAACCAAAAAATAGAAAATCAATGTTAGGCTTCGCCAAGGACTGTACACAGAGAATAGGATGGTCCACTTCGCGAAATCTGTTAGACGGTTTTTAATACGTCACAAAATACTCAACGACATAACCTCACTTTTTCGTAAAATATAAACAAAAACTAATTTTAAAACGTTTTGTTTCAAAACCATGTCTCGCTGTAATGTAGAAGGATAATAATAATATACAATTTTATGTAAACATATCATAGGTGTATCTTCTACAGAAAATAGTTTACAGAAGCCCTCAATCATCAATAAAATCAAATAAATTTTTTCATTGTCATTCATCAGCATTTTCTTAAAAAAAACATGTTAATATTTGGAATATCATCTAGAATATTTTGTGAATAGTATTTTACTCCCCATTAGAATACCTATGCCTAGAATGAGGGGTCATCAGCTGCCCATAGTAGGTGTACAAAATTCATTTACAGGACTGTGCAGGACACTATATTGCCCGGCTTAAGCTATAATGCTTTTATCCAACATTTGGACAATTTTGATGCTGTCTTAATCACTACATTATTCTATTTATCAATTTTTATTAGCAAATCTTCTTAAGCTTTTATGGTTTTTAAGAAGCAAATAACTTACCATTATCAGAGAGTAGCATTTGTATAATATTTTTCAGGTTTTTTTAATCAAAACTAAGAAAATTTTATAGGTAGATAGCGGCATTCTAGCTTAAGCAGAATACATGTACCCTGCAATCCACTACAGGACCAAAAATTTATTGCTAATTCCTGTAGAACAATGCATACATTTCATTCCACTTATCACCTAGTAGTACCACCTAGAGTGAGGGGCTCATCAATATGTAAGGACCTATACAATATCTCGACACTTTTAATGACCACTCAGGAATGATAAGAATCAGGACCTGGCACAACCTTTAAGGACTAACAGGGTCAACAAAAATATGGTTTATTAAGTCCCTGTACAAAGTTTTGCTATTGATCAGCACCAGGCCCAGAGGTATTTTTTGCACTTAAGAAATATTCACTTTTTGTCAGTAGCGGCTTGTGGTAGAACATGGCACATCCGTTGAATAGAAAAAACCAAGGACCATAAACTGACCGTCTTTTGTAAAAACAAGATATTGTTGGCAAAAATGATGAGTTATCATGTCATTTGTACAGTATGAAACCTCATTCTACATGACATGATAAATTAAATGTTTTGTCAATACATTATACAGTTTTTTCTTTCAACTGATGTAGAGTATTCTACAACATGGCTATGTTTAAAAGGAAATAACATGTGTACCTACTGAGGTGTGTATATTGCTCAACTTCACCTAACTAGCAGCAGTACTAGCTTTTTGTCCCTTATTATTTTAGTAATTAAAATCTCACTTTTTGTCCTATTGAAGCAATTTGTAGTTATCAGTATTTTAACTTATTGCTTCATCTAAATGTTGCCTATAGGTTTGATTTTATGAGGTATATGTTAGTGCCCCCAAAGATATCATCTCAGGATACATGTTTACATATTTAAAGATAAAAAATAAAATGATTAAATAAAAGTTATTTTTCTATTTTAATTTCGACGAAATTTATTATATTTATTGATTTATAATACTAGAAATTATCTAAGTAGATAAAGTCTTTAGGCATCTGTATACATTTTTTGAATTTTTTTGTTATATCACTCATAATAGCAAAAAAGTAACAAACCTGTATATAATATTAAGGAGGGTTATTGATTAGAAGCAATAAGGAATTGGTTACCATAAACATTAGGATAACAAATCCTGAATTTGATAAATGAAACGTAAGAAGAATGAACCATGGGGGCAAAAAATCTAGGACATGTAGGTATTTTACCTTTCTAAGAAATGTCCTAGTATTTTTTACCCAACTGCAAGACCTTTTTACTTCTCAGCATCATTTTGTTTTTATTATGTGACACTAGCTTCTAAAAAATTTAAAAAAATATTATAATATATTACATTTTAATAATATATATAAAAAATATAAATATATCTTTAAAAAAACTGTGCTAAAGCAAAATCTCCATTGTGCAAAAACTAAAATTGATAAAATTGACAAAACAAAAACTTAGAACATTATAACTAAATTATTGGGGAGGCAACGAAAACAACTAAATTAAACTTAGAATAGATTCTGAAACTATTAAAGACACACACAAGCACTAACAGTAGCAAACCAACTAAATACTCATTTTTGTACAATAGCAGACTCCAATACAAAAAATTCAACAATAACTCTATCAATTTGCACAAAACAAAAAAAAATCAGACTTTAACTAAGTAGTTTTCTTTTGTACCAACATCAACCAGCAAATGTTTCTCGATTTCGATGCTTGTACCTGCAGTTGGCTCTTCAGGATCAACTTCTATTGGTTTCACTGATAGGTTTTGACTTGGCACAGATGTATTCCTTAGTATTGTTTTGGAAGTACATAAGCCTGTAATAAAAAAACATATATAAGGAACTTTTTAAAAAAAAGGTAGTTTCTACAGTGTAAATTTTGTACTCTAGTACATATGGAATTCACAAAAAAACATGAGGTTTTAGAAATTGTCCAAGTATTATATTGTTATGACATTTTTGTCAAAATTACAGTAGGTGTCCTAAATTAAGTTGGCACTATTGATAACTTCACTATTATTGGAGTCAAATTAGTACACTAGTAGCATTGTTTGAGCTAATTAAGATAATCAAAACAGAAAAACAATTAAATTGCACATTAACAGAAAAAAATTCAAAAATATGTTTAATGTCTAATTCTTGTTGGTTGTAGAGGTTTCTTCATAGACAAGGGGTAATCAGCTGCCCACAGTAGGTCTACAGGACTCCACAGGACACTACAATACACTACAGGATCAAGAATTAATTAAAGTCCTGTAGGATGATGAACAAATTTGGTTCAGCTGATCACGCCTTGTTCATAGATGAACACACAGGCCATCAAACATACACACATAGGCCCAAATAAATTCACATGCGGCTTAGTGTTACATTAAGTAATCTCTGGGGGGGGAGGGTTACCTTTGTGTCGTAGTCTTGGCCACAGGTGGTTACACTTTTGTGACATTTTTAACCTATTTCTTTATCAAAAAATCTGAAAAATGGTATGTTGTTGAGTTGTTTTTATGAGAACATTTTTTTTGTCAACATAAGGTATGTACTTATTCGAAAGTGGTGGCAGGCCCTACTGGACCTTCATGCACTGCGACCACATATGGATCTATTGTGCCCACGTACCTACATACTGAGTTTGACTAAAGTGGCATATTTTTTTTTTCCACCCAGCACTTAAAAAACTCTGCAGATTACAATAATAAATGATTTAGGCTTAACACAACATAAGGTATACCTACACAACATATTTAATTTTTAATATATTTGTGGTTAGGAAATATGCTTGGAAATAGGCTCGGAAATAGGTATGTTTATGTCAAAGTCACAAAAGTGTAACTGCCTATGGCAAGGACTATACACTAAATGATTTTTTATATTTTTCTTGAAAATGCGTTAGGACAGGAGAAGGGCGGCAAAAAATCCTGAATTTTAGCCTTACATAATTAAAGAATGTGGCCCTAAATAGATTTAAAAAAATGTAAAAAATGATATTTACCTAGCAATTTATCTTGAAAAGGAATTTCGAAATCTGTTCTGTAGAAATGCTTTCGTGGGATCCATATTGTATTTTCCACAACGCCTTAGCCACTCTTGCAAAATAGTCTTGGGAACAGTCATTGGAAGGTGAAAATTAAAAAAAAGTCATAAACGTAGTACTTCTAAGTTCGAATAGTTGGATTTACATCCAGAAGCCGCACAGGATGCTCCTGGGATTTTGCGATTCCGAAAATTGTTTAAAATAACGAAAATAACAATACAAAACCAAGGTTCCACAAATTTTTTCCCTTTAAATAAATAAAAATGCGAAATGCACGGAAAAATTAACCTCACTTTGAATTCGCGAAAAAAATCAATAAGTTCGGTTGTCCTTTTTCATTTAATGTGAATAGAAAAGGAAAGACCACCCTATCAAACAGATCAAGGGTCTTTTGAGAAGGATGAGTGGGTTCATAGAAGGATGGCTCAACACCTTGAGGATTTTGTGACGTAGCGAAATTTGGAATATATGGGACTTATGGAAGTGGACCGTCCTGTTCTCTGTGTACAGTCCTTGAGGCTTCGCTTCCTATAAAGCTTGCCTTTACGATGAGGGTCCTTACTATATGTACCTTCTAAACTAAAGCATCAAAATATGAAAATGAATGCGTTTAAAATCAAACAAAAAAAAGAGACCTAAGATTATTTAAGAAAGAAACATAAAAATAATAAAAATAAAAATTGAGCTGGTAGAACAAAGCCCAAATTACTCACAATTTTTAAACTTTTTTATCGTAGAAAGAAAATTATTTAAAAATCTAAAATTTTATCTTTTGGTGAATCAATATTTACCAAACCAAAATCATATAATATTATTTTTATTTGATTTGAATTTGATTAGAGATGGCTCTCGGCCTCCCGCTCACTTTGCCCAAGTCAAGTTGTCAGATCAAAACAAAAAAGAAAATAAAATACTTCCTCACAAAGTTTTGCCACCTTTTTGCAAGTTTTTAGATCTTCTTTTTTCTCATTTGATAACCGTGACTTTTGCCGACACTAAGGCCGCCATTTCGAAACGCCTAATTGCACGGTTCATCGGCTACCTTTGGAACCCCAGACCGGGATTTTTTTTTATCCGGTCCTTTTGTCTCTTAGAATGGCCTACCGACTGAAGGAGTGTGTAACAAAGTCCGTCTTCACGAGATATCCGACCTCATCCGGCCTGATTACTGGCGTGACACTCCCCAGGAATCGACGGAGATCGAACCCGCCACTGTAGCAAGCGAGATTCCTTAACTCACTTGTGTTCGATGCGCGAACGCACCGAGCCACCAAGGCTACCCAAGTTTAGTAAACAATTTAAAAAACAAATTCGCAAAAATAGCAATATATTACATTTTTATGGTTATGTTTTGGTTCTGACAGCAACAGCGAGCGATCTAAATGCAGTCAAGGAGCATAAAATGTTGTTGGTCGAGTGCCTTCGAGCCCTGATCGCAAATGCGCTCAGAATCTCGCTTGCTACAGTAGCGGATTCAAATCCCGTTGGTGCAGAGGTCGGGTGCTGCAGACTTTTATAGGATCATTATGTAATTTACTCATTTCCCGTGGCTGAGCGGGCATGGAAAGATTTTGCTTCTCTTGTATTTTTCCGTGGGCAGCTCGAAACCTGTAGAAACGATATAGGGGAGAGCGGGGCTAGTTGAGCCACTTTTTACATAAATGCAAATAAAAACATTGCTATATTACTTACAGTTTTACAATTATAATATGTTAAAGCCAGGGCTCTTAGGTAGACAATTCGCAAAGATTCGTTTTTAAAACTATGCATTCAAACTTAAAAAATACTTTTTTCTAACACCCTTGCAAGCGGCCCAACTACGATACGATACGATACGATGGGGCAAGTTGGGCATGGTTAAATAATTAGGAACTGTACAGGGTGTCCCAAATTGGGCACTTTTAAGGGGTTTAAGGTACTTCTAGGGGAGACAGAGAAAAACTGACCACGCATTGCGAGGGTCAAATTTCAAGGGAAGACTTTAAGTGAAAACCGCATTTTGAAAAATTGTCTCGTCTTTGAGCTACGGGGGCTTTTTGATTTAGAGTAAATTGCAATTTTATAGACTTTGTCACGAGGAATTCACCCGCAAAACTAAATTTTAACTGTCACTTTTAGTTTTTGAGATATGACATAAAGTTGCATTTGTTCTCATGGAATGGCCTATATTTTAATTAATTTTTCGAATGCGTCATTGAATTGTTTTCAAAATGATGTAACATATGTCATGATTTGATTGAGCGGTTTCGGAGATAATTAAAGTTTTTCATTTTTATCTAGTGTGCGTTGAATGACGTCATGCACCATTGACATGAAAGCCTTGCGGTCAAATCCTACTTCAATGCTCCTATAGTTTTGTTGTCTTATACTATGCAAATCAAGTCAGCCTTGCGTCTTGGCGTTGTGTCATTGTTTTCAATTGTTTAAACAATTTGACATTACGCTTTGATGTGAAATTATTTTGCACAAAAGCGTTTTTAATTTTATTTTGAAATATGTATCAAAACGATGAAAAGTATGACATGTTACTGTGTAAAATAATAAAAATACTGGAGTGCCTTGACCTGCCTCAGCAGTAAATCATACCGCACTAGAAATAAGTGAAAAAGCTGAATATCTCCTAAACCGCTCAATCAAACAATGACATATGATACATCATTTTGAAAAGAATTCATTGACAAATTCGATCATTGAATAAAATATAGGCCATTCCATAAGAAAAAATGCAACTTTATGTCATATCTCAAAAAATAAAAGTGACAGTTAAAATTTAATTTTGCGGGTGAATTCCTCGTGACAAAGTCTATAAAATTGCGATTTACTCTAAATCAATATTTCCAATAATAACGAAGTTTTAGACTCCCCTCCAAAATGCAGACTTTTCAAAAAGCCCCCGTAGCTCAAAGACGAGACGATATTTCAAAATGCGGTTTTCACTATAAGTCTTCTCTTGAAATTTGAGCCTCGGAATGCGTGGTCAGTTTTTCTCTGTCTCCCCTAGAAGTACCTTAAACCCCCTAAAAGTGCCCAATTTGGGACACCCTGTATATATGCAACATAAAATATCATGAAATTCTTAGGTTATTTTTATTGATAATAATAAAATACTGAACTTTAACTTTCGTAAAAAACAAAAAAAATTACAAGAAAATAACAAAATCATCAAGTAAACCGAACCGAACCGAAACGTAGCTCTAGTCTGAATCACAACATAAGTAAACCCTGCATCAGCACATTTTTCATGGGCTCAAAACTTGCAAGTTAAACATTGTACACATTTTTATTTTGGTTTGCTGTTTAAGAATGGTTCCATGCAGACTAGACAAAACGTTTTCTCTTCATCATCGCTGTTATCTTTCAGTGTCCTTTTCTAAGTAGTTTTTCTATGCTTCTTTTCCTTGAAGACATTTTTAAGTAGTATAGTTTCTAGAAATTTCAAGAAAATACAAACCTGTCGCACTTTCACATATCTAACGCTTTTAGTAGGTACTGAGTTGGGTTCATTAGCGTAGTCAGGGTCTCGCTCAGGGTAGGGCAAAAAAGCAAAAAAATGTACAATCAAATAATCTAAACTTAATTTAATATTAACTCGTGACGATTGCGAATAAACCTTGATAAAACGTCTTACTAAATGAGCTAAAGCCAAGATGGGGCAGGTGACTACGCCTATGGTTGGGTTGTTGGGTTGATCAATTTTGTCAGCAATAAATTTTTTTAAATATCTTTGTTATGTTGCCCTTGATATTTTATAATTAATTGCAGCTTTTCTAATAGACAGCTCATTAGATTTAACAGCTTTTGCTGCCCTTAAAAATACATCGGACGGTGTTTTTTCCCATTCGGTTTTTCTTTTGTACGTACGCATGCTGATTTTAACTTTAATATAAAAAATATATTTTTAGAAAAAACGTGCCCCGAACTTTTTGGCTCAACTAGCCCCACACCTACATACAAAATTGAGAGAGTCGACAACCATCTTCGCGTAAATAAAAGGAACGTTATAGTTTTATTAAACTCTGTCTAAATATGTAAAATTAACTATAAAAAAAGAATGAGGGCATGCCGGTGTAACAAAACAATCTGTAAAATGTTTTCCGAAATAACAAAAAGTTACTTACGAGGTCCAAAAACAAAAACAGGTCAAAATCTGCTCTTTGGAAACACACACATTAGATGTTAGCTCCCGCTAAATTTCGCGGTTGTTTATATATTTTTAAAACCACACAATTGTATGAAGGACCGAGCGCATTTCGCGTATTTGGACATGCGCACCAACAACCAGAGATCCTTGTCGACCGCCTCGAGAAAATGGCGTGTTAATTTCGTTCTCCAACTATTTCAAATTTCTACACCTCAAAGTGCTCGATTTTGGTGTACTGAAGCATAGAACTAGAAACTTCAGCCCTTCAGCTACGTGGTGACATCATTAGATCCAATCAGGGGCCCCTTAGAACGTGGAGAAAGTGGCTGCAAACTGGTGAGTGCCTTTGATTCTGATTACCGTTGTGTGGCACCAATATTTTACCTATGGACGTTTGATTATTTCGTAATTTCATATCAATATTTTTATGTTTGTTCGCGCATCATTTAATTAAATTATACAGTCCATTGCATTTATCGTTTTTCTTACTGCGGGCATAACACAAGTGTTCCTTGCGAGCCGAATTATTTTAAATTAAATCCATACGACGGTATTAATAGGTCGGCCACTATTTTCACGCCGAAAACAAGGCGGCCTTGAATTTTTCGCATCGTATCGAAACGAGAGAAAGGTGTCGGCGCAGTACCTGTTTTCGCGTACCTCGTGGTATAAACAAAGCGAAGGAATCAAAACAAAACAAACAACAACATTTCTCATTTATGTGTTAGGGTGTTTCATATCATTTCGATATTTAAAACAATTTTCATTAATTGCGATAAATTAGTGCATATTTTCGACAATTCGTCATTTTTCTATTTCAGAAGTATTAATTTAGCGTTAATTGTATATTTACCGACATTTCTGTGATTAGATGTGTTCCATATCATTTCGATATTTAAAACAATTTTCATCAATTGCGATAAATTAGTGCATATTCTCGACAATTCGTCATTTTTCTATTTCAGAAGCATTAATTTAGCGTTAATTGTATATTTACC
The DNA here is from genome assembly GCA_963576565.1 of Aspidapion aeneum. Lineage (NCBI taxonomy): Eukaryota > Metazoa > Arthropoda > Insecta > Coleoptera > Brentidae > Aspidapion > Aspidapion aeneum. The sequence goes on along the minus strand of OY755038.1, from coordinate 70,240,048 downwards.
GACAATTTCGTCATTTCAAAGGTAAAATCATGTCTGTTAAAAAAGCCGTGCAAAAACGCAAGGGTTTTTTATCTGCGATAACCGAGTGTTATGTGTTTTCACAAACCGCGGCATCGGATGAAAGAGCGAGAAACGAGTTTCAAGTGAGGTATTCCGATTTGGATGAAACCTTCGATAAATGCATGCTGGCACATAATGACGTCATTATGTTGATAGACGACTCGGACGACGAGGAGTTTAAAACGCAGGATGCGATCCTTTCAGAAGCTCGTAAATATTTTTATGCGTGTAAGGGGGTTTACTCTAAAATATTTCCAAACGACAAAAACAAAACGAATCTGAAACTCCAAAACTCAAAGAGCTAGGTATTCCCATATTCCGAGGTGATAAAAAATTATGGCCAAGCTTTTTCGATCTTTTTAATAACATTATAGATCAAAATCAAAGTCTAAGTAACGTTCGAAAACTTCAATATTTATTTTCATGTCTCGAGGATGAGCCTTTAAAATTGATATCAGGGATTAGCTTATCTGATCAAAATTATAAAATTGCTTACGACAAATTAGTCAATAGATATCAAAACAAGCGAGACCTCGCAAATGATGCTTTAAGCTCAATTATGAACTCCACCTTAAAAAACGAGTCAGCTAAAGAATTGCGTAATTTAATTGACACCTTTTCTGAATCCCTAGAAATTTTAAAATCACTTAGCTTTGACGTTGACAGTTGGGACTTTATTATTTTTTTCATTTTGTTAGAAAAATTGGATATTCCGACGCGTTCAAATTTCGAAATGAGTCACGCCAATACTAATAACGAAATTCCCATTTTTCAGTCACTTTTTCAATTTCTAGAAAAAAAATGTAATCCTCACTTCCTCAATCAACAGCACCCAAAAAGGTGCCTATCTATCAAAAATCAAATTCTATGCAAAATCAGTCTGGGCAAAAGCCTACCTATCAAAATTCAAATTCTATGAGAAGTCAGTTTGGGCAAAAGCCTACCTATTAATCATCCAATTCGCCTTTTATAGGACTGGCTGGCACCTCAACTAATTCAAGTACGGGAATAAAATGTTTCCGGTGTAATCAAGGTCACGTGCTTTCGTAATGTCAAACATTTCTTGATCTCTCACCTATCGATCGCCTATCTTTCGTCAAGCAGAAAAAATTATGTCTAGCGTGTTTTCACCCCTGCATGGGGTAGATACGTGCAAATCAAAATATTCATGCAGGACTTGCAATAGTAAAAGGCACCACACTTTAACTCATATCTTAGAAACTAATCAAGAGTCTGGAAGCCAAGATACTAGTCCTGTCATTCACACACCACCAGTCATTAAATACCTCAGGACCTTCAGGTACCTTTCTTTTATGCACCGCCATAATAGATGTTATGGACGGTTGCGGAAATTTTCAACCTGTAAGGGCATTGCTTGATTCTGGATCACAGTCGAAGTTACACCACTGAAATATTCGGATTAAATCAGATGTCTTCTTTTACTTCCAAAGGGCTCGTTCAATGTCACATTAAGCCACAAGGACAAGTCACTCCTTTACTTAATTTCGAAGCAATTGTTGTTCCACAACTATGTTCCAATATGCCTACATTCACTTTGAACGATAATCAGTGGAAACACTTGGAAAACCTTAAACTTGCCGACGCATCTTATTTCAAATCTAGACCTGTGGACCTAGTTACTGGTTGCGAGCTATTCGCACAGATATTCAAGGAGGGCAGGGTTCTTGGACAAATAGGGCAGCCTTCAGCCCTTGAAACTCTCTTTGGCTGGGTCGTCATGGGAACAGTTGACGAAGTAGGTAGTCTTACGGAACGAACCAGTTATTTTTTAACGAGTCATTCACCTCTTTAGAGGTCATTCTTCCTAGGTTTTGGGAAATCGAACATTTGCCTAAAAAACAAATCTTATCAAAAGAAGAAAAACAAGCAGAATCAATCTTTACTGCTAGTGTAGTACGGCAACCGAGCGGTAGATTCATGATAGATCTTCCGTTTAAAGATAAAATAAACCCTGACCTAGGAAATACTTATCCCCAAGCTTATCGTAGATTTTTACTTCTAGAAAATAGATTAATCAAAAATCCTGATCTGTACACTGCCTATTCAAGTTTCATGCAAGACTATATCGATTCTAATCATATGAATTTAGTTTTATCTAGTCAACCAAAGGTCGACGTATCGTGTTTTTTAGCACATCATTGCATACTAAAGCCGGAAAGCTTAAGTACAAAATTAAGGGTAGTCGGGGATAGTTCGGCAGTCACCCCAAAAAATATTAGTCTCAATGACATATTGTTATCTGGACCGAAACTTCAAAAGGATATTGCTTCTTTACTCCTTACGTTTCGTCTTAATCCTATTGCCTACATTGCTGATATCAAACAGATGTTCCGTCAAGTCCTTATCAATCCTTATCACCGTCCTTATCAAAGGATATTGTGGAGGTTTTCTCCACATCACCCACTTTCAGTGTGGGAACTTTCTACTGTCACTTTTGGCATGACATGCTCACCTTTTCTAGCCATGCGTACCTTAAATGAGCTGGCAGAGAGAGAAAGGGAACGTTTTCCTATGGCTAGTACTGTTCTAAAAACGCCAATCTATATCGACGATATCTTGGGAACTAGCCCTTCGCTTTCTGAAGCTCTCTCCCTTCAAACAGAACTCAATGATTTGTTGAAGTCGGGAGGATTTGAACTTAAAAAATGGGCAACCAATTGTCCCGAGTTATTGGCAAGATTGCCAGTGTCCGATCGTCAAATGCCTCTCTCTTTCGACAAGGAGGAACCCCACTTTATCAAAGTTTTAGGACTTCAATGGCATCCAAAAAACGAAATTTTTTCTTATCAATGCCGAATGAAGGAAAACCCCCAACCAAACGTGCCATTTTATCTATCATAGGAACAATCTTCGATCCCTTAGGTTTTCTTTGTCCCTTGTTGCTACAAGCAAAATTTATTTTGCAACAGTTGTGGATATCAAAAATAGGCTGGGACAAAGAACCAGATTCTTCTATCATCGACTCTTGGAACAAACTTCGTTCTGAATTCCCGCTTCTTTCCAATTTTCAATTACCCCGACAAATCAAACTGTCAAAAACCAATACCTGTCAAATGATCGGCTTCTGTGACGCTTCAATTCGATGCTACGCGGGCGTCGTATATTTTCGTGTAGAGGAGGAGAATAATATATCTGTTTCTCTCATATCTGCAAAATCTAGGGTCGCGCCTATAAAGTCACAAACTTTGGCTAGGCTAGAACTCCTAGGCGCATTTCTTTTAAGCGAATTAATTGACTTCGTTTTATCTAGCTATGAAGGAAAAATAACTTTTACAAATATCGTTACTTTCTGCGATTCGCAAGTCGTATTGCACTGGCTTTCATCCCCTCCTAATCGCTGGCAAACCTTTGTTGGAAATCGAGTCAGTAGAATCCAAGAAATCATTCCTTCAAACTCATGGCGCTACATTCCTTCTGCTTTAAATGCAGCCGATATTGCGTCACGAGGGGCCACCCCTTCACAGCTCATGTCACATGACATGTGGTGGAACGCACCGTCGTTTTTGTGGTCTCCCGAAAACGTGTGGCCCGATTTTCATAAATCAAAAATGCCGATTGATTTCGGAGATATTAATCTGGAGGAAAAGCCAAAGGTCTGTTGCAATGCGATAATTGATGTCAACTTCTTAGATCAGCTTCTTATCAAATATTCATCTATATCAAAAATTCAACGTATCATTTGTTATGTCCTTCGAATAGTTAACTTTTTTCAAAACCATTCCTATCAAAAACCCACTAAGCCGCCGGACCAAAAAGTTATTTTTGAGAATATTGTTTTTCCTACCACCGGTGAGATCCAAAGTGCGTTATACCTTCTTATCAAACGCGTTCAAGGTTCTTGTTTTTCTGAGTTTTTTTCTGCGTTATCTAAGGATAAACCAATACCGAAACCTTTACGAAAACTTTCACCTTTTCTTGATGAAAATAATATCATTAGAGTCGGTGGCAGATTACAAAAATCTGACCTTTTGTCTTATTCTGCAAAACACCCCGTCTTACTTTCGAGTAACCATCGTTTAACTACTCTTCTTATCGAGTCCGCTCATCGACAATACCTTCATCCTGGGTTTAAAACATTACATAATCTGCTTTTACAGCAATTTTGGATATTATCTGCTAGACGGGCAATTCAAAGAACCATATCCAAGTGCTTGCAGTGTTTTAGACTCAACCCTAAACCCTATAGACCGCCCATAATGAGTTTACTTCCCGCTCATCGAATCAATCAACTTAAACCTTTTTCGAGTGTAGCTATCGACTTTTGTGGACCTTTCTTTGTGATTCCTCATCGTTACCGTGGTTATAAAGCTTTCAAATCGTATGTCTGTGTGTTTGTCTGTACGGCCACACATTGCGTGCATTTGGAATTAACCATGGAACTGTCCACCGAAGGGTTCGTAGGTGCATTCCATCGATTCATTTCCAGACGCGGAAGCGTGACGCAATGCTGATCAGATCAAGGCAGTAATTTTATAGGGTTTCGTAACCAATTACTTGATTACGCAAGAAGTGCTGCGACCAGACTTTCTATTCGTTGGCATCTGGGACCTCCTCTCAGTCCACATTTCAATGGCCTGGCAGAAGCTGGCGTCAAAAGTTTTAAAACTCACTTTGTTCGAGTTGTCGGCGACCAGAAGTTGTCTATCATGGAGATGTCCACCCTTACCTGTCGCATAGAAGCCGTACTTAATAGTCGCCCGTTATCTCCTGCCTCTTCAGACCCACACGATCTTCAACCTCTTACCCCTGGGCATTTTTTGACACTTGAACCCCTTAATTCAGAAATTCCGGAGTCAGATTTGTCCGAGGTTCCCCTAAATCGGCTCTCGAGATGGCAACTAATCCAAAAACTACATAATGATTTTTGGAAACGGTATTCTATAGAGTATTTGCATACGCTACAACAGCGACACAAATGGGCTGATTCGTCCCCAAATATCAAGTTAAATGATTTGGTTATCATAACAAGTGATCACATTCAATTACCTTTGAAATGGCCGGTCGGTCGGGTCATCGAACTGCATCCCGGCGGGGACGGTCAGGTGCGTGTTGCGACGGTACAAACGGTTACCGGTGTTTATAAGCGGCCAGTTGTAAAACTGTGCCTCTTGCCAAATTAAAAGTAATTTTAATTTTCTACCTTTTACCGGGGATTTTTTTTATTTTTATTTTTTTTTTTAATTTTTTGTTTGTTTGTTTTGCCTTTTTCGGGATTTCGTTATCTCTAAATAAATTTACGATACTTATCTGTTTTCATTCATTTATATTTATCGGTCGATTCTTTTTCTTATATCTATATCTGTCCGGTTGAGATTCTAAAATTGTGTGTTTTGGAGGGCAGTTATGTTAGCTCCCGCTAAATTTCGCGGTTGTTTATATATTTTTAAAACCACACAATTGTATGAAGGACAGAGCACATTTCGTGTATTTGGACATGCGCACCAACAACCAGAGATCCTTGTCGACCGCCTCGAGAAAATGGCGTGTTAATTTCGTTCTCCAACTATTTCAAATTTCTACACCTCAAAGTGCTCGATTTTGGTGTACTGAAGCATAGAACTAGAAATTTCAGCCCTTCAGCTACGTGGTGACATCATTAGATCCAATCAGGGGCCCCTTAGAACGTGGAGAAAGTGGCTGCAAACTGGTGAGTGCCTTTGATTCTGATTACCGTTGTGTGGCACCAATATTTTACCTATGGACGTTTGATTATTTCGTAATTTCATATCAATATATTTATGTTTGTTCGCGCATCATTTAATTAAATTATACAGTCCATTGCATTTATCGTTTTTCTTACTGCGGGCATAACATTAGAGATTCTCACTGCGGACTAATGCACGAGCAAAGGCGACTTTGCCACGTGGGTCGCGCTGCCATCTGACGTCTAAATGTCGAGTTAATAGGGGTGGCTCAACGTGCCCCTATGCCAAACTAGCCCCGCTCTCCCCTACACTCTGTTCTAGGCCATAGAATTTTCCTTTAAATGGTGTTTATCTTATCTTGGTAACCTTTTAGTTCAGAAAGGCATACCAGAGGTTAAGTTATAAGCATGTTTTCACCTCGCTGTTTCTACGCAACGTATCTTTTCTGCGCAACGTCGTTACGTCTACGCAGTACCGTGGCTTATACTGCCGTCCTTAGTAAGACCCACCTATCTGCAAAAAAATTAAAAATGAGTTAGGACCGAAAATAGCTTTAAATAGGTTACTTTCATCTGTTTTTTAAGAAAAATACCCAAATTTTTATTCGGAAGTATTTTATTTTGAAAAACAAAAAAAATATTACTATGTACTCTTAGCAAGCATTTAAACTTTAAACTCGCTTTTCTCGAAATAAGTGAAAACGTAAATCTCTCCGTCTTACTAAGGACGGCAGTATAACCTCTAATATCAACCATACGACGAGGTGAGACTCAAACACAAAATGCGCGGTCGGTCCAGTCATATAGCAAGCAATGTATCTATATGGATAAACCAACGTGCTTAGCCGGTCGGCCACGCTTCCCATAAATTTAAAAATACCCTGCCAATATATGGGCGCGTGTGAGCTAACATAACCAAAAACTGAAATATATTTTATTCAACTCCAGACTTTACCTTTCGTTTGATATCACACACGCCATATTTTTACATAAACTCTAATTTTGGATATCTACCCCCAGCCTTTCATTTGGCTTGTGTTCAGTGGATTTTGTTCATTTTGTAATGGGACTATCTCGACCCAAGATCCAGCCTAGGTACCCAATTTCGTTAAAATCGGGCAAGCGGTTTTTGAGTTATGCGCGTTGGTCTTTACAGACAGACAGACATACAGACAGACAGACAGACACCATACAGGGTCCGAAAATCACGAGTGGGAGAGACAAAGTATATTATCTAAATGTGCAAGACAGAGAAAGCAAACGATGTGCGTCCAATCAAAAGGAGCCCAGTGAAAACATTGCGGTGAGATAGAAAATTGGCTATCCACGTACCTTTGAATTGTACACATTATCTCTCGCACTTGCGACTTTTTAACCCGCGAATTGAAGTGGAACATGCTGTATAGTAAATCTTAGTACTACACGGCGCTATCCTACCCTTTTCTGACAATGCAATTTTTACATTAATATTAATCGTTGCAATCGCGTTTTTTAAGGTTTCAGAAGGTGCGATTTGGGTTGCGTGTTCTATTAAGAACATGTTTGTTTATGTTTTATTTTTATAGCAGCGATTTTTGAGTCAAGCAGAAATTGCACCGTTAGCCCCGTTGCCCTCATGCGACTGAAAGAAAAACTTTTACCACCAGAAAATCCTGGGATTTCTAGAGCTATTGAATATAGACAATTAGAACTAACTAGATTTTGTATTTGTGTGTCTATAAATATTTTCTTCCCTATTTTTTTTTGTTCACTTTTCTTAAATTTTCCGCTTGCGGCGTATTAGGACTCGCTAATTTTTATGGCGCAGATTTTACCAAACGTCCCTATTTTAAAATAGCTTTGACCTCCCCATTCATGTATTTTAATTCAGAATTTACATTACTACACTGAAAAAAAAAAACGATTTTATTATTAACAAATATTTGGTAAACCTGATTTTTGTTGTGCTCATTAAAAAATATTAAAAGCAAATATCATTAATTATTGTTTATAACAAACCTTTTTTTGAAGTGTTGTTGTAGTTATAAATAATATTTCATTTGTTTCTTTAATAATTTGATGTTTTTTTAAATATTAATTAACATATTAACCATAACCAAAACACTCTTTCTTTTAAGGTAACAGAACGTCTTTGTTATTAATAATTAAAATTTCCCAAATATAAATATACTCTTAATATTGGCAAATATTTCTTTGTGTTTATTACAACAAACATTTTTTGTATAATGTTATGGCCTGATTTTGTTATTATAACGGTCTGAATTGGTTTCTATTAATTACCTCGTAAAGTTCACAACAAATTTGGTTACTATTAACAAGCGATATTATCGAGCAATATAACTTTGTACCGTCTCGGCTCGGGCCTTGTCGCGCGTAGATCGTGACGTTTCGGTTGACATTTTGTAGGGGAGAGCGGGGCTAGTTGAGCCACTTTTACATAAATGTAAATAAAAGCATTGCTATATTACTTACAGTTTTACAAATATAATATGTTTAAGGCAAATATTGGTTTTTAAAACTATGCATTCAAACTTAAAAAACACTTTTTTCTAGCACCCTTGCAAGCGGCCCAGCTAACCCCACCCACGGAGTAAGTTGGGCCATACGATGGGGCAAGTTGGGCATGGTTGAATAATTAGGAACTGTATATATATGCAACATAAAATAACAGGAAATTCTTAGATTATTTTTATTGATAATAATAAAATACTAAACTTTAAATTTCTTAAAAAACAAACAATATAAAGTAACCTAATTCTTGCTCTAGTCTGAATCGGAATTACGGTTTTAGCAAACATAAGTAAACTTGTAAAACTTGTAAGTTAAACATTGTACCCATTTTTCTTGTGGTTTGCTGTTTGAGAATGGTTCCATGCAGACTAGACAAAATGTTTCCTCTTCATCATCGCTGTCATCTTTCAGTGTCCTTTTCTGAGTGGTTTTTCTATGCTTCTTTTCCTTGAAGACATTTTTGGTTACAGATTTTTTTTTTTTACTTTTTTCACGTTCCAACTCTTCTTTAACTGGAGTTTCAGTTAGTATAGCTGTTGACCATTTTCTTCGGTTGATATTCTTGGTCTTTCTTTCGCCAGCTTTCGGAAAAGCACGAATTTTTAAAATTTCCCTAGATTGATTGGTAATAATAGATCACACAATTTTAAGTCACCGGGTGTTTGTCTCAAATTTGAGTTGAAGGGTCTGTGTGATGTCATAAATAAATGGCGGCTTTTTTACTGTTTTTTCACAATCTTTTGCTTATAACTTCTGCCAATAACTTTTTACAGAAAAACTAATCGTTTTTTGTTTGCAAGAGTACACCGATCAAGATACCGCGTGAACAAGTCCACATTTAGGGGGCCTTATTTCCATAAGAGGGTAAAAAACAGATAGAATATAGCATATATTAATCAGAGACCGCAATATGCCCGATTTCAGTCCACAGCGTTTCAGCAGGTAACTTTGATAAATAACTACAGGCGCAAGTCGTCGCAGTCTTTAAGAGGCGGACAATCTAAAACATTTGTTTAGGGCGAGAATTATTACATGACGTGATTTTTAGTCCATCATACGTACGCATGCTGATTTTGACCTTAAAATAAAAAAAAAAAATGTTTTTAGAAAATGTATGGGGTTAGCTGGGCCGGTGGCCCAACGTGCCCCGAACTTTTTGGCTCAACTAGCTCCACACCTACATACAAAATTGAGAGAGTCGGCAATCATGTTTGCGTAAATATTAGCATCGTTATAATTTCATTAAACTCTGTCTAAATATGTAAAGTTAACTATAAAAAACCGAATGGGGGCATGCAGGTGTAACAAAACAATCTGTAAAATGTTATCCGAAATAACAAAAAGTTACTTACGAGGTCCAAAAAAAAATGGCTCTGTAGTGAAATAGCGCGTATCAAAATAGCGCGCTCATTTGAGCGCGTGTTCAAAATAGCGCGTATCAAAATAGCGCGTGATCAAAATAGCGCGTATCACAACGGCGCGTGATCAAAATAGCGCGTATCATAATGGCGCGTGTGCAAAATAACGCGTATCAAAATAGCGCGTATCAAAACAGCGCGTATCAAAATAGCGCGTGTTCAAAATAGCGCGTATCAAAATAGCGCGTATTCAAAATAGCGCGTATCAAAATAGCGCGTGTTTAAAATAGCGTGTGTTCAAAATAGCGCGTCTTAAAATAGCGCGTCTAAAAATACCGCGTTTTGAAAGATCGCCATTACAAACGTCGCTGTTACAAAATAGTTCGAGTAAGGGGTCTCTTTCTAACATATTTTTTCAAAAAAAAAACTTTCCTGACTTTTTTCCCGGGATCCTATAGGGTGTAACCAAACCGAACCGAACCGAACCGATTCAAACCGCACCGCACCGAACTGAAATGAACCGAACCAAACCGAAACATTTTTTCAAAAAATTATTTCCCTAAATTAGCTTCCCGATCCTTGTTTTGGTAGGTTTCTATTCTGACCTGTGACTTGGTGACATTTTTTTTGGTCGAAAAAGGTCAGGGAGTTACTGGAAAAAATGTTTGGGTTCGGTTCGGTTCGGTTCCGTCTGGTTCGGTTCGGTTTGGTTACACACCCTCTAGGATCCCGGAAAAGAAGCCAGGGAAGTTTTTTTTTTGAAAAAAATATGTTAGAAAGAGACCCCTTAGTCGAACTATATGAGTTGTGTTAAGTATAGCAAGCCATCGGTTTATTTAACGGTTAAGTAAGTATAACTTATCTGACCTTGCTCAAACTGTTTAGGTGAATATACCTAAGCAGACCTGATACGCGCTATTTTTTACACGCGCTATTTTTAATACGCGCTATTTTGATCCGCGCTATTCTGATCACGCTCTATTTTGATACGCGCTATTTTGAACACGCGCTATTTTGATACGCGCTATTTTGAACACGCGCTATTCTGAAAACGCGCTGTTTTGAAAAGCGCTGTTTTGATACGCGCTATTTCGTTACAGAGCCAAAAAAAATAGGTCAAAATCTGTTCCTTGGAGATACAAACATCACAGATTCTCACTGCGGACTGATGCATGAGCAAAGGCGACTTTGCCACGTGGGTGGCGCTGGCATCTGACGTCTAATTGTCGAGTTAATAGGGGTTTCTCAACGTGCCCCTATGCCGAACCAGCCCCGCTTTCTCCTACGTGTGAGCCACGGTTTAGACCGAACCGTCCCGACGCCCTACGTAGCACTGTATTACAGACCGTCACAGATAGTGTGCCTAAAAATCAAGGGGACGCCATGTTTTGGGAAGAACATTGACCAAACAAGGTTTAGTTTTTGTGATTTTGTACTAATACGAACCTAAATACGCGGGTATTTTTATGGCATCATAATGGTGTTTTGGTTGCAAGAGTCGAAGTTAACAAAAAGTCATCAGGAATAACGCTTTAAAGGTAAATATTTAAAGGTAGAAATATAGCTTTAAGAAAAAAAAAACGTATTCATTGTATAAACATTTTGTTCTGTGGAAACTGATTGCTTTATAAACAAAGAGTAAGTAGGATTTATTTTTAATTAACTGATTTATGTGCTAATTGACGACATGTATCCACAGGCGTAGGCTCTATTTGTTTTTAATATAAAATTCATATTCTTTTTTTTGTTGCAGATTTCCGCTTAAAGATGGAAACAATCTGGCTTTGGTCATCCACAATAACAGATCCTATTAGAAATAACAAAAACTATCCTATTTAAAAGGTAGTAAGAATTGTAAGTGTTATTTATTATTTTTTTTAGAATGCTTTACATTTGTATTTTGTGATTTTAATAATTTTAAATTTGATGTCATTTGAATCATGGCTTCAATTCTTTGAATTAGTTATTAAAGATTTTTAAGCAAAGAGCCTTTAGTATGAAAATGTGAAGTTTAAACCTTTTAACTTAAAGCAAACATTTAATGTTCTGCACAGTGGCGTATATAGAAAAAAAATCGGGGGGTTCGAGACGGTTTCAAGGGGGGGGAGACCTCATGATGCCGTATTTTAGGCTATTTTATGTTTATATTCATAAAATATGTGGAAAATATCTAAAAAAACTTAACTTTAAAGGGCGGCCCAGGCCCACCCTTATATACGCCACTGGTTCTCTATTAAATTTACAAATATATAAAATTTATTTTCTTTTTTAGGTCAGCACTGACTTGAAGGTGGAGGAAGTAATTGAACAAAGGAGAAACATTTTAAAAAAACACGGGCTACCCATGCTGCCTTTCATAATGGTGGAGTCCCCCAACTTATATTGTGGAGTAAAATCAGTTTATGTCAGATTTGACAAAATTTTGTGTGCATCTCACATGGAATAAACGTGTGTATATTTCATTAACCAACCTTTCTAAAAAAAACAAAGATTACCAGCCACCATAAAAAAATTTGACTCCACTTTTATAATAAAATACAAATAAATATTTTTCATCAAAACAACTTGGTTTTTATTATTATTAAAATTCTCTTATTATTCTATACCTTATTCATTTCTATAGGGTTAATGGAAAAAAAGACACCAATTTTGATCACACAACTTTATTTCTTTTCGACGATCCATTTTCGTCTTCCTAAGGCTAAGGTGTGTAGCCTGAGGAAGACGAAGAAATACAGGTGTGTGATCAAAAGTGGTGTCCTTATTTCCATTAACCCTATAGAAATATACAGGGTGTTCATTTTAAAACTTCCCAACCAAGATTTCTCGAAAATGATTTTTTTTGAGAAAAAGTAAAAACATGTAAATTAATTTATTAAGGAGGACACATTTTGGCTATCTTATAGTTTTTGTAGTACACACCCCCTTTGAAAAAATAAGTGAATATGTCAAAAACAAATTGATAGATTTTCAAAATTTGTACACCTTTGTAAATATATTTAAGAAACCTTCAAAAAAAAAGTGTCAATTGACCCACTTTCCATATTCAAAATATAGGGGTAAAATGTACCCCTCAAAGGGGGTGTATACTACAAAAATTTTAAGATAGCCAAAATGTGTCCTCCTTAATAAATTAATTGACGTGTTTTTGCTTTTAAAAAAAAATCATTTTCGAGAAATCTGGGGTGGGAAGTTTTAAAATGAACCCCCTGTATATTAAACAGAACGTGAAACCTACAAATACCTTATTAATGCAAAATAACTAAATATAATTACAGCTACTAATTATATAATAACCCATAATTAATTAATTTAATATTAAATAAGAATGATCCTTATAATAAATATACAGTATATTAATAATTAAACTCACATATATTTTTAAATACCAACAATATATTAGTGCTTAATGTAGCTTTTTTTTTAAATATTACCAGACGATTTTGTTTTTATTAACAAATATTTGTTTCAATTGTTGAAATTTCTAAATTGTTACCTGCAAACAAATATCTAATAAGCCAAATATGGGCAACGCATTTGGTAACAGTTACAAAATGTTTGTTATTGTTACAAAATTCTTCTCTCAGTGTATTGATAAAGGGACACAAAAGACCGGGTGCAAAATTAACAAAAATTTTTAACAGATTTTTGGTTTGATACACAAAAACATTCTAGAAATTTCGTTCAATTCCCAACAGAAAAGGTAGATTTTCCAAAATTCTATTTTCAACTTTTTACCCCCCCCCCCCTAGATTTTTGTTCTGGGGCGGTCAGGCTATACGTCTTTGGATATAAACAATTTAATTAAAAAACAAAAGAACGGACCGATAAAATAAAAAATTTATCAATATATTTTCGAAATTTTTACACTGTGGTAAAGACATTCGAGATGCCTTCAAAACAAGATATCACCAGACCCACATTCCCTATTCAAACAGTAAAGGTAAAGTTCCTGTTCTATGTTTTAGGTCTTTGCTGTAAAAAATTATGTTCACACAAGCCAGAGCCTCCTAGTCCCCCCTAGGCCCCCTTGTCAGATAGCTAGTTACGCCGGTGTTTAACTTTTATTTAAATATTACTTTAAAAGTTCCAAAGCCAACTTAATTGTTTTTGTTTTATTCCAGGAACAGAGAGGTTTTACAACTCGGGAAAAACTTCATAAATATCGTATGGAAATGTATCCGCAAGCAAACTGCATTAAAAAAAGCGTTCCCGGGACATTATCTGCATTGTAAATTGCACGGTCCTTGTTTTCTTTTAAAAAAAGGTGCACGCTAAAATTTTTATGGCGTTGCGTCAGGAATTTTTTGTGGTTTTTAGTAATTTACTACGTAATACTTTGCACCTGGAAAAAAATGCACTGTGACATTTCGAAGCACAGATTAGCAATATTTATCCAGCTAGACAATAAAAGCTTGGCCATCAGGAATTAAAAGTATTTAGCTTTTGATTTGTAAGCTAATGTAAGTAATTTTAGCTAATGATAAAGAAGACATGGACTATATGATGAAAAAATTAGCGGGAGAATACCATGAGTGGGGGTTAACAGTGAACGTGGACAAGACACAGTACTTATGTATTGGAAACAAATCAGGTGATTTAGAACTAGAAAATGGAAAAACAATATCTCCATGCAATAAATATATATACTTGGATGTCACATTTGATAAGACCGGAGCAAACTGTAAAGAACTGGAAAAAAGAATACTAAAAGCAAAAAAGGTTATTGGATGCCTTAACAGTATTTCATGGAGCAGAGAGATCAAAAATTATGTAAATATATGAAACAATGGTGAAAAGTACGCTGTTGTATAGAATAGAGACTTGTCGCGTAACAGAAAAAGACAAAACAAAAATGGAAAGGGTCGAAATGAATGCAATAAGAAGATCAATTAGAATATCTAGAATCACAAAATAATAGCCTATATTTTTTGTGGTTCCACGGAACTCAGGGTGGGAGCACTGCCCTAGCCTCCCCACGTGTGACGTCACGTTCGACCAGAAGCCTCGGCAAAAACTTTGCCCTTAAAGATATGTAGTTTAAATTTTTTGTATTATTTTATATGTAGATAAGCCAGTACGTGAGATTTTTTTGTAATATGTCAGTTAGGCCTTAAATATAGGTTTTAGTTCTAATATACTCTTAGGATTTTTTGGGTATGAAACAGAAAAAAATTTATCAAAAAAAAATAAATAAAATAATGAATCAAATAAAATAACTCTTGTTATATTGTATTAAATTTTAATGAAAATATACTAAATAATATTTGGGTATAAGATGTTGGACAAAAATAACTACAAATGTTTATTCATATTGGTTAAGCTTTAATCTTAAAGTAATAGTAACAGAAACGATATTTATAGCTAATCTATTTCATGAGGTAAGTTTTCATAAAATTCTCGAATTTCGGGCAAATGAACTACGGGTGTGGGCCCTTTACACACGCAAAGGCCTATCGTCAGATAGGTCGCTTCGTGTGACTCTTTTTTTGGTTTATGCATTTAGCCTTAAAGTGATTTTATTAATCAAAGTCACTTTGTGAGACCAAATAGTTGGATGAGAACTGCTAAACCGCAAAATATTTCAATTTTCGTAATTTTGTTAGTTAGGTGCCGTCGTGAAAAAGGCGACGATGTATAGAAGACAGAGGGCATATATTAGGGCAAAAATGTATTGGAGAACTTACGGCTGCTAATGAGTCTTAGGCACAGTGCTAAATTGAACAGAAAGTAGTTTGGCTGTGGTAGCCAAGTTAACAAAATAAACAATTCCAAACAATTAAGAACCTTTCATTTTAAAATTTGTATTGGAGAACTTGGCTTTACTTTTATATCAATTCTTTTTACGGAATAACATTTTCGCGTACTTGGCTTTTTTATATAAAATGTTTTTATTATTATATAATATTTGCAGTCATCTTTTTGGCATTTAAAGTAGCCGTGATTGATATTTTTAATTTCTAATCAGGTCATCAAACATCTTAAAAAAAATGATTAAAAAGAATAACGTACGTAATAAAGTTATGCCACTTGAGGTCTGTTGCGACTATTTAAAAGGCACCTAACTAATTTATTTGTATTGTAGCAACATTGAAATAATGAAGATATTGGTGTTTTTTACTATTGCCTTAATTGGACCCTCTCTGGGAAGGCGTCAGTATCGCGTAAGATAAAACTATTTACACTATACATACAAGTATTGTGAACGTAACTCATGTGAAGGGACGATAAATGGTGGCTTATTTTGGTTTGATTTCAATCACTTATTATTCATCATTCCTTCACATTGTTTTTGCTCGTACTGAGGAGTGCCCAGCAACGAACTTCTCAGGTAGAACGGTATATGAGCTACTGTTACCCTTTCTTGAGGATTTGACCACAAACTTATTTTTTCTTTTAGTCTTTTGACTGTGTCCTCACAAAATCCCTTTCAATTTATTTACATTATTTTAGAAAAAATGTTATTGAACGTAATAGTAATAGTAATAGTAATAGTAATAGGTGATTTTGTTTGACGTAGTTGCTGCGCTATATATATTGGCTATAAAGTCTGTGTATCTGTGATCTATTGAGCTAGTAATTACAGATGCTTCTACTGCCAAGTGCTCAATGCTATCGAAAGCTTTTTCGAAGTCTATAAACCTAATATATAGTGTAATGTTCTATTCGTTGGCTCGCTCTAGTAGGAGAAACCGAACCTTTTATGAAACATCCTTGTTCTTTTGATTGATATCCGTCAAATTTTGTAGTTAGTGTCTGTTAATATTTTCTTGAAAAGCTTACAAATTACATTAAGGAGTGTTATAAGTCGATAGTTTCTTTAAGTCTGCTCTATCACCTTTCTTGTGTAGAATAATGTTTATGGATTCCTTTCAGTAGTGGGGATTATTTTTTCTTTTAGTATTTTATTCAGAAGAATATGGAGGGTTTTAACTACAGCTTAACCACAGTGCATAAACATCTCTGCCGTTACTCCGTCTTTTCCAGGGTATTTGTTATATTTCATTTTCTTTAATGCTCGCTTTATTTCCGCTTTGCTTATTTCAGGTTGTAGCTCTGAGTATATGTTCTTTATTTTTCTTTGGACTTTCTTTATTGTTATTTACTAATTTAATTACTTTATATCTACCTAGAGTCGGCCTTAGATATTTTATATTTCTGTTATTTTCTATAACTCTCTCAACTTTTATTGGCTTTTTCTTTTATTTTCTTTTATAATTTTTTTATAGTTGTTTTTATTTCTGTGTATTTTATCGATGTCCTGTCCTTTTTTCTCCAGGTTTCGTTTTTTTTTTCATCAGTTTCCTTATTTCGATCCAATTTATAGCAGCATCAATTATAGCTAAAAGATCAGTTAAAAGCACGGTCAGATTTCACTGTAATCCATTTAGCGATTGTGGAGGTTTGTGTCCCGCACTCCTATATACTGCGACGTCATTATTTTTTTAATGGATTGAATTTTATTACAGATATCTGTAATTAGTAGGAAATAGCTAAATACTCGAATAACGTTTCATTTGGTTCTCGAGGTTGAAGTCTAGACTTTATTATGCTTGTAACACGGATTTTTTTAGAGAGGCCCGCCTCTGGATGTGCTGTTCCAACAAGCCCGCGACCGAGCTCAAAATCTTCAAGTTATCAGCGGAGACGAAGTCGAACCCCATTCAGAACCCTACCAGGTCTTAGCTGGCTTTGATGATGGCAATGGTGGAGGTTGGTCTTGTGGTGGTTCCCTGATTACTCTTAATTGGGTGTTAACTGCTGGACATTGTGTTAACGGGTGAGAATATGGAATATACATAGGGATAAGGGGGCAAAATGGGGTACGGGGGTAAACTGCGGTACCCCGGCAGTTTTAGGTAAACTGCGCAAGAATAAAATCTCTTAATATCAGATGTTGTATCCCCATGACATGCACTGAAAAAAAAACCGATTTTATTATTAACAAATATTTGGTAAACCTGATTTTTGTTGTGCTCATTAAAAAATATTAAAAGCAAATATCATTAATTATTGGTAACAAACCTTTTTTAAAGTGTTTAGTTACAAATGATATTTCATTTGTTTCTTTAATAATTTGATGTTTTTTTAAATATTATTTGCCTTATATTAACCATAACCAAAACACTCTTTATTTTAATGTAACAGAACGTCTTTGTTATTAATACTTAAAATTTCCCAAATATAAATATACTCCTAATATTGACAAATATTTCTTTGTGTTTATTACAACAAACATTTTTTGTATAATGTTATGGCGTAATTTTGTTATTATAACGGTCTGAATTGGTTGCTGTTAATTACCTCGTAAAGTTCACAACAAATTTGGTTACTGTTAACAAGCGATATTATCGAGCAACTTTGTACCGTCTCGGGCCTTGTCGCGCGTACATCGTGTCTTTTCGGTTGACATTTTGTAGGGGAGAGCGGGGCTAGTTGAGCCACTTTTTACATAAATGTAAATAAAAGCATTGCTATATTACTTACAGTTTTACAATTATAATATGTTTAACGCAAATATTGGTTTTTAAAACTATGCATTCAAACTTAAAAAACACTTTTTTCTAGCACCCTTGCAAGCAGCCCAAATAACCCCACCCACGGAGTAAGTTGGGCCATACGATGGGGCAAGTTGGGCATGGTTGAATAATTAGGAACTGTATATATATATGCAACATAAAATAACAGGAAATTCTTAGATTATTTTTATTGATAATAATAAAATACTAAACTTTAACTTTCTTAAAAAACAAACAATATAAAGTAACCTAATTCTTGCTCTAGTCTGAATCGGAATTACGGTTTTAGCAAACATAAGTAAACTCTGCATCAGCACATGTTTCATGGGCCCAAAACTTGTAAGTTAAACATTGTACCCATTTTTCTTTTGGTTTGCTGTTTGAGAATGGTTCCATGCAGACTAGACGAAATGTTTCCTCTTGATCATCGCTGTCATCTTTCAGTGTCCTTTTCTGAGTAGTTTTTCTATGCTTCTTTTCCTTGAAGACATTTTTGATTACAGATTTTTTTTTTTTTTTTACTTTTTTCACGTTCCAACTCTTCTTTAACCGGAGTTTCAGTTAGTATAGCTGTTGACCATTTTCTTCGGTTGATATTCTTGGTCTTTCTTTCGCCAGCTTTCGGAAAAGCACGAATTTTTAAAATGTCCCTAGATTGATTGGTGGTAATAATAGATCACACAATTTTAAGTCACCGGGTGTTTGCCTCAAATTTGAGTTGAAGGGTCTGTGTGATGTCATAAATAAATAAATGGCGGCTTTTTTAATGTTTTTTCACAATCTTTGGCTTATAACTTCTGCCAATAACTTAGTTTTACAGAAAAACTAATCGTTTTTTGTTTGCAAGAGAACACCAATGAAGATTGTGAAGAAATTAGCTTTATATCTCCAAGACTAACAACGATACCGCGTGAATAAGTCCACATCTAGGGGGCCTAATTTCCATAAGAAGGTAAAAAACAGATAGAATATAGCATATATTAATAAGAGACCGCAATATGCCCGATTCCAGTCGAAAGCGTTTCAGCGTTGCCAAAGGTAACTTTGATAAATAACTACAGGCGCAAGTCGTCGCAGTCTTCAAGAGGCGGACAATCTAAAACATTTATTTAGGGCGAGAATTATTACATGACGTGATTTTTAGTCCATCATACGTACGCATGCTGATTTTAAAAATGTTTTCCGAAATAACAAAAAGTTACTTTAAAAAAAAAATGGCTCTGTAATGAAACAGCGCGTATCAAAATAGCGCGTATCAAAACAGCGCGTATCAAAATAGCGCGTGATCAAAATAGCGCGTATCACAACGGCGCGTGATCAAAATAGCGCGTATCATAATGGCGCATGTTCAAAATAACGCGTATCAAAATAGCGGGTATCAAAACAGCGCGTATCAAAATGGCGCGTGTTCAAAATAGCGCGTATCAAAATAGCGCGAATTCAAAATAGCGCATATTAAAATAGCGCGTGTTTAAAATAGCGTGTGTTCAAAATAGCGCGTCTTAAAATAGCGCGTCTAAAAATACCGCGTTTTGAAAGATCGCCATTACAAACGTCGCTATTACAAAATAGTTCAAGTAAGAAGTCTCTTTCTAACATACTTTTTCAAAAAAAAAACTTTCCTGACTTTTTTCCCGGGATCCTATAGGGTGTAACAAAACCGAACCGAACCGATTCAAACCGCACCGAACTGAAATGAACCAAACCAAACCGAAACATTTTTTCAACAAATTATTTCCCTAAATTAGCTTCCCGATCCTTATTTTGGTAGGTTTCTATTCTGACCTGTGACTTGGTGACATTTTTTTTTGGTGGAAAAAGGTCAGGGAGTTACTGGAAAAAATGTTTGGGTTCGGTTCGGTTCGGTTCGGTTCCGTCCGGTTCGGTTCGGTTCCATCCGGTTCGGTTCGGTTTGGTTACACACCCTCTAGGATCCCGGAAAAGAGCAAGGAAAGTTTTTTTTTTGAAAAAAATATATTAGAAAGAAACCCCTTAGTCGAGCTATATGAGTTGTGTTAAGTATAGCAAGCCATCGGTTTATTTAACGGTTAAGTAAGTATAACTTATCTGACCTTGCTCAAACTGTTTAGGTGAATATAACTAAGCAGACCTGATACGCGCTATTTATTACACGCGCTATTTTAATACGCGCTATTTTGATACGCGCTATTCTGATCACTCGCTATTTTGATACGCGCTATTTTGATGCGCGCTATTTTGAGACGCGCTATTTTGAACACGCGCTATTTTGATACGCGCTATTTTGAACACGCGCTATTCTGAACACGCGCTGTTTTGAAAAGCGCTGTTTTGATACGCGCTATTTTGATACGCGCTATTTTGATACGCGCTATTTCGTTACAGAGCCAAAAAAATAGGTCAAAATCTGTTCCTTGGAGATACACACATCACAGATTCTCACTGCGGACTAATGCATGAGCAAAGGCGACTTTGCCACGTGGCACTGGCATCTGACGTCTAATTGTCGAGTTAATAGGGGTTTCTCAACGTGCTCCTATGCCCAACCAGCCGCGCTCTCCCCTACGTGTGTGCCGCGGTCTAGACCGAACCGACCCGACGCCCTACGTAGCATTGTATTACAAACCATCGGAGACAGTGTGTCCAATAATCAAGGGGACGCCATGTTTTGGGAAGAACATTGACCAAATTGCAAGGTTTAGTTTTTGTGATGTTGTACAAATACGGACCTAAATACGCGGGTTTTTTATGGTATCATAATGGTGTTTTGGTTGCAAGAGTCGAAGTGAACAAAAAGTCATCAGGAATAACGCTTTAAAGGTAAATATTTAAAGGTAGAAATATAGCTTCAAGAAAAAAAACGTATTCATTGTATAAACTTTTTGTTCTGTGGAAACTGATTGCTTTATAAACAAACAGTAAATAGGATTGATTTTTAATAACTGGTTCTGTATTAAATTTACAAATATAAAAAATTTATTTTCTTTTTCAGGTCAGCACTGACTTGAAGGTGGAGGAAGTCATTGAACAAAGGAGAAACATTTTAAAAAAACACGGGCTACCCATGCGGCCTTTCATAATGGTGGAGTCCCCCAACTTATAGTGCGGTAAAATCAGTTTATATCAGATTTGACAAAATTTTGTGTGCATCTCACATGGAACAAACGTTTCATTAACCAACCTTTCCAAAAAAAAACAAAGATTACCAGCCAAAAAACTTGACTTTTATAATAAAATACAAATAAATATTTTTCATCAAAACAACTTACTTTTTAATATTATTAAAATTCTCTTATTATTCTATACCTTATTCATTTCTATAGGGTTAATGGGAAAAAAGACACCAATTTTGATCACACAACTTTATTTTTTTTTCGACGATCCATTTTCGTCTTCCTAAGGCTAAGGTGTGTAGCCTGAGGAAGACGAATAAATACAGGTGTGTGATCAAAAGTGGTGTCCTTATTTCCATTAACCCTATAGAAATATACAGGGTGTTCATTTTGAAACTTCCCAACCTAGATTTCTCGAAAATGATTTTTTTTCGAGAAAAAGTAAAAACATGTCAATTAATTTATTAAGGAGGACACATTTTGGCTAGCTTATAGTTTTTGTAGTACACACCCCCTTTGAAAAAATAAGTGAATATGTCAAAAACAAATTGATAGATTTTCAAAATTTGTACACCTTTGTAAAGATATTTAAGAAACCTTCAAAAAAAAGTGTCAATTGACCACTTTCCATATTCAAAATATAGGGATAAAATGTACCCCTCAAAGGGGGTGTGTACTACAAAATTTTTAAGATAGCCAAAATGTGTCCTCCTTAATAAATTAATTGACGTGTTTTTGCTTTTTTTAAAAAAATCATTTTCGAGAAATCTGGGGTGGGAAGTTTTAAAATGAACACCCTGTATATTAAACAGAACGATAAACCTACAAATACCTTATTAATGCAAAATAACTAAATATAATTACAGCTACTAATTATATAATAACCCATAATTAATTAATTTAATATTAAATAAGAATGATAATAAATATACATGTATAATAAATATACAGTATATTAATAATTAAACTCACATATATTTTTAAATATCAACAATATATTAGTGCTTAATGTAGCTTTTTTTTAAATATTACCAGACGATTTTGTTTTTATTAACAAATATTTGTTTCAATTGTTGAAATTTCTGAATTGTTACCTGCAAACAAATATCAAATAAGCCAAATATGGGCAACGCATTTGGTAACAGTTACAAAATGTTTGTTATTGTTACAAAATTCTTCTCTCAGTGTGCAATATGATTGGTGCTGGTCGGCTGAGCTTAAGTTGGTTTTTTCTTGCGCATTTTGTGACGGTTAGTACGTTTTTTACAGACTTTTAAAATTTTTGTTTACATTGAACAATTAGTGAGTATTATTCATAATTAAACGCGTTGCCATTAAAATTAGCTTTTTACTCTATATGATTTTTGTTTGAATTTAATGGTGGTTTGGGGCAAAACAGGGTTTTTTCATATGGGCAAAACAGGGTACCTTGTTAGGTTAGACCTAGTAACCTATATTCTATTTTGTTAAAAAAAAAATTAAAGACATATTATGTTAAATAGAGACGTGTAGGCAAACAAGAGCAAACAAATTTTTGAAACAAAAAACTAGTTGCACTGTATCAACTGAGAATGTCAATCATTAAGGTTAGAAGGTAGGTCTGGAGTGGCATATTTTTAATATGTTTTTTATAAACTAATAATTTCTACAAAAAAGTTATGCTTGTTGCAAAATCAAAAGATTAAAAATTTTCAAAAGAAAGTTAAGGCAAGTTCACTGAACGCGTTTTTGAGAAAAATTAAATACCTGGTTAATAATTATAAATATATATTATTGATTTTGTAAAAAATAGTATTCCGCTAAGTTAAAAAAAAGTTTCCAACATAACAACCTAAGGTCACCTAACTCCCATAACATGCATTGTCCATGTTTTTATATAGGATTTAAAAACAAAACTAAATCAAAATTGAATGGACATAAAAAAATTCTAGATCGATGAGACGCCGACGGTAAGAACTTAACAAAGCTTTTCTTTTATTATTATTATTATTATACACACAAAATAAGATTTTAAACCAAAACCTTGGTATGCATTGTAATGACTCAATGACAAAAGTGAAAAATAATTATAATAGTTAGTATTTTAAACTTTGAAGTTTAATTATCACATTAATATGACAGAAGTAGATATACACTGTGCTTCTTGAGAACTGGTAAAAATTCAGGAAATATTTCACGAAGGGTAAATCATAACAAAAACATTTCATGTAAAAAAACCCAAGTACACGGAAATTGTATTCCGTCGTTGTAATGACTCAATGACAAAGTCATTAATAATTCAAGCGAATAGCCAGAGAAGAACTTGACTTTACCTTTATCTCAATTTATTTTACGGAATAAAATTTTCGCGTACTTGGTTTTTTTACATGAAATGTTTTTGTTATAACTTCACTCCTTTTTTAAAGTATTTGGATAATATTTATGTTTTAAAGTCGTAAAATATGCGGAATATTGTTCAAAACTTTTGCAATGCCTTATTAAAAATTTTGAGGTTTTTTAATTTTTTTCTGTGATTTTATTATTGTTCCTATTCCTTATTATTGAGCCTTCTAAAGCTCAGCTCTCTAGCAGTTCTGGAAGTGGGGAATGTTACTTTTGCATAACTTTACATTTATAGGGGAGGGAGGCAAATAAAAATTTTAGGATTTTAACATTTTTTCCTTTTATTATATTTCCTATCAGTCTGCCAAAGCTCAGCTCTCTAGAGTTTCTGGAAGTGGCTAATGTTACTTTTACATAATTTTACTTGTTGGGTTGATTTTTTCCGCGGGTTTGGTCAGTGGCGTATATACGGGGGGGGGGCCTGCAATAATTATTAGAGTCATGTTAAATTTAAAAATAATTTTCTTAAAAGTCTGTTTATTTAATAAAAAACTAGAAGCTTTTAAAGAGAATCAAAGTACTTTTAAAACAAGGTCCTACCAAACCTAATTTACCTATTCCAATTTTAAAGTGATATTCTCCTCTCGTAGATTTGCTTTACAAAAATTTCAATAGAAGAACATTTTAGTTCTGGAAGATCCGACATAATTCTTGGTGTCCACGATTTGTCAAAACCTGAAACTGAAAGTCGTCAAAAATTTTCTACCTTTGACTTGTTCTTACACGATGACTGGGAAACAGCGCAAGATATCGGCATGGTCAAGTTTGATGGCGCCGAGCTTACTGAGTACGTAAGTCTCATCCTTTTGCCTATATCAAACGATGAAAGCTTGGTTGGACAGGTTGCTACAGTTTATGGATGGGGTCTTATGAAATTTGATCCGGTTTCACCAACAGGTAAGAACAAAAATTTTGTTATAATAATAATAAGATTTAGATGTTTGTGAGCTAGAGATTGCTTCTTTACTGCGACGATAAACAAAATTGTTGTTGCTCACCCTTCACTTTAGTAAACTCTTTTGGTTTAGTCGGTGTTCTGACAGCCGCCTCAGGTAATCACAGAAAGCAAACAAAAAAAATAAGTAAAAATTAAGGTAAATTAAATGGTGCGCAAGAAACTGCGGTATGAGAAATTTGAGTGTTTTTGTTGATCAGGATCAGTAGATAGTTCCTGTGTTATATAATGCAATATTTGCAATAAAAATGATCATCTTAAATTGCCCCAAAAAAGCAGGGAGTATGTATTTTTAAAAATTTGGATTTTTAGATTTTTGAAATTTTTATAGATTTTGTTAAATTGATCAAAATACATAAAAAAGTTGAAAATTCGTTGACCTTTATTACCTGTGAATTACTAACTATAAATACATTCAGAACCTCTTATGGTTTACGTATAAGGTTCATTATTATCGTAGGAGCATAAATGGAACATTAGAGTAGTATTGGGTGGATATCTCTAAATTTTTTAACCAAATTTGTCACAGAATAAAGATTTTTTTTCTGCAAAAAATTGTTTCTACGAGACTTAAACAGCAAATTGAACACTTCCCTGTATTCAACCAAGTTTTAATTAAGTATTTTTCAAAAAATGTTAACCTATTATTGCTTAAATATAAGAAAATTAGAACAAAAACTTATAACTAATATTAATCATAGTGTAAGTAAACCCAAAAATAACGCAAACAAAACCTTTTTCTTACTTTACTTAAGCACATAAAAATATGTCAATTGAAATAGGGAATTTGTAGAAAAGTCTGCAACCTTTTACAAACAGCTTCGGTTCGGGAAGAATTTGTAAAATTTGGTATTTTTTAATGTTGCTTAGATCATTTTCTTCAAGCTTAAATAGATCTTTTGTTTGGGAATCAAATAACTTTAAGAACGCAACTTATATTTTTTATTTTATTTTGTTGTCTTCTGTCTTTTTAACGATACCAAGATATATTGTCCTGTTTTTACAGATTTTTTTTTTTAGTTTTTTTTTTATGTGTAAGGTAGCTCATCATCATCACTGTCATATATCTCAAAATTTAATTTAACTTTATTTTCAACAACATTAGCTATGTCTGTAAAAGTTATTTGAACCAAATCATCATCACCATCTTCTGATGATGAAGCAGTTAAGTGGTTATATTAAAGAACACATAGTTCATAATGATGACAAAAAGTGTCGCAGGTGAAACAAGAAAGACTTCTTAACCACAGCTTGCTCCTTCCATTAGTGATAAATTGATGCACTTTCATAGTGTCTTTGAAGATTAGAGCACAATCATTCTCAATTATTTTGGAAAAATTGTCTATTTTGTCGAATGGTCTAGTAGTAGTAGTGGTGGGGAGACCATTTTTGGTCCAGCGACTAGGCACGCGGCGCGCGCGGCAAACCCCGATTTGTCCGTACATATATCAAACTGATGCACGTCAGGATGCAAGTTTTCTTCCTCTAAGAGGACTTAATTTTGCCTGATACCTCTTTGTCGAGGGCAGGGATCTTTATACTGCGTAGCAAGTATACACAGTAAACCCACGCTTTTACACTCCTTCCGAAAGGTTGTCCTGCTACATGTTAGACTTGCATCTGTCTAACATGGCTGTCGTCCCAGCAGAACTTGGTTATAGACGATAGACTTCGTTCCTTTTCAGCGCAACAGTCGTGGTCGTCGTGAGTTGACTGTAGGAGATTTATGCTGGCGCCGTCCTGGTTCCGACTATATAGCACTTATAGCAGGCTCCTGGGTTACTATCCTTGGTTCCTCGGCTGGCTGTGTGTCGGCTCCTGGACTACTCCTGCGTATATTCTAGATGTTCAATGTCGACTTATATTTTTTGCGTGCATCGCATCGCATGCTCATTCGATGACGGCTGCTGAACGCTGAAAGGAAGTCGGCGATATGGCGACAGATTTTTTTTTTGTTTTTGCATCGTTTGAGACGCGAGCCTGGTACCTTTTGCATGTGAAGCCGACGACCATACCACGACACTACCCTGGCGCCGCACAGTGCGGACTCCTGTGGGCAATAATCGAAAAACTGAGGTTAAATTTTAAAAGTTTTAATATTGCAAAACTATAGATAAATGTCCAGTTTATCTATAATCATAACCTATTTTTTAGTCACAATTGCGAAAGTGTACAAAATAATTAGTTAAAGTCGTTATTTTAAAACAAGTACAAAAAAATCGTATAAAATACCTTAAAATTAGGTTTACTGGTTCTGCATTTAAATATAAAAAAAATTCTTTAGGTATTACAGCGATATACATTTAAGCTATTTGTTTAAATAAAATTTTGTCAAATTGACGTCTCGCTTTTAAAATAATTTAATTAAAACTGTACTTAGAAAAAAAATATTTTTTAAATTTTATTAAGGTTATAAAAAATTGCAAAGGTTTGTAAGGTCTGGCATATATCCTAAATATTATTTCAATGAATTAGCAAAAAGGTAGCATAAATATTTTTTGCTACTGGCTGCTACTAAGGGTGCTGTATTTTTTAAAATATATATATTTCAATCCTAATAATTTATAATACATTGGCTGCCACCCCGGTTGAGAGGGGGTTTAGGTATACCTAGAGTCCCTGTATGTTGACATATGGATACATCCAAATATGTCAACATACAGGGACTCTAGGTATACCCATAGACGAATAAATAATTAGTTTACTGTGGGTATACCCATAGACGAATGGTATACCCTTAAAACCCTTAAAACCAAAATCAACCTCAAAAATGGCGGCAGCAAGGTGTCAAGAATGGCACTAAATCTGGAGAGGATATGAGGCTTATTATGCGGTGATGACGAGTGGTTATAGGTGATAATAAATTTTAAAAAAATCCCAAAATATTTATGGTCCTAAGTCACCATATACTACTGTGAGTAAAATGGAAAATTAAATATTTTAGAATCGCATATTGTATTGGCCGTTTTTTGTCGATGGGAACGCACAAAAACAATAATTTGAGGTAGTCAATAACATTATAAAAATACTGTCAGTATTAAAATATATATGCCGAAAATTATTCTGGTGTCTGTGTGTGCGAGAAAATGGCCTCTCACGAAAATTTGAAGGTGTTAAATGTTTTCAAAAAAATTTAACCCTTCTTGGGTTTAGAAGAATGTTCTGACAAAAATAACCAAATTCTAAATTCATAAAATTTTAGCAAAAGTCTCAAATGGAAACTATCGGGACGAAACAAAATTAATTTGCAAACCCGATATTCCAAATGGTTAAATAAAGATATTATATCTAAGAAATTTTGTTATAAAACGGATTCAGAAAAATCAAAAAATACAGAATCGGAAACAGAGGCCGTACCCTGACCGACTCGTGGACGATCTAAAAGGGCTTTCTTGGAATCATCTTTAGGAACAAAGAAACGGAGGGTACAATGTGTGTGTGTGTGTGTGTATGATAAAAATAATTATTTCGGGGTTGCTAATTTAATTTTTCTGGAGGGGACTGGATTGGGACTTGGATTTTTAGACTGGGGACTTCTGGAGGGCCCCCAAGCCTCCCTCTAACAACGCTCATGAATCCGAATAAAAAAAAATGTTTAGTTTAATTTCTAACACAAAAGTAAATTGATTTTAATTTTTAACATAACTGTAGGTTAAACAGAACGTACTTTAATTTATTTTTTTAATATTTTAAATAAAATGATATATTAAAAAGTTTCACTTATTTTAACCTTTAGACTACACTTTATCACATACCCTATAAAAAAATTAAGTTTTTTGAAAAACAACAAAGATATTGAATATTGTCTAAAAACCCTATTTTTGTCCGCACTGTGCGCCGTTCGAATGGTGTAGTATGAAAGAATTCCAGGGCAACATTCTTTTAAAATGTTAATAGTTGTTAAAAAATTGGGTATGTCTTTACCATGAAATTGATGATGATTCATATGTGAGTGGACTTTTCAGCCCTTCCACTGCGACCACCAGTGGGTCTATTGTAGCTCTACCATGGGCCACACATCTATTTGCTGTTGTCTTGCAGACTCGACCAATTTAGTTTCTTTTTGCTTTAATTTATACAAAAATTTATAACCAATTTTTGCAGATAAAAAAAATTGTTCTAACAACCAATTATATCGCGTGCTTACTATAAACTGGGGGTATGGGTAAGCATAAACCGTAAAGTTTTAGCAAAAAAATACTTATAAATGCTATTGTGTAATTCCCGTGACTCTAATGTAATTCCCGTGTTACAACAAATACACGGGAATTACAATTTTTTAATTTTTTAACATTTTTAAACCCGTTAAAACAAGATACACGTTTTATTTACTTTTTAACAACAGGAGGCACCAATTTTCAACATTTCAATACTTTATTATAAAAAATATTAATTTTTAAAATACTTTTTATTTACCATGGGAATTACAGTCAGTAGGTTACAGCAGGCAAAAAAAAAATAATATTTTCCTCTGCAGCAAAAACAAAGTGTGCACTGCTCAAATAAAATGTTGTTACTAAGAGCCAACCGACCAGCCAACATGTTGATGCAACATTTAAATACTTTCCAGTGCACACAGGCGGATTTCGCGAAAAAGCTGGTCAAAACCTAAGATCCATTTACAGCCCCCTAAAATTGCATATAGTAATAAAAAATATATGATTTATTGTTTAAAAAAGATAAAGAAGAAAAATTCTTTAAGGACCCCGCATAAAAAAATAAAATTTGGAACTTTACTAATTAACTGCTTCCTAAAAAATCGTTGAAACCAGAATTTTGGCTGTATAAATTTATACAAGATATTGCAATATTTGATTTCAATAATTGCATAGCTCCATGAAAAAATGTTTTAACCAGCATGTAGGTATGTAAAATTCGCAATTGCATAAAACAATGTGATATTTTTGCAAAAACAAGTTAATTAATTAATTATATTGTCTAGCAAGAAAAATACTCTGCCAATATATGGGCCCTAAGCTCACACAATGTACTATAGTTATAGTGTACGTGTGAGCTAATATAACTAAAAAATTAAATATATTTTATTCAACTTCAGACTCAGTTACCTTTCGTTTGATACCACACAAGCCATATCTTGATTTAAACTCTAATTTAAAAAAAAATACCCACACCCTTTTTAATAAAATATATAAAATGTATTTTGTTTAACTCCAGACTCAATTACCTTTCGTTTGATATAACACACGTTATATTTTTCCTTAATATCTAATTTTTCAAATCTACTCCCACCTTTTTTTTTAAAATAAACTAAAATATATTCTGTTTAATTTAATCATAATCATCAATCATTGTTATTAAAGCTAAGAAAACTTATTTATTAATTTACTCATATTATGTACGTATTTCTTACTGGACAATTTTCTATATACACAAAAAGAAATTTTAACTTTTTTACTCGATCCGCATAACTCCGCAGCTGAAACTGACTTTGTTACTTAGAAAACATATGCATGCACTTAATAGGACCAAAAATGTCAATAAAGTTGGATGAAGTTGAAACATTTAGTCAAATTCTATTTCAGAAAATGAAAATTTAAAAAGTTTTCTGCAACGGTTGCTTTAAACCGGTTTAAAAGATTACCAATAAAATAAAAAACAATGTTAAATATGTACAATAAATAGCTACATACCTCCAAATTCAAAATCCATGTTCAAAAAATTTTTTTTTGATAATAGGCGCAAGTTGTAAAAGGGCTTTTTAACCATCAACTTTTGTAAATTTAAGTAACGCAAATAACATAAAAAAATAAATGGAAGTTTCATCGGTCATTACTATGGCAATTGTTTTTCAAATTAGGCGTGACATGGTCACGGCCTAGCCTGATCAACAGTGATTGCACTAATAGCAATTATTCAATTAAACAGGGCTTTTTAGTGTTTAGGGGTTATGGCCAGCTTTTTCTTAAAATCCGCCTGTGTGCAGTGGTGGGACTAGATAAAAATGGTGGTAATAATAATGACACGGGAATTACCAATATATTGAGGGATAGAGATTATAAATATTTTTAGATATAATTTTTTTATTTTTCTTTTAATTTTTTAAGGAAACATAAAGATTTACCTTTTTTTTAATTGCTAGATATAAAATTTATAATTTTTGTGCAATTGTAGTCTTACACTGAATAATTAAATTAATAAACCCCTATGGGGGACATAACACGGGAACTTTTTCCAACAAAAAAAAAAGCAATTTAAAAAAAAATAACTTTGTAGTTCTAAATAACATTTTATTCTAAATGTAGGAAAAAATATTTTTGTACATGCAAATTTGATTTTTTATAGGCCTGGGACTACCAATTACTCAATTTAGAGATATTTACCCTATTATTGGTTTGTCATAAGTTAAATTTATACCGGCACGGACCAGATACAATAAAAAGTAATCTATACATTTAATTACAACTTTAAGAAACCTACTTTGTCCGGCTCGACGTCCGTTTTGGCCGTTTAGCCCCAAAATTTGGGGCTAATTTTAAAAACATTTTTAAATTTTTTTCGACGACACAAAAAGGAATTGGAAAAAAACTCTGAAAATGTTGACCATTTTTTAATAATGTTAACGTTGCTTTATATATAAAGTAATTCTGCCAAGTAGTCAAGTAGTCTTGGATTTTTTTTTAATCTGGGACTAGTTTTATTTATTGTAATATAAATAATTTATTTGTTAAAAATGTACCCTTTTTGCATCTTCATCATGTAATTTTGCAATACTTTGATCAATGTTTTTGCAATTTACTCGAAATTTTGGGGGTCTACGGGCAAAACAAACCCCATAATTAGATTGGGCGATCGAAACACATACATAGACAGCAAGCGCGGATTTGATGGGGGGGTAACATGGTAATTACCCCCCTTAGAACAAAAAATATGCACTTTTTGTTATTAATGGAAAAATAGGCGAATTACCCCCCTGGAAAAAAAAATTATATTAGAAATAATTTTTTTGTCGACTATTACCCCCCCTCCCCCCAGATTTTCACCCAGATCCGCGCTTGATAGATAGGTAGCTCTGGTCACAGGTACAGTCTGGGACTTAATAAATGGCCGCTGCCGTTTTCAGAAGAGCTTGGATAAGAATCCCAATACCGGGCGAGGTTTATGAATAAATGAATTATTGCACTCGTATCGCGCGCTTTTATTCCCTCGACTCCACGTCGATCGGCTGTCGCTGTGCACTTTTGTGCAATGCAATTTTTGCTATTGAAATTAATAACTATTTGGAATATTGGCCGATAAACAGGCGAAGCCATACACGTTTTTTGATACACACATTTCTTTTTTTAGCTGATTTCTTGTTTATTAGCATAGGATGTGTGTATTCTGGCGGGATTAATACAGACTTTTTATTTAAAGACTAAGCAAACCTTGTAGAGATATTTTTAATTAATACCTGCTTTTTAATTGTTTAACATAAAGGATGGCCCACCAGAAACGAAAGGTATTACTTTTCGAAAAAATCCAAAAACAAAAAACGAAAAACGGGAAAACGGAAAAACTGGAAAAGGGGGAAAGAGAAAAAAAGAAAAAGGAAAAACGGGAAAAGGGGAAAACGAAAAACCGGAAAACGGGAAAACATGAAAATGAAAATGAAAATGAAAACGGAAAACCGAAAACGGCAAATGGAAAACGGAAAGCGGAAAACGGAAAACGGAAAAAGGAAAACGGGTAAACAGGCAAACGGGAAACGGGCAAACGGGTAAACGGGCAAACGGGTAAACGGGCAAACAGGTAAACGGGCAAACGGGCAAACGGGTAAACGGCAAACGGGTAAACAGGCAAACGGGTAAACGGGCAAACTGGTAAACTCGTAAACGGGCAAACGGGTAAACAAGCAAACGGGCAAACTGGTAAACGGGTAAACGGCCAAACGAGTAAACGGGTAATGAGGCAAACAGGTAAACGAACAAACGGGCAAACGGGCGAACGGGTAAACGAGCAAACAGGTAAACGGGCAAACGGGTAAACGGGTAAACGGGTAAACGGCAAACGGGTAAACAGGCAAACGGGTAAACGGGTAAACGGGTAAACGGGTAAACGGTTAACCGGGTAAACGGTTAAACGGGTAAACGGGAAAAAGGGAAACGGAAAACAGAAAACGGGTAAACAGGTAAACGGGTAAACGAGTAAACGGGTAAACGGATAAACGGGAAAACGAAAAAACGGAAAAACCGTTACATACATATAAATATTTTTAAAAGTTTCGGTTCGGTCAAGACAAAATACAATTAGAAAAGGTAAAAACATACATAATACCCCCGTTTATTCTTATGTTGCGAACATGTTTTAATAATTTTTTTTAATCACTGAAAAAGCAAATAAACATGCAAAAATGTTTTTGTAGGAAAGTTTTTGTCCAACCGTACCGTACCGTAACCAAGTAATTTTAAAAATACCCTTTTTATGCACACTAAATCCAAGATGGCGGCGGGAGCCGGCCGCCCCCAAGGTCAACAACATATGTCAAAATCGCGACTACACCACCTTATGCAAACTAAAATTCTATAATGACTGGACTATTTAGCTACCCCCAAAAATAGTGTTCTTGTGCATCCAGAAGTCGGGGTAGTTACACATTTAAAACAATTCAAATCTTAAAGTAAAGGCCGTCTTCACAGCTGTTTTCGAATCGCCCTTACTCAAATAACCAATTTTTGCTTGTATTTATTTTTTTAGCTTTATTTACACTTTTAAAACTTACCATTTTTAAAATAGCTAGGAATACAAACATGTTGCATTTGTGTTACTCTACGTAAGTTTGTAATAAAAAAATATAACAATAAATTAAAATCACTATTATGTGTATTTTTTTAACCGAACATTCAAACGGACTACAGACGAAAGCTAATTTTTTCCGCAATTATGTGTATTTTTTTAACCGCACATTCAAACGGAATACAGACCGAAGCCAAATTTGTCATGATTGAATTTAAGCCAGGAATGCGAATAAATTATATGTGCGCCACGAAATCCGGTCAATAACCTCGGCCGGTATTGGGATTCTTATCCGAGCTCTTCTGAAAATGGCAGCGGCCATTTATTAAGTCCCCGACTGTACCGACCACTTATTATACTTTATGTGCAGGTTTTATTATTGTTTAAGTTAAGTTCTTCCTCTGTACGCTTTTTTCCGTTTCGCTATTTTTCATGTGCACTTTTTTTCGCAGGCGATTTTTTTCGAGTGTGCTTTTTTCCTGTGCGTTATTTGTCCTGTGTACTTATTTCCGGGATTCTAATGAAGCAAGTAAACAAAAATGTAATTTTTCCTGCCCTTTACATTTCTGTAGTACCTACCAGCCTTTACAACTTAAATATTTTTTCGGGCTCTGTGGGGGGGAGGGGGGTAATTATAACATAATTTTTTACCCCTATTACTCCCCCCTTCATCCCGTAAAGCCGCCGGTGAAACTGTCAGTTTTTGACTATAAATTGTATTAAAAATAGTGCCCTTAATTGACTGCACAGTTCGAGTTTTTAAGTTTTTTCGAAAAATATGAAACACATTTTAATTAAATTGTATTTTTTTTCTGATAGATCTACCAATTCTAAACAAACATTTTCTCCTGATTTTTTTCCTAATGTTAAAAATAACGAAGATATTCCAAATTCAAAATTCCGTGGTGCCGGGAAAAAGGAGATAAGTTGACTACTAAGAATATGGACTTATCTCCCTTTTCCCCGGTATCACCAGCGGCGTAGCGTGGGGGGGGCGGGGGGTTTGTCGCCCCCCCCCGCCTCGAGGTTAGTGGCGCCCCATAGGTGGCCGAAGCGCCCTCAGCTTTATTAGGTCGGGCCGGTAACGGCCAATTGAGTGTTTTTGTTTTTTTTTTTTTGGTCGCAAGATTCGTGAGAGGCGCCCTTGTGACTTATTGGCCGCCCCACACATGATGACCTTTTTTTTTTTTTTTTTTTTTGGGTCGCAAGATTTGTGAGAGGCGCCCTTTTGACCTTTTTGTTTTTTTTTTTGTCACAAGATTTCTCATCAGTTTTCAGAGGCGCCCTTTTTAGCTGTCGACCCCCCCCGTCCTTTCGGGCACGCTACGCCGCTGGGTATCACTTAGGCATTTTTCTACCAAATAAAATTTTAATACGAAATCATAAAAAAACATTTCACGTAAAAATAAATGGATCCATGACGGATCTGACACCTTCCTAGCCTATTATCACACTTCAAGTGAAGCCATGATAATATATTAGCCTTGAAAACAGTTTATTGTAAATATCTGAAAAAATAACACGAAGTATTGAGCAAAATATAGTCAGCTATATTCCGAAAACAGTGTATTGATACACACAGACACACAGACAGACATCACGACGATATTGCTAGGCAAGCGCGGATTTGAGGGAGGGGTAACGGGGCAATTACCTCCCTAGAAAAAATAATATGCGCTTTTTCCTAATAAAATAATGGAAAGATGGAAAATTACCCCCCTCTAAAAAAAAAATATATTACAAAAAAAAAACGTCGACTATTACAATGTATAACACATTTTTGGGGTTTTCTCAAAAAAAACTATTCGTCGAAAAGAATATCTTCTCTAGCCATTGCTACGCGGGCTAGGAAGGTAAAAAGACGAGTACGCGAAAAGGGTACTCCGTAAAAAGAATTGAGATAAAATAAAATAAAAGTTATCTAATACAAATTTCAAAATGAAAGGTGTTTGGAAATAAAACTATTTGGTTTTCATTCTCTCCAACGTCGATCACAAGGATACGAATGATCCCTGTTTGGAACACGTCCTGACAATCTGCAGGAACAGTGATCCATGCTAATTCACGACCGGTTTCGGCCTCTTTGGGCCATCCTCAGGTGAATGCAGGCGATAGCTCCGTGTAAAGCATAAGTTGTGTGAAACCAACAGAAACAACTACTCCGAGGGAAAATACCCCTAGCGGCATTGAATTACACTGATGGTTTGATGCTTTCGGTCAAAATTCAAAATAAGATAGATATAAGGTATTATCAAAAATGTAATTTTTCCAAAAACTCCCTGTATTAGCGAAAACACAGGGTATAGCAAAAATCTAATTACACAATTTTTAAGGGCTCAAAAAAAGAGATCGGTAGGGTGCAATCAGAAAATTGATATCTTTGATAAGAACCGAGTTTCCCATTTAATCCCATCGAAAATGGTACACGCTGTTACTTTTCAATTCATACCTTATTACTCACTACTTTAAATATTCCTTTATTTAAATTGTACATACATATAAGTAAATACCTTTAATTCTTGTAGACTCATCAGTTCTAAGATCTGGTCAAGTCAGCATAGTGGACATTAGCCAATGCGATCTCGAAGATTATGCGCAGGAAAATATTTGCACAGTGCCTTTTAACGGCCAAGGTATGTTTAGTTTATCAGTTTTGGTTCTAAGGTCTATGTTTGTAATCCAACTTTTTCACACTTGACTGCTTCTATAATAATCATACACACTACAGTGTAGCTGTTAAAGCTAGGTTTAACTTTTAGTAGAGATGACCACATATACTTACGCTTGGCAAAACTAATACCGTAAAACCGGGTGAATAGAGACACCCTGGCAGGTTTAAACCTGTGTATCTCTGAAACTGAAGGCATTTTCAGAGTGGATTATATGCGATGGCATTTAGTACTCAATTTATAGAAAAAATAAAATTGATCAAAAAATTCCTTTTATGTAAAGTTATTGATTTTTGCGATTTAGACGCACTTAGGATAAATAGAGACAATGTTTTTATAACTTTTTGTTTCTGGTATTTTAAAAAGGAAAAACCAAAATAATTGACAAAAAAAAACGCCGAACAATCTCTAAATTGTCATTTTTTTTAAAAGCCCAAAAGTTCTAAAACTAACTGGTACAAAAATAAAAGCTCTTGTAATTTGCTGAGGACCATGTTTTGTGTAATTTTTTGCTCGATTTGACTTAGATTTATGCACCATGCGTTTTTTAGGCTGACCCCGATTATCTGAAAATTCGATTCGATAAAAAAAATCTCGCAATTAACACTGGGGGTTTAGTGACATATTTTTTAAAAATATCATTCAAAA
This sequence comes from Aspidapion aeneum, assembly GCA_963576565.1. Taxonomy (NCBI): domain Eukaryota; kingdom Metazoa; phylum Arthropoda; class Insecta; order Coleoptera; family Brentidae; genus Aspidapion; species Aspidapion aeneum. The sequence goes on along the minus strand of OY755038.1, from coordinate 70,203,456 downwards.
ACACCTTAGTCTATCATACTTAACGCAAAATCTTTTTTAAAAAACCACCTACTTGCAGTTGTGAACGTATAAGCTCGCGAAAAGGCCAAAAAACAAAAACAATCGAAAAAAGCGAGTTTGTGCAAAACAAAAAAGTTGTAATTTTTTAAAACAAATACTCCGGTTTTACGGTACTTAAAATTGCACCAGGACGTGTTGCTTTTATAATTTGAAGAGCACAGGGAAACACGTACAAAGTCACTCTTAGTTACATTTTGAAAATTTAAAACTGGCACGTTCTTTCCCTGTTGGCCAAATGAATTATCAGTTTCTGTTTTTTCCCAGTTTGAATATTCCAGATAATAATACACATCTTAAGACATCATTTGGCATATTATTATATAATAATATAATAATTATTATTATTTTATTATTTTTTCAAACATCTTAATATGTTTGTTATTTTATGGATTTCTTCGTAATTTATATTCGATCGAATCGATAATGCGCGACGCCTGGCTGGCTTGCTATCTGCCGTTGAAACGCAGAGTAAGTGGGGGGTGAAATGTACGTATATCAATGTGTGCCGCTTTTCTGCTGGCGTTGTAGAACAGAGAGAGATTTTTACCAGTGGCCTATATGAGCGACAGAGTTGGATAATCTTAACATTGTATAATGAAAAGAATCGACTTAAATTTGTGCCAGGCACGCCAGCCAGTTAGTGTGAAGTTAGTCGTCTTGTTCTTGTTCGTGGAAGATGTATGCTTTAATTTACGCCCTCTTAATTACGCAATAAAAAAAGATAGCCATATAATCTGCATATTGTTCTATTTTTATTTGAAAATGAATAAAATTAGCGTTTTACTTTTTTAATGGATTTTCGTAGGAGGAAAAACTAAAAATTAAAGAATTAGGCCGGTCACTACCTGATTTAAGAATTAAAAAACAAACACGGAAGTGGACAACAAACGCATTGTCAAAATTCTGGCACTACCATGTTGAAGGAATACGAGCCGTCACTTCATAGATATACTCTAATTCTGTAATCCTGTAATTTTTCAATAGCAGGCGGTAAAACTAATGAAGCTATTGTTTAGATTTAGAGTTCTTGTTTTTTTTACGTACGCATGGGCGTTTCGCCGGACAACTCGTCAGCGGAGTTCAGGCCGGTCGTAAGTGCGAAAAATATGCTTTCCGCGCGTTTTAAGTAAAATATTGTTTTTTACTAGCGTGTGGTTAATATTAAAAGTATTTTTTATTTTGCTTAATAAATTTTGAGTGCTGTTCGTTTAAAAAACTAGCTTTGTTTACTCTCGTGCGGTAAAGTAAATACACAAGTAGGTAAAAGTTTTTGACGCACGTAAAGCCGTAAAGTAGTACTTTCCGCATGCAAATACGAGCGTAAAAATATGTTTTCCGCACGTTCGTAGGTAAAAGTACCTTCGATATATTGAAAAATATATATATTTACAGGTCCATGCTATGGAGACAGCGGTGGACCACTTGCTATAGACAACATAGTAGTAGGCATAGTTGCAAATGGTCCCTACGACTGTGAAAATGGACTGGACGATTTTACCAGAGTAGCTGGATTTTTGGACTGGATATATGATAATATTATTTTTAATTAGGGCTTCAATAATTTTCTATTGTGTGACTTTCAAATACATACATAAAGATTTAATTAAAACAAAATTATTTTGTTTCTATTCATAATATATGCTGATTGCGTATGACTCCTAAAAAGCTTTTCCCGAAAATGATTTTGCGACACATGTTTTCGGGGTAACTTGGCATTTCCAATCTGAAATTCTGTACCTCAAGGCAAAAGTGTATTATGTCTTAAAAGATAAATAAGAGCAAACATAAATTTTATTTGGCTTTAGAATTGATAGGTTGGGAATTATTATCCTTTATAAATTGATCGGTAAAATAGCGCAAGATTTTATGCTAGTTGAGTCAAAAAACTGAAACACAAATACTTTTTTGCTCTAAGGTCATTTGGTCTAGCTCAAAGACTACTGAGATAATTTAGTCTAGCTCAAAAACTTACTTTTTGTAGGCATGTTGACGACTAGCGTTGGCGTAAAATCTGGGGGCACGGGAGTGCCCCGCCAAATTCGCGTTTCAAGAAAAGATGGTACGGCACCATCTTTTCTTGAAACAGTTCAGCCCATATTTGACCCATTTAAAACTCTAGTTCGGAATGAGCTGCGAAACTCAAACTTTGCACAGTCGTAGATCTTCAGTTAACAACCCCTCCAAGTTTTATGGACTCCCATAAAGTAGTTAAGTAGTTATGCAATTTCAAAAAACGTCGAAATTGCCACTCACTCACTTACTCATGTATAGATCATCAAAATTCTACTGTACTTCCAGACGTGCTACAAAGCTGAAATTTGGCAGACTGATAGATATTATGACCAAACCCTTGAAAAAAACTTCAAAATTCTAATTTACTTCGCTCCCCTATACATGTAAAGTTATGTAAAATAACATTGCCCACTTCCAGAAGCGTTAGCTGACCTTTGGAAGACTGATCGGAAATATAATAAAACTAAAGGAAAACATTTAAAAACCTCAAAATTTTAATTTGCTTCCCTCCAATATCGTCGTTGATCTTACAAACTGACGTAACTCATTTATTGTAATTTTACAAGAGTTTTAGGGAAAGTTTATATTGGATTTATATCACTAAAAATGTTCTTGGATCTCATGATTTTTATGCTATTAAAGGATTTTTATGAGTTACGACACTTTGTGGGATGAAAGAACGACACAAATAAGGTAGTATTATGGTATTATCTCAAAGGTGCTTTTTTTGAGATACGTCAGTTTGTAAGATCAACGACGATATATGAAATTTTCATTAAAAAAAAATTTATAGGCCCCCTCCGAAAATGCAGATTTTTCAAAAGCTTTCAAAAGCGTAGCTTTAAAACACCTTGCAATATCAAGATGCGGTTTTCACCTTTAGTCATCTTTTAAAAATTGAGTTTTGCAAGTGGGAGTAGTTTTTTTTCCTAGAAATACCTTAAACACCCAAAAACTTCGAATTTGGGACACTGTACATATTTTTTGATTTTTCTTGCTTCTACTTCCTTTTTTATTGTTTTTTGTACATTTTTGTATTGTGTATAATATACTATATATTATGTAAAAAAATCATATTTCACATTTTTTTTTACACGAATATCACTGCTTTGAATGCATATAAGTCAAAATGGCGGACGTAAGCTGACAATTTTTTGATGAGCCTTGACTGACATAAGCCTAAGCTTCATGCCTATTCAAGAAATATAGCTCGGCAAGGCCCGACAGGTAACTAAAACGGTTTGACAAGGAAAAAAATTGGCAAATATAAATACACAAATAGGGCATTTTAAAATATTTCGTAAACGTACAGTGTAAACAACAAAGGTCTAAAATTACGTTTTAAAATATGCCTTCTACAGTCGAACCTCTCTAACTCGAACCTCTATAACTCGAACCTCTCTATAACTCGAACCTTTCAAGGGGTCCCTGCACTTTTTATATGTATTTTAACCTCTTTAACTCGAATTTCTATAACTCGAACTCTCCATAACTCGAACGGTTTTGGTTGTCCCTTTAAGTTCGAGTTATAGAGGTTCGACTGTATTTCCATTTTCAGTAATTTGTTTTTCTAATATTAGCCACACGAAAACCCAATAACAACACTAACTTACTCTCAAAAAAAAGTTCGAGAACAAAGCCTTGTGATTTCAAAATTCATTAAGTTTTGACTGACCTCACGACACGATGAAAGTAGAGGGGGAAGTTTTATAGGGGGGGCTTGATAGATAGGTTATTCAACTAGAACAAAAAATGGTTAGAAGGTAGTTTTGAGTATCTTGGTAATTTCTACTTTTAACCGGTTTTATTATACAGATAATTTTCCGTGCGAGGATACGTGCGATCAGACGCTTCGAAAGGGCGGCCAAACTATCGGCGAAAAAATCACGATTATTAAAAAGGAAAAACAAAATTATTTACCCGTCTACTATAATATACACACACTTTACTGAAAGTAAACTATTTATATAAAATGACAGGTTCAGTCTCTAACGCATAGTATAGCGTTCACTTGTGAGTCTCACTACAACATCGACTATCAATCTTGAAAATTTCAAAGGGTATACGGTCCAATTATATCAAAATATGATGAATCATAGAGTGTAACAACATACTAAGGAGAGATGTGATTATGATTTATGGTTATACTCAACTATTAATTTGTGGGTTAAGTAACTCTTGAAGTGCCAAAACCTTACCTACTAAATAATTTAAACACTGATAAACTTCTAGATTATACAATAGCTTTAAAATTTGTAGTTTTAATTTTTAGTAAGACCTACGTTAGTTTCATCTAGGTTAGTTCTATCTATACAATTAATCTGCGCTAAAAAGAAAAAACCTTAGTGAGTGTACTTTTTTCTTGTATTTAGCACCGTTCCTGAAGGGGTTATAGAAAACTAATTGCACTTTTTGAATGTGGACTCTTTCCTGACCGTATTCATATAAATCCTAGCTGATGCTCTTCTAGAAATTTTATAATTTTTTTACTTTTTTCTAGTTTACAGGGTATATCTTAGGGTTAAGTTGTAACAAAACGAGTAGTTTTTACCCGATTGAAACCAAATTTGTACATTCTACTAAAGAGATCACTAAAATTAACTGCCATTCAAAATTAAGCTATTAGAATTTCTTGATTTTATAAATAATTTAAAAAATCAACAATTTTAAAATATTAAAAAAACCCTTTTTTATACAACTCCATTAGAAAATAAGGATTCACACATAAAAACCGCGTTTTTATATCTGTACATTGCACACGGGTAAGTTATCTTTCTGTTTACACACGCTTTAAGATTTTGGTTTGTGTCACACGTTGAATTAGGCACATATTTATTTCTGTGATTTAGTTAAGGTTTTAGAGGGTATAGAAGTGTTTTAGTAGTAGAATTTTAGCTCAATACAAACTTCCTATATCCTCTAATCTTGAAAAAAAAACATAAAAATAACAATAAAAAAAAACAATAAAAAAGAATAAAAAAGAACACAAAAAAAAAGAAAAACAAAAAAAAACAAAAAAAGAATAGATGGTAACACTGTATGTGTTCGTAGAAAATCTACACGTACTTTCCCGGTAACGCTGAATGAATGGTAAATCGATAGTGTTTTCTATAAGGCTGAATAAGAATTAAACCTAAAAGTTGAAAATAAAAATATTTTTAAATAAAAAAAAACGCCCAACTGCTAAATCTACATGTATTTACTAGACGCAGTTGGGTACAAAATTACGCAATAACCTGATTCAGGAAAATACAAAACTGTATGTTTTCGTAAAGGCGCTTTGGGCATCAAAACTAAAAGTTGAAGCATGTCGTACGGTATACCTATCAATTTTGTACCCAACTGCGACTAGTAGGTAAAAGTAGCTATAGCAGTTGGGAGTATTTTTATTTTATAAAAATATATATTTACATTTTTGTGTTGTATTTAAAAAAAAAATATTGTAATATGGCTTTCGAACGGTAACACCAGTCACATACAGCCATACACTTTTTGAAGTGTAAACTTCTTTACGAGCGTTTAGCAGTTTTTGTGGGTAGTGAATTAAACTGAGCCGTCAGGCTCGGCTATCTAACGCTCATTCGGGTTAAATCGGCTCGAGTCGACTAACTGTGAGAAACATTCAACGAGCGATATGATGATGCACATGAAAGCCAGTACACAGAAGAGTTCGGTTCAGTCCGCTTTACAGAATATGTTATGGGCCAGTATTATTAAGTTCGTTGAAGTTTACACTTCTGCCGTATGGTCTTAAGCACACACATTTTTTTTTAATGTTAAAACGTTAAAAAACCCTTAAGACCTCGCAAAAAGTCAGAAATAGCTACCAGGTAACTATTTTCCTCACAAAAAAAGTTACATTCCCAATTCAGTTTGCTCCTGTATCGTATATTAAATAAGATACATATCCAATTTTGATTCTATAGTTTTTTATCAAATTTCTAACTAATTTTTAAATATAAAACCATTTTATTTATTTGCATCAATATGCATTTATAAGAAATATATATTTTTATAATTTCAGAATTATGTTTCACGAATTATATATAATTTGAACTTGTGACCGGTGTTAAAAAAAGGAGGTTAACTTGCTTAAAAAAATTGTTGGAGATTTAGAAACTAATATATTTAGGGTGGACACATATGAAACTTGTTAGAAGCAAACTGTTCTTACTTAAAAAAAATGATTTTTTGACATTTATTTTTCGGAATAATATTTGCCAACTGCTAACTAAGCTTAATAATTTATAATTGGAAATGTTTATTACACGGCTGCTAGATATAAAAACATCAAATCCCTTTGTCATCGTTAAAGTAGAGCTTTACAAACTGGCAACACTGTAAATATTAAAATTTGATAAATTTTCAGATTTCCAAATATGTAACTCCGTTTCAAAACTCACCTAAAGTAGGTACCAGCGCATTTTCCAGCAATTACTTTAAATTAATCTTAAAATGATTTTAACAAAGAGTCTGTTGTCCGAGCAATAAGTCAAAAGGATTTTAGGATGGCACGCGTCTTCCCGATAGTTCAGAGTGTGAACGTGATCCTGCGACGCAGGAAAATCCCTCGTAATGCTTGGTCAGGCAAACGGGATCAGCTCGTAAGCCGTCAGAAATCATTGGGCATTGAAACGGAGATTGGTGTAGAAAGATATCTGAAGGCGTAAAGCAATATTTTCTAACTGACTTAAAAATTATATCCAAGCAAAACATAGTTTGGTTTAATTAAAAGTAATTTTTTCAGAAGAAATGTTTGACAGATCAAATTGTGTAAAAATACTTAAGAGTTTTGTTTTCTTGGTGGTGCCACTGTAACAGAAAAAAACGGAACCGCACCGACTTCAAACGCCGAATCGCACACCTGGTGGATCTTTGAGCTGGTGGCCGACATTAAATGCCGAATCGCACTCCTGTTTTGCAGTTACGTCCAGCGACAGCCTACGTCTGCACGCGTTTGATCTCTGTATTTCGATTGATTTTTAAAGTGCTGCAAATTACATTTTAATTGTGTAAACTTTGACTGTGGGTCGCTCCGGATTCTGGCACCGTGTTAGTCACTTACACAGAGTGAGTCACCTATGAGTGTCACACTAAAGTAACCGGCTCGGTTAGGTCGCTTTTTTTGAGTAATAAAAATAAATTTTCTCGACAAAACAGTATTTTAGTTGTGGGGACTGTCGCGCTGGATGTCGTATTTTTTTTAAACGACAGGCAGCCAATAGTGTATCATTTGACGGGATTCTATGTCATGCTCAACTATTTTAGAAGTAAGAGACTTTAACAAACAGACAAATCCTTGGTAATCAGGCTTTCGATTTTCTCAAATTCAAATTTAATACATTCAAAAAATTTTAAATTTCCCGCTATTGAATGAGAAGATAATAAGAAAAAAGGTTAAGCCTGTCTTTATTATCAACTTCAAATGTTTGGGGTCGCCCAGGAGGTGGTGCTGTTGTTTGCGTAAAACTAGGGTCACTACATGACTAAGACGTAGTGTCTCCTTATGGAGACGCCAGGCTTCCAGGATGCAGTGACCCTACGTAAAACTAAAATGTGAAGTGGTTATTGGCAGTTTCGGATCTATAAACACTTGGGTTGCTTGGTAATCTGAGCATCACAAAACAGTTCAAGTCGCGACACTTTTTAGTGCCATTTTGTAAGAAATATATACATGATTTTTTTTTGAACTGGAACTTTTTATCCATAGCTATGATTATTCGCTTAGTCTTTATCCGAGATATGCCTTTTTGGGATATTATAATAAGGGTTATAAGCCACGACACGTATCTCGACGTAACGTACGATATTGCATTATGCGCATACCCAATATTTAACAGACGTACATTGCGCATTACGCGCGACGTAACAATGCCCCGCTTAACGTGCGTACGTACTTAGTCCAAGGTAAGAGAAACAGACCGGCACCGGCGGGTCCCACCAATTTCGGAATTTTCGTGTTTTTTGATCAATCTTACCCTTTTTTTGTTTGCTTTTTTCAATGACATTGTAAATTTTTATTATTTCTTTATTTCGTGTTTTCTGTGTGTTTTGTGTTCGCTTTTGGTTCTCAGTATCATGCAGGCGTTAGCTGGAGTAAAGGTAAAGACAAAGCGAATCCACTTTGCACCAAGTGACGACCTTAACTTGCAAATACTAATAGTTTTTGTTTAATTAATTAAGAATTAATAATTTTTAAAGCCAAGCCTTACAGAGAGAAACTATATAAACTGTGTTATAAGCCATAGAATTTCCCTTTAAATGGTGTTTATCTTATCTTGGTAAAGTTTAAATTCCCAAAGACATACCAGACGTTACGTTCAGTGGCGGCTGCTACAGGGAGGGCAACGGGGCGGTGCCCTCCCAAAACTAGAAAACAAACATTTATTTTAATTGATTTATTCAAAAAAAGTTAAATCTTCTCTTACGACATGATTGTCTAGTTCATTTTATTATCTGTGGTTAGCAGCAAGCGATTAATTGAAGTTTTTTAGCGTAAATAATTACAAGCCGGCAGCGCCGCACGGGGCAAGGTTTCAATTTCACCCGTTTTTTAGCGGTGTATGGGTGGCTGTTCTGGCGCGGGGTCAGGAGGAATGTTTGAGTTAGTTAACGTTGCCCTTTCTAGTGTTGCCGGTTCTATCCTTAGTGAAGACGTATGAATTTGTTTTGATTTGAGGTTTGTCAGTAGTAAAAAGCCTTGCCGGTCGCGTGTAATTGTTTGTTTTCGTTATTGTTTGATTATAAAATGGAAATAAATACCGTCGATTACACAATTAACTGTGCAACTTCGATTACAAATAAAATCTTTAGGGCGACATAGACCGGACCTAAAAATTAACCAAAATTTTAGTGTAAGTAATGCCGAGGGGTGTTCCATAAAAACTTATAATAGAAAATTTAGTAAAAAATTATACGATGCTGAAAACTGATTGTGCGGTTGTGATAAAAGAAATGCTGTTTTTTGCTTTATTTGTCTTGTTATGAACAATTCACGAAGTGATCCTGCGTGCAAAGGGAATGTGTGATATCTATCACTTTAGTGAAAAGTTAAAAGACACAAAGTAAGTGGTATTCATTTAAATAACCACATAGAATTTTCCATGTTAGTCAATACTGATATTAGGTGCCAATTGAATAGTGCCTATAGGCAAAACATTACCGAACATAATGAAAATGTGACAACAATTAGACATATACTTAGTAGGTTAATAGAGTGTTTAAAATTCTGTGGGATTTTTGAGGTTGCTCTACGGGGCCATAAAAAAGAAAGGCGAATGGACTTTATCTATAAACTAAAAACTACACCAAGTAGCTGCTTGTTTGTAAAATACTAAAATAAAATTGTTTGGGTGAGTTTTTTATCTCATTTTTCATGCAATTTAAATTTCTGCCCCCTCAATTTATAAGGTCACCAGCCGCAATTTGTTACGTTACGCATTTGCTTTAAGCTTGTTTTCACCTCGTTGTTTCTACACAACGTATCTTTTCTACGCAACGTCGTCACGTGTACGCAGTGACGTGCCCTATCACCTCTAATGCGCGGTCGGTCCAGTCATATCGCAAGCATTGCAGCTATATGCATAAACCAACGTGCTAAGCCGGTCGGCCACGCTTGCCATAACCACGGATCACCTTGATCCGTGCCATAACTTTAAAAAAACTCTCTCACAGACACATGGGCGACCCAATAAGGCGGGTTAAGCGCACAATTCTTATAAAGTGCTGATTCTCCTATATCTAATTTGTAAATCCTTTCAAGTGTAATCTTAAAATCTAGTACCTAAACTTACCTCAAGTCACATACCACCAAAGCAAAGTAATTATCTTTTGCAGGTATATTATAACATTTAAGGATATCTTTTTTAACGAAACCAACTATCCATAAACAAAATTTAGCAAAAATATACAACAGGACCGACTAACGTAAATTTTAGTTAGTATCCATAAAATTTTATATAAAAGTTTTTATTGAGCAAGCAATTTTTACGTTCCTAGCCCGCACAGCAATGGCTAGAGACTCCAGAAACGCTAGAGAGCTGAGCTTTGGAACGCTGATAGGAACTATGATAAAACCATGGGAAAAAATCCTCAAAATTTTAAATAAGGCATTGCAAAACTTTTGAAGAGTATTCGGCATATTTTGCTTTTTTAAAAATGAAATATTATCAAATTCCTTTAAAAAAGAAGTGAAATCATAACAAAAACATTTCATGTAAAAAAGAGCCAAGTACGCGAAAATGGCATTCCGTAAAAAGTATTGAGATAAAGGAAAGCCAAGTTCTCCAATACAAATTTCAAAATGAAATGTTCTTGCTAGTTTGGAAATGTTTTTCTAAACTTGGCTATTACGGCTACAAATGACTCTTAGGCACAATGAAAAATTGAAAATAAAGAAGTTTGGCTGTAATAGCAAAGTTTAAAAAAAAATATTTGCAAACTAGTAAAAACCTTTCATTTTGAAATTTTTATTGGAGGACTTGCTTTTACTTAATCTCAATTCTTGTTACGGAATGCCATTTTCGGGTACTTTGATTTTTTACATGAAATGTTTTTGTTATGATGCGGTTCGATTCATTGCGTGGATTGCATTTTGCTCAAATTTCGTAGGAGCTTTAGTTTCCGAGATATTTACAAAAAACTGTTTTCAAGGCTGATATATCATGGCTTTACTTAAAGTGTGCTAATGGGCTAGTGAGAAGGTATCAGATCCGTCATGGATCCATTAATTTTTACCTTCCTAGCCCGCGTAGCAATGGCTAGAAAAGGTATTATTTCCGACAAAAAAATTTTTTTTGAGATAACGCCGAAAATGTATTATTTGTATTTGGAACTATCTATCTTAGTAATATCGTCGTGATGTCTGTGTGTATATATTATTTCTGTCCGTAACACGATAGCTCCTAAACCACTAAACCGATTTTCAGGTAAATAGTGTTTGAGACTCTAACGAGCTGACTAGATTTTGCCCAAAATCCATTAATGATAACTTTTTAACGGAGCGTCGCATGAATATGTGGTTTTTGAAATATAGTAGTGTGTTATTACTAAAAACTGCGTAGGAGCAGTAGTTTTTTGGATATTTACAAAAAACTGTTTTCAAGGCTGATATTATAATATCATGACTTCACTTGAAGTGTGCAAATAGGCTAGCTAGGAAGGTATCGGATCCGTCATGGATCCATGTAATTTTTATTTTCTATAATTTACTGTGGAGAATTAAAAAAGCCTTATGAAAATTCAAAATCAAATATGTTCCAGTTTTTTCATGGCACTCATCCAGAGCTACCTTTCTGCATATACCTAATATTCCGCGCTTTTGTATCTACCTACCTTAATTTTGTTTATGAGAAAAATATTAGCCGATAGTTTTACAAGTAAAGTCACATTAGACTGAAAAACTTATCAGTTTTCATTATATTTTAAAACCCCTCTTTCGAGCTTCTTGTGGTAAAATACAATAGAAAAAACTTATCTGGCCGCCATCGCCGGTAACGAAAATTCATGTGTCCTGTTAAATTATGTTAACTTGTGTGCCCAGAAATTTCTATAGCAGGAAAAGACATCAACATAATATGCATAGACAGTAGAGCTGCACTATCCGCCATCAAATCGGCCAGAGAAAGCTCTGCACTTGTAGCTGAGTGTAGGGATCTACTAAAAACCCTGACAAGACACAACAAGGTTGATCTCCTCTGGGTTCTAGGACATGAGGGCATTTTTAGAAATGGCATCGCAGAATATCGTACCATGACGACCCTAAAACGTGACTTAAACAGGCGCTCTGGGAAGACAAGGAAGGAATGAGGCAAGCCAAACTCCCTATCGGGGAGGTGAACGCCTCCAGGATGAAGTCGGTTCTCGCACTGGGGAGAAAATATATGAGACTGGTGACAGGGCTTTTAAAAGGACACTGTCGCATTAATAAACACCCTAGCATTACGGCTACAAATGCCTCTTAGGCACAATGAAAAATTGAACATAAAGAAGTTTGGCTGTAATAGCAAAGTTTAAAAAAATATTTGCAAACTAGTAAGAACCTTTTATTTTGAAATTTGTATTGGAGGACTTGGCTTTACCTAATCTTAATTCTTGTTACGGAATGCCATTATCGGGTACATGGTTTTTTTACATGAAATGTTTTTGTTATGATGCGGTTCGATTCATTGCGTGGATTGCATTTTGCTCAAATTTCGTAGGAGCTTTAGTTTCCGAGATATTTACAAAAAACTGTTTTCGAGGCTGATATATCATGGCTTTACTTAAAGTTTGCTAATGAGCTAGTGAGAAAGTATCAGATCCGTCATGGATCCATTAATTTTTACCTTCCTAGCCCGCGTAGCAATGGCTAGAGAAGGTATTATTTAGTAGAGAGTAAAACGTTGTGTCCAAATCTTCCTCTCCATGAGAAGTGACGTATTTAGGATTTCCGAAAAGAAGGCAGCCAAACCCTAACAATATTGCGTCAATATTTTCGTGTTCTTTTTCGAACATCGTTACTAATTTCTGTGGATTATAGTACAAAGGATGTAAAAATGTTGTTAAGCATGAAACATTATCAACAAAGACACGCAACGTTGCAATTTTTTTATATCCTTTGTCCTGCAACCTACAAAAGAAATATTTTTCTTTGCTGTTTTCTAAGTCTAAGGTAATTTATATAATTTACCACGGCTGGCAAATAAAATGCGCTGTTTAAGAACATTTCTCAGATAAAGTAATTTTTTTTATTTGTTCGTCTTTAGATCAAAGTTTGTATTGATTAAAACGTTCTGTGCTTAAATAAAATTAAGAAAATCAGAGTTACAAATTTTGAGTTTGAATAAAGTTAATTTAAATAACCGTTAAGTGAGATTTACGGAAGACCTAATTCTCATTAGATTTTGAACCCCGGTTTAAAGATCTTTCAAGGCACCCATATCGCAATGCAAGTTATACAAAACTACTTTTACTCCTAGCCTATAAAAATGTCGATTTTTAATTAAAAATGTTTCACGTAGATAAAAATACTCTAACAAAGAGACTTATTTCCGTCTTTTCTCGCCGCAAAACTTTCTTTCAAATTTTTGATAGAAAAGTTAAAATAACTTATTCTACTTAACTAACTCAAGTAATTCTCAAAATATCTCTTAAAAATGCTTTAAGACTCTTGTGCTTTTAAACTTTTAAAAATGTGGGCTTGGCCAGTTTATTTTCTAAAACCCTTCATTTGTGTAAACGAATTTGCCACTAAAATATTAGTACCAAGTTTATTTAAACTCTTACATTAGCTTGCTCGAGGTCAAACAGATCTTTCAGCAACTTTCTGTGGATTTAGTGGAGAAACCAAAGTAGTTGTGGAGGCAGTGAACTTTTTTGGAGCGTATTTTCTTAGTCAGCAAACATCTAGACAATAGTTCAATGAGGAATTCTAAGTAACATTTAGTATATGAATAGGCGGATTTTCTGTTGGGTTTATGCGAAAAATGCTTTAAAAGTAATGAATACGAGGATCTTTTCTTTTTCTTAATACAAATAGTTTGCAAAAGTGACGGATGTGATACCTTTCTAACTCACTAGCACACTCCACGCTATGTCAGTCTTGAGACAGTTTGTGTTTTGTAAATATCTCAGTAACGAAAGCTTGTAAATCAGTTCGGCGGTTTAGGAGCTATCGCGTAACGGATAGACACAGCCACACACACAGAGACGGAAATAAAACTTACCTTCTCTAGCTATTGCTACGCGGGCTAGGAAGGTAAAAACTAACCTATAATTATTGCCAATATGTCTGGCAAGTAAAAAATTAAATGAAATAAGGGCCCTTATATTTTTAATTCTGAAAGTTACCAGAACCAAAAATATATTGCATCTTCATGTTTGCCAAAATCTTAATACTATCTGGCTGTTATTTGAAAGCTTCAAACTCTGGTCAGACTTATGTAATATAGCCCGTCAATTTGGCACAATAGATTATTGTTAGAACTTAGGTATCAATGAGAAGATTTTTAGCTTATTTTAAGTCCGGATGAACATAGGTCTTTAATATTTTTCGTGACCCATCTACCACAAGTTCTTTTTTTTGTAGTTTTTTGTTTGTAGCACTTAGTTTTCAGATAATTAGCTCAAACTTAAATCCTAAATTAAGTTACATACGGCATACGTCATTACTCACGCCAAATAATAATTAGAATCTGAAAGGAGATATTTTTGCAGTAAGAATGCTCCTTTTATCCCTCCCTCTGAAGTTAGTGAGTCATTGGTAGATTCTAAAATACAAAATAAATTATTTGTGTTATCTAGCAATATATTCGTCTCTTGCATTTTTTGTTGTATCTGCCACCATTTATTTATAAGCAAAATGTTAGTTAGCTTTAGATGCATCTACAACTAGTTGGAAAGAGATCCGAATTACTTGTATCTCTTTTCAACAGGTGGTGGATAGATGAAATATTCTCCGCGACTTAGCCGTAAGCAACGGTGGAGGGAATTCTTAGAGAGTCTGGCGAGGCGTTCGTGATTGTTAATAACAGCGAGCCTAATTTTCTCCATATAGGTACATATAATCTACTCTATTATGTGAAAAAAAGTTATAAGACAAATAAAAGTGCAAAACATTTACTAATTTTTCAAATTGGATGAAGCCGTCAGATGCATTTATTAACGAACGTCCTACTTTCGCTTTGCCGAACTGCAGCACGGCAAAAGAAAGGGTAATGTTTTTCGATTAAGATATGTATGTAAGTATGTAAATATGTATGTTTGTGTCACGCTAGAGGCTAAACGGCTGAACCGATTTTGTCACAAATGGTTTTGTTGAATTGCTACTGATCCGGAAGGTGCTATAGGCTATATTTTTTTAAACAGGAATCAACATGGCGGTCCTCAGACGCCATTTTGTCACATGATCTAGGCTTTAAAGCATACAAATTATCTAAATTTCAGGCGATTTTATTGAAATTCCTTTGATCACCCATTGCAAATGTCCTCTAATTTGCTGTAGTTACTTTGTCGTCCTCCGTGGTCCCACCTATCTCTCCTCCTGTCATTCCCCCAACCTATTCAAACACCATATTCGCATAATTTTATCAAATATAGGGTGATTTCAAAAATTCTTTGGGCATACGCTTTCAGATTTTTTTTGCAACATCATTTTACTAGTTTCCTTCTCCCTCTCTTCTCCCCACCCTCCTTATAAGTAATAGTTGTAGCTATACCTTTCACAATTATAGAGGAATTTCAAAAATTGTTTCTGCACACGCTGTAAGATTTTTTTCGACACCATTTCACTAGTTCCCTCCTCCCCCACCTTCACTTAATAGAAGGTAACACCGTTCTTTGTAGAAAATCTACACGTACTTTTTGGGTAAAGCTATGAATTATAAATGCATAGTGCTTTTTATAAGGCTGAATAAGAATTAAACCTAAAAGTTAAAAATAAAAAAATAAATAAATCAAGAAAAACACCCAACTGCTAAATTTACTTGTAACTAGTCGCAGTTGGGTACAAAATTACCCAATTACCTGATTCATGAAAATACAAAACTGTATAATTTCGTAACTGCGCTTTGGGCTTCAAAACTAAAACTTGAAGCATGTCGTACATTTTAGGTAAACTTAACAATTTTGTACTCAACTGCGACTAGAAGTACAAGTAAATTTAGCAGTTGGGTGTTTTTTTTATTTAAAATATTTTTTATTTATTTTTTAAAGCGTACGCCTTTCGGTTTATTACAAAAACATATTCAGAACTTAACTTAAGAAATATAAAAAGATAAGAAAGAAAACCTCATAAGGAGAAAAGGATTAATAAGTACTTACAAAAAGAGCATCGCCAAAAGGGATGGTCACAAGTGGCGATGACACTTTTTAGAGACAAACTATTTAAAATTTATACATATATTATAACACTAGTTCTGTAAAACAAAAATAAAAAAAATAACTTTTTTATTTAAAGTTTGGCCGCCATCTTGAATGTTAAATGTCAAATTCTAACTTTTTATAAATACTTATAAAAGTTGGGTTACTCTTGATTAAATCCAAATATTTTTTTGTAAAAATTACATTTGGGATATAAGTTATAAAGGTCTCTTTTATTTTTGACATATTAAGTGCCGTCTTTGTGTCGGCTGGGGAACTTTTTTGCAGTAAGATTTTTAAACTGGTTATTAGCTTTAATAGGCGGGATTAAAAATAAATAATGCACAAAAATTAAAAGAAATATCGAAGAAAAACTAAGATTTCGAAATACGCCCGCCATTTTATGTTGAAGTGACAGGTGTCAAATTTTTTATTGTTTTAAGTTGAGTAGGTCCCACTTAAAGTAAATGCTTCAAAATTAATTTTCTTTCTCCTTAACCGGAAATTAATTTTTTTTCCTAACTTTGGAAGCCGTCATCTTGGATTCTAAAGTCGAAAAATCGAGGATCCTCAACGAAAATTTAGCTTTTGGTCATTGGTACTACCAAGCAAAATATGAAAAAATATAGGGGAAAGGGGGGCAAAATGGGATACGGGGGTAAAATGGGGTACCGCAGTTTTTGCTAAACTGTGCAGGAATAAAACCTCTTAATATCAGACGTTTAATGACTGGTTCAACTCTCTGCATTATGATTGGTGCCGGTCGGCTGAGCTACCTTGGTTTTTGATCAACATGTGATGTTGTGCGCTGTTTTTTGTAAAAATAGCTTGTGCATTTTGTGACGGTGGGTACATTTTTACAGACTTTTCAAAATTTTGTTTACATTGAACAATTAGTGGTTTTATGTATTATTCATAATTAAACGCGTTGCCCGTAAAATTAGCCTTTTACTGGGTATTATTTTTGTTTGAATTTAACTGGTGGTTTGGGACAAAACGGAAATACCTTGTTATATGTTGTTATGTTGTTACCCAAAATTTTGTTCTTAATTTTTTTGTTACCATCACTAAAAGTTGTATTTTATATTGTCTTTGCAAAAAATAAGCGCAAAATTCGTGTAGAAGAGTCGACAGCGATGACTAGGTTGCTGTAATTCTTTATAAATTTTGTAAATGCTAAATGTATTTTTTTTTTAAATTTTTTATTTTTTAAATAAGTATTTAAATCATGGTTAGTATTTTAATAAATAAAACCTGTCTTACAAAAATATTGATTCTAAATTACAGAACCGCCCCGCCCGCTTTGCCACATATAGGTATCACATTTTAACCCGTATGCGGGGCAAAATGGGACAAAGTCAACTTTTCACAAAAATAAAAATAAAAATATGATGGAGTTCTGAATCGCTTAAATTAAAAATTAAAATATAAAGATAACATATCTAGCCAACTTAATTTTAAATGACGAACGCAATGACTATCATTTAATAGGAGAAATAAGCCTATAAATTTAAGTATTTCATTTTGCCCCCTTTTCCCCTACCCTTTTTTGCAACTTTTTTGTTTTCTCTACTATATGTTAAAGCTCTTAATATTTCGTGCCATACTACAATACTTTTAAAGAATTTCAGTGTTGCCAACAGAAATTACCAAGCGATGCATGGCTGCCCTTCTTTCGGTAGAATTTCTCGGCCAGAGGATTTGGCTCTCCATTTTTTTAACATCCGTGTTCTTACACCAAAAACAATTTTACAAGGCAAATAAAAATGTAGCAAATTAAATTGATCTTATACGATCAAATAAAAGCCTGGCTTAACCTTTTTTAGCTCTTTACAAAGATTTTAAGAATAACAACACTCTCGTGACCTTTTCTTGCCCCTAAATATATATTGTGCACGATATACGATAAGATGAAATAGGGGAATACTTTTTCTGACTTTATTGTTGCTTATTTCCGACCAATCAAGAAGGCATGACTGCTTGGTGATTTATCACGTGTTATTTTGTCAGTTGAAATTGACCTCTTTTGTATTGAGCAATAAGATAAAATATAAAGTATTTCAGGGGTGTCGATAGAAAATGCGAGTTTGGAAGGAATTCAAAATTTATAGACTTATACTTTAGACCTATTGCTTTTGTTTTGAACTTTTCAGTTTGGTAAAGTATCTATATTTTATAAAAAGTTATCTGAGAGCATCAAACTTAAATGCTAAGGACGTAAGGGCCTACCGTCAAAGACCTCAAGATGACTATATATTTTATCTAAAAACGCCTGCCAAAAACCGTCTCGCAAAAAATTTGAGGACCAAAAAAGGTCCTTCTTCTTTGATCCAAACAATTTTTAAAACTGCATAGAAATAATCTGACAAACACAAAACAAAAGATCCTCCGTCTTATCACCATGCGCCTCACAAGATGTAGCTGACTTTTATTTGCAAAGGCATTGGCTAGTAGCATTCAACTACGTGAAACAAAAAAATAGCGTTGTATGAGTTTGGTTTGGTGTATATTGGGTTACTAGAACTAAAAAACTAATAATGCAATTTTTACGATTGATAGGTACATCATATTATTCTTAATAAAGTGACGTTCATATTATTTTACAATTCAATCAATTCGTTTTTGATATTGATATTGACGTTTGCAAAATAATAATAATAATTCAAGTGATAACTAGTTTTTCCTTACTGTATTTTTTAAAAATTTATTAATTTCCTTTCGATATTTTGCCACACCTAGTCCTTCTTTCCCCCCACACATTTGGATAGAAAAGGAGGCCAGGGTAGCGGGGCAAGGGTGAAAAGCCAAGAGCAATCTGGACAGCTAAGGGTAACTTTACGGGACTGACTGAGGTATTTCGAAATAACCGAAGACTTAGCATGCCAACGGACTACATATTACCCAAATACAGCTTGGATATACCTTTTAAGGTAATTATACTCACGAGGAAGGAATGGCGGGAGATACCAGTTCAACTACTAAAGGTCGGACTTAGCAACTATATTCCAAGCAGAACTACATGTAATAGAAGTATGCGGTATAGAGAGAGTGTCAGATAGCTTATCTGCTCTAAAAGCATAAACTTTATACAAAGTTCAATCCAGACTTTTCTGGAATGGCCTTTAAACCCTGAGACAGGCCAGCCGATCTAACAATACACTCTTGCCTGGGTGCCAAGCTAGACGGGAGATAAGGGAAATTAAAAAGCAGACGCAGTAGCCAGGGCGGGAGCTGAATCCGCGCTGGTTGCACCAAAGCCTTACAAAGAAATAGGAGAGGAGACTTAAAACTGGCGGGCAACTCCTATACAACAATACTCTAAAGTCTTTCTAAACAAGCCAAACAAACACAGAAGAAACCAACTCCTGGAATTAAAGGAATAGCCTAAAAATATTCACAGGGCTAAACACAGGCCAATGCCGACTCAATAAACACATAAACAGACTGGGAGTAAGTAACACACCAGGCTGTAGGTTCTATGGTGTTAACGAGTTATTTAATCTGCTACTGCGTAGCACGACAGAGAACTAGGGGAAACTATTCGGACCTGGACAGATAGAGCCTCAAGACCTTGAGTAAATGTCACCAAACAAACTGATCTGAACGAGATAGGATAAGTTAAGGTGAGCCACAATCAACCACTTGAGTCGCAGTGGAGGCGCGATATTTGCACCACTCATAATCAAACCTAACCTAATCTTTTCTTAAATTTGTAAACTCAATATAAAGGGGGATCTAGGAATAGGATCTTCATAAGGGGACAAATAAGAACAGATATATTACAAAAAACTCGACTAGCAAAGTATCTGTTTACAATACTCGTCCCCGAATCCCGACTGTGCATAACGTTATACTTCATTGGTTCATTTTTCTTATTCCCTTGCAAGTTTGATCAGTTACGCATTTTAATGTTTTCAAAATTGCCACTGCTACAGGCCAAAAGTTTTATCATTGTTCGTTTGGGCTACTGTGGTATTTTCAATCTCCCTTAACTTTCTTCTAAAGGTAGGTAGGTGGTTTATTTTAAAAGCACCAACTATACCTTACTAAGCGAAAACACTCGCAAGGTTGTTAAATTTTAATTTAAATAAATTAGTTTTAACACAAGACGAATCACAATATTTGGAACTTCTAGCGAAATCTTTGCGAATAGTCCCAAACTGATTGAATCAATATGGTAAAACCAAATGCCGCATCGCCTTGTGCAGATTTTTCACTTCTAGCACCAACTTTGCGATCAGCTTTGAATTCATAATAACGTTGTTTGATAGTGGATTTTCTTAAATAAAGATAATAACGAAGGCAGATCAGTTGAATGACTGAAACCTAGTTTTTTTTTACCGTAACTCGTAGTCGAAAGAGTATTAAAAACTAATAAATTTTTAATATGGTTTTCACCTTTATCACAAATCGATAAAAAAGTTATTTTTTATCCAAACCTAAAACGTGTACAAATAAAAAATCAGATTTTTTTTTATTTGGATTATATTCCCTACACCCCTGCCTATGTCCGTTTCTTTTTTCTCGAGTTATTTTCTATGTGCCTATAATGGAATACACGGCTTTTTGCCACACTATATCTAGCTTTAAGAATGTATTTAAGATACAGGGTGTCAAAAAATCAAATTCTAAACATGAATTTCTCTAAAAGTAGGTGTAAAATTTTAAAAAGCAAATTTGGTAGAAACATTAATTCTTAATTTATGTTAACCACCCACTAAATTTAAAATATTTTTTTCTTAAATACTACTAACCTAACCTCAAAAATCCCCAACAAAAAAGTCTTCATTTTTATTTTGCTCAGAACTCGTATCTAATTTTTTATCTCAAATAAACTTTAAATGTCAACATATTATTAAAATTTAGAGCCAGATAGTTTGGAAAGTTAAATTTTTATGAAAAATTCTCCTTGCCTCAGCTGGATTTCAAATAAAGTTCACTCGACTTACATTAAACGTCGCGTCGCGTCGTCTGGAAAGTGACGCCTTGATCACGTTTCGTTCGTATAAGTTCAAGAGTTATTTTTTTATTTTAAAAAGTCGATATCCATTCCGATTTTTCATTTCTACTTTCCGAAAACAGGCCAGAACAAAAACATAAAAAGGCAATTTAAAGGCATATCAATCAAAGGAGTACCTTGCTTTTCAACTTTTTGTGCTTCTTGTAAACGAAAATAAATCAAGCCATTAATATTAATGTTTAATACGCATAGTGCAGACGCGAATCTACGGGGAAGAAAAAAGGGGAATTCCGTCCTTCCCCAAATCCCAAAATATATTTAGTTTTGACAGACAGAATATACCTTCTGGTCAGGCTTTAGGACAATTCGCCGCCAACTCGCCGTCGACCCCGCTTCGCCTCCGGGCTAACTTGCAGTCAACCCGATTAGCCGCCGGGCCAAGTTTAAGTTTACAATGTTGTTTATTAAACGGATTTTAATGCGTTTCTTTAAGATCTTGCGACAGAGCATTTTCAACTAGTTTCCAATGAGGTACAAATTTTATATCTATTCGACAGGTGTATAGAGTTCCAGTGACGATTAAATTTAATCTTTTTTAACACAAACAATTCAAAATGACGAATCCAAATTGGCGGAATTTTTTGAAGGTGATGTCTGAAATTTGAAATACAATACGGTGTTGCTTTTATACCCCTGCTCCGGAGCAAGGTTATAACCGGTTAATAGAACAATAAACAGCATGATATTTATATGTTTCTTGGTTAAATGCTCTCTGTTTAATTCTCGCATTTAAACGAAGAGAACTAATAACCAAACCGTCCGTCGAACGCTTAAATTTGTCTATATTAAACAAATGAGAAGTGCGGCGGTCGGTGGATTCCGAATGCATCGAAACCAAGATTCTTTTCAGTCGGGTTACAAATTCAATATCTTGGCGGAAACATTAAAAAGCCACTTTTTATAGTAAAACCCCCATTGTTTGGTTGAAGAGTTGGTCTCTGTTTGTAAGGTGTTATAAAGTCTACAGAATGAAGTGCATATATTGAAAAACTCAAGTTATTGACAGAAATCTTCAAAATTCTTGTTCCTCAGACAGTAAACTGAACACTAGAGAAAGATAGAGTGAAAAACCCCGACTAATACGTGCCGCAGTCACGTAGATGAGGGGGAGGATGGGGTACTGGGGGACATTACCCACTGAGCTAGTTTGTATCATGAAAGTTTAATGTCTTTTGGACAAAAATTGGACCCTTGAAATCTTGCGCGTTCGACGGATTTGCCTCCCTGTCCAAAACCTCATGGGCCATCACTGCATAACAGCACTTTCTATATGGGAGTACCCCAGCCAGAAAGAAAAGCTATTAACGTGCCTGGCGGGCCAAATGTTGTAAACGACACAAGCTAAGGAAGAATTACGGACATTACAATTCTTATTATCAAGTTTGCTTAAATTTATATCCCTAAAAATTTTAGTTGCGATATTAGGGACCTATTGCAATAGTGGCAGGCACTAATTGTGCCGGGCACTATATTGACAGTTTCGCATTATAAGAACAGCTGTCTTCTTTCAAAATTAGGCCATTGTGTATTAAAGGAGCCGGAATTAATAGTGACGCCACTATTAATGGAAAATAAACGACTGGATTTCTAAATTCGACTTTGGTCTGTCAATTTTGAAAGACTAACTGTCAGTGTTTTAATACGAGACTGTCAATATAGTGCCCAGCACAATTTGTACCTGGCTTTATTGCAATAGGTCCCTATTATTCATAAATCCGAGTGTACATTTCTTGCGTCGACCTATAAAGTCGCACAAAGTTTTTGTTTTTTTGCTAGAGGTTAAATGATAAATACAAATTTTTATGCCGGGACACGAATGCAAAAAAAGGACAGTGTTTATAGTCTGAACCCTTTGGTTGTGTGCAAACAGACGACGAAGGCGAATGTAATACACGAAGTAATAAATAAATTTTGTTGCGGCTTTTTGTTCTGGTAAGTGTTTATCAATAAGTGTTTTTCGGTACATTCTCTTAATGGATATAATCTTTTTATGTGGGCGCATTATCAACAGAAAAACATTTTTGTTTAAAAGTAGGTGGCATGGCGGCCGGTTTTCAAAAATATACTTAAAACTGTAGGCGAAAAGAAAACTCCTTAAACAAAAGGTGAAACCTATTTTTCATTCTACGAGTGAAATGATAGCTAAACAGAAAAACTAAGTCCATGGCGGGACGAAAATCTCCACCGGTCTTTTAGGAAGAAAGACATTTCGTCACATTTCACCCAGACCATGCTATCACCGTCTCCACGGTGTCGGTTCGGAACAGAAAACAATCAGTTAACAAAGTAATAAAAGGCAACTTCATAGGGGTATAGTCAATAGAGGTGTTGATTTTCGTTAATTTTGAATACTCGTTACTAATCGTTACTCGAATACTAAGTAATCATTATATATATTCGTTACCATCGTTAATTTGATTACTGTAACTGTATTCAATTCAATCATACAATTAGTACAAAATTCTCGGACTGTCGACTTGTAGGTATATTTTTTTGTTTACCCAACTAACAAAGACCAAGAAAACAAAATATTGCGTCATCCGTCATCGGTATGCATGAGATAAGAGAAAAACGTACTTCGAGGAATCACATAATATTTAAAATTGCAAACCGACAACCGACAGCCGAGGCAAGCGGCTGCAAGCGTTCAAACAAACAACATTGCCAGATTGTCACGTCCTACTTTTTCTTATTGTTACCTTTTACAAATACAATTTAAATGCGTTCTTATTATAGTTACTCCCTGATTTTGGACTCGAGTGATTACTGAATACTAAAAGCATAACAAAAACATTTCATGTAAAAAGAAGCCAAGTACGCGAAAATGGCATTCCGTAAAAAGAATTGAGATAAAAGTAAAGCCAAGTTCTCCAATACAAACGTCAAAATGAAAGGTTCTTACTAGCTTGGAAATGTTTTTTGAAACTTTGCTATTGCAGCCAAACTTTATGTTCAATTTAGCACTGTGCCTAAGAGTCATTTACAGCCGTAATAGCCAAGGTTAGAAAACATTTTCAAACTAGTAAGAAACTTTCATTTTGAAGTTTGTATAGGCTTTACTTTTATCTCAATTATTTTTACGGAATGCCATTTTCGCGTAGGACTTGGCTTTTTTTACATGAAATGTTTTTGTTATGGTTTCACATCTTTTTGAAAGGAATTGGATAATATTTAAATTTTAAAGTAGTAAAATATGCGGAATATTGTTCAAAACTTTTGCAATGTCTTACATAAAATTTTGAGGTTTTTTAATTTATTCCTATGGTTTTATCAGAGTTCTTATCAGCCTTCCAAAGCTTAGCTCTCTAGCGTTTCTGAAAGTGGACAATGTTAATTTTAAATAACTTTACACGCATACGGAAGAGAAGTTAATTAAAATTTTGGTGTTTTTGAATTTTTTCCTATAGTTTTATCATAGTTCCTATCAGTCTTCCAATGCTCAGCTCTCTAACGTTTCTGGAAGTGGGTAATGTTACTTTTACATAAATTTACATTTAGGAGGAGACTAAATGACAAATTTGGGGTTTTTAAATTTTTTTTCATGGTTTTATCATAGTTTCTATCAGCCTTCCAAAGCTCAGCTCTCTAGCGTTTTTGGAAGTGGGCAATGTTACTTTTATATAAATTTACATTTATAGGAGAGGGAAGTAAATTAGAATTTTGGGGTGTTTTAATTTTTTTCTATAGTTTATCATAGTTACTATCGGCCTTCCTATCACCTATCCAAAGCTCAGCTCTCTAGCATTTATTTTATATAATTTTACATGCATAGGGGAGAGGAGTAAATTAGAATTTTTGGTGTTTTTAAATTTTTGCCTATAGTTTTATCATAGTTCCTATCAGTCTTCCAATGCTCAGCTATTTCTATCTAACGTTTCTGGAAGTGGGTAATCTAACTTTTACATAAATTTACATTTATAGGGGAGGAGACTAAATGATAAATTTGGGGTTTTTAATTTTTTTCTCATGGTTTTATCATAGTTTCTATCAGCCTTCCAAAGCTCAGCTCTCTAGCGTTTCTGGAAGTGGACAGTGTTATTTTACATAACTTTACATTTATAGGGGAGGGAAGTAAATTAGAATATTTGGGGTTTTAATTTTTTTCTATAGTTTTATCATAGTTCCTATCGGTCTTTCTATTAGCCTGCCAAAGCTCAGCTCTCTAGCATTTATTTTACATAATTTTACATGTATTCGGGAGGGGAGTAAATTAGAATTGGGGGGTTTTTGATTTTTTTCAGGGGTTTGGTCATAATTTCTATCAGTCTGCCAAATTTCAACTTTGTAGCATGTCTGGAAGTACAGTAGAATTTTGATGATCTATACATCAGTGAGTGAGTGAGTGGCAATTTCGACGTTTTTTGAACAAAAAAAAATTGTAATTTGTACTTTCCTACTTTATGGAATTCCGTGAAACTTGGAGGGGTTGTAAATATCTACGACTGTGCAAAGTTTAAGATTCGTAGCTCATTCCGAAGTAGAGTTTTAGATAGGTCAAATATCGGCCGAAATGATTCAAGAAAAGATGGTACGGCGCGCGAACTTGGCGTGGCACTGCCGTGCCCGCAGAATCATTTAATTTTCGGATCGGTATTCGTTACTCCGTTATTTGTCGAGTAACGAGTACTCGAGTAACGAATAGTTACTTTTTCAACACCTCTAAGAGTCAACCACGGTCACCGGTGTTTCGGAAAAAGGCATTTCCTTCCTCAGCGTGACTTGCCTGACACAAGGTAGAAGAAACTAACTACAAGATACAAGGTAAATCAAAAAGAATGAAAAAGTAGGTGAAACCTATTTTTCATTCTACGAGAAAAACTATTATATATGCAATCATTTTCGTAAAGTATCAGGCACACCACACCTGTTATGTGATTTCTGTAATCCGTCAAACTCCATTAATTTTGATATGTTGTAGACTTCATATCAAAAGTTTTCATAAGACCACTCAAATTATTAATTACCAGTTTTTGAAATACAGGTTGTTGAAAGTGATAATATCCAAGAAGCATAATAGCACTTTAGAAGGGTTTTTCAAACATATTGCGATGTTAGTATTACATATATTTAGGAATTATTTATTATTTTTAATTTGTACCTTTAAAGCATTATCTACAGTGTGTTTAAGTAAATATTACTCGAAAGTGTTATTGAGAAACAAGCGTTAGTGTGGCTTAGATTGACCCTTTCTTATCAAAAGTTCTTATGGGCCCAACTTAAATTAATGATCAGTTTTTAAAATACAGGGTGTGGAAAGTGATAATATCCAAGAAGAATTGTAGCTCTTTAGATGGGTTTTACAAACACTTACGCAATGCTACTATTACATATATTTACGAATTATTTATTATTTTCAATCTGTACCTTTAAAACATTATCTACAGTGTGTTAAGGTAAATATTAGTCGACAGTTTTAATAAGAAACAAGCAATATAATTTTTACACGGCACTAAACTAATGTACAAAACGATTAAATATTTACTAATCAAAACCACATTATACCAGAGGTAACGGTCTAATATTTACTTAATAAGCCAAGATTCATTAAAAAGCTAATAAATAATCCATATGTAATAGTAACATTGGGTCTATGTTTGGAAAACACGTCTAAGGGGCTATTATGCTTCTTGAACATTATCACTTTCAACACTCTGTATTTCAAAAACTGGAAATAATTCTAAGTTGGGCCTATGAGAACTTCTGATGAGCAAGGTTTAATCTACAACATACTAAGGCTTGTTTCCATTAAAACATTCGACTAATATTTACTTAAATACACTGTAGATAATGGTTTAAAAGTACAGATTATAAATAATAAATAAATCTTAAATATATGTAATAGTAACATTACGTACTTATATGTTTGGAAAAACCGTCTAAGTCTTGGACCTTATCACTTTTAACACCCTGTATTTCAAAAACTGGTCATTAATTTGAGATGGGCCCATGAGAACTTTTGATAAGAAAGGTTCAGTCTACAACCAAAATTTTATAAAGTTTGACGGATTACAGAAATCCCATAAGAGGTGTGTAGTATCCCTTGCCGTAAATTTTTAGTAAAAGGGAACAAATTGATCGCGCCTCCCGTTCTCCCGGAAATGGGTAGTAATGATAATTTGAGACCCAACTTTGAAAAACTAATATTTAAAAAAAGTAATCTATGCAATAATTGTCGTAAATTTTTCTTGAAAGAAAAAAAATTGTCGCGCTCCCCGTTCTCCCAAAAACGGCTGTAAGTAATTTGAGATTTCGAGTATCAGTAATCTTTAAATTAATCAACGAAAAGGTAACCTGATGAACATGCGATTATTGTTTTATTCATTTCTTATAGTCTTTATAGGAAATTGGGTGGTGGGACAAATTTTTCTCTGTCACGAAAAGTTTACGACAAATTCGTGACAAATAATGCATATATATATTGCGAATCTCCAATTCTAAGTTTAGGGAGGTCAGAAGACTATGAAACAAAAGGGGAGGATATTATGTTTTGGAAGAGATATATGTAGGAAACAAAAAATAAAGATAAAATACGAGAAAAAGGGTAAAAGTTTTTAATTTAGGCCTCGTACAAACCAGACAGCAAAATGTTGCCGACAAAAGGCCACTAGCAATAAAATTTTGAGCAATATGTTTTTACATCGTTGTCGAATACATTTTCTTGTTAGTATTACCGAAGCATGACGAGCATTCTCACTTGTCATTTCTCATTAAGAATTTTTTACACCAGTAGTGTACTGCTGACGTTACAACTCAAGCTTTAAAAGTGTTCCTAGGTTTTGATGAACATAGCAAATAGGAACTAAGAGGTAAGGAGGTGAACTTGTCCAAGATCGGTCGAGTATCTATCGATGTGTTGTTCATTCGGTGGCATACATGAGCAACACAATGTTTCTGGCAACTGCTACTCAGTTTCGATATATTAATTTTTACTGTAAATATTAAAAGAAAACAATTTATTCCCTTTAAAACAGGTCAACAAGCAAATTATTTTTATTTAGCTACCCAAAACACTTTTCGCCTTCTAAAAAGTCAGGAAACCTCTCTTCTCTGTTTGCAAACCTTTTCAGGAGCTGATAAATTGCAAATTGCTCGTAGGGTGACACTTTCTTAGAGGCAAAATAGTACCAGTTTTGGAGAGGTTTCCGAGGAGATAAGTTTGGGCACCAAAGGGATTAAAATTAAGTTTAATTAAATTTAAGTTAAGAAAAGCAGCCTCATAATTAGCTAAAGGCTACCACTTTGTAAAAGAACATAATTAACAATTTCTCATTGCATAATTTTTTTTTAATTTCTAATTTTAAACCCTGGGAATATTTTTAGCTATTACTAGATTTATTTTAAAAATTATATTTTTGAATAAAATTTCTTATTATTTTAAGTTTCAAAGCTTAAAAAGTGATCTTATTTAAAAATTCATCAAAGTCAATGTAGCAGATTGCGAGAAAAAAGCAACCTAATGATATTTGTGCTTTTAGCAAGCTTTAAACGAATATTTTGATAACATATTTAAATACAACAGTGTTTATATTAAAACCTTTTCTGATGAAGAAAGGTGGGCTTAGTTCGATTTTCGAAGAAAAAAACCTGTTTGGCTCCAATGTGGAAACCTTTTTTCTAACCTTAATAAAATATTTTTTTTTTACTAATTACATGAGATAAACAAAACAAGACTAACCAAAAGATAATTTATAGGAGAAACTTCACTTTAAAGAAAAAAAAAAAACAAAAACAAAAATAACTTACTAGTTAACCAAAACACACTTTTTTTCAAGACATTTTAACAATCAATTCATATTTAAAAATACCTCTTCCTAAGGCTTAACCCTCATTAGAAACTCATAAAACCTAAAAAAATAAAGAGATAATTTAAACAGGAGAAACAAGATGAAAGAAACTGAAAAAAAATTGTTTTGATTTCCCAAGAGAGTTTTGTGTATAAAAAACGAAATATAATATGTTAAGTGGCACCTCACTGGAAACCTTATAAAATACAGAAGTAAATGGGTTACACATATTATATGATTTTTTTATGGACAAGTTGATGTAATAGTAATTTTTTTTACCGAGCGGAATACAAGCTCTTTCCGCTTTCAGAAACTTTCTGGTCTTAAAAGGACCGGAGAAAAAGCAAGAAATCAGAATAGGTATTTTTCTTAAACCGACCGGAAAACATGCAAATTAAATACAGAATAAAATTACTGGTCACAAGAAATCTGTCCCAGAAGGTAACAGTGAACTTTTGCGCAAAGAACATTCATTCCACGTGGCAACTTAAAGTTTTAGTATGAACAGAAGTAGTGTGTTATAGAAGACCTCAACGAACAATGCCGTAAAGTTTTTGAATTATTGATAATATATCGTTTTGGGTTTAAAAAATAAATTTTTATAGATTTGATACAATCGAAGTAATCTTTTCAGTAACGTGGATTATCTGGCGTTTAAATCAATAGACCGTTGAGATCTCGAAGAAAATTAAGAAAAAAGTTGTGCCATATATTTGACTTGGCCGGAAAATGCTAAAAAAGAAATTGTTCCATCGATAACACGATTTGTTAACGCTGTTTTTCGATGTAACAGAAAATGTCCCTATGGGACAGGTTGGAACATTAAATTTATTCTTTGGAATTTAGATGGAAAATAGTTGAATTTATAATCTGACTTGATATTTTTTACCATTACCTATTTTTGTAATTTTGTTTTGTGTTGATGTCCTTTCTGTTAGACCTAAAACATCTGATATTTTTTCAAATTTGTAAGTCCAGTGTTATTTTAAACCAATTCTTTCAATTTTAAGGTGTCCTTTAGATACAACTTATGTAAAATGATAAATTATTTTTCAGATAATGTGTATAGGCTTACTAGATTCGCCTTTTATCATTTTTCAATGCCACGAGCCGGCTAAGTGATGTAACTGATTATTTCCCGGCGTCAAACTACAACGGAAAGTAGATTAGTCCGGTATAGTTTATGAAATAAAACAAACAAAATAAAATTAAGTATCTAGCGCCTTAACTATATCCGTCTCAGGCGTTCGTCCATTTACCGCTTCTGTGAAATAAAGTTGTTTGCCCAAAGATTTAAATTGTTTTCTTTTTGGCTTTGCTCTTTTTTATCCGATTTTGGTTTCCTTAAAAAATAAACATCCTAAACTTCTTTGAGGTCCACGCCCTAATTTGAGTTTATTTAAAACTCTACTAAAAGAATAAATTATATGTATAATGTAACAGAACGAAGAATGGTGGCTTTTACCATGTATATACCGGGAGAACTAAAAACCTGCGTTCTTGCCACGCACGACAAGGTACGAGTCAGCAAAATAAGTTTAATAGTTCTAAAATAAAATATTTTTGTTTCAACCATTGTTTTGCATATTATACGGTTGCCTTGCCAATCATAACTGCATTTATTTTCTGATAAATGCATTACTACTTAACCGATTTTAATGAAATAAAAAACATTTTGATAAGAATTAATTAAATAAAATCTATATGTTTGTGGCGGATTCATTTTACAAACACAACTTTTTCTGGGTATTACGCCACTAGTAAGGAAAAATTACTTTAAAAAATTATAAAAAACCACTGCGTTTCTCCTAGAAAAATAAAAATCACTAATTTGTCAGTGGCTTTCTATAAAAATAAATAGTTGCCTAGTAAAACCTAAACCACTTATCTTTTAATTGAGTTTGAATATGCTACGTTTCGATTGTCAATCTACAATCGTTTTCAAGCTTTTTATTTATATTTTGTCTGAAAATCTTAAATGTTTCTTGTTCAAATATATTTTTTATTATTATATCGTTGACAAATTGTCAATATTCTGAAGTTTATCAAAAACAATTGACCAATCTAAACAAAACACAAGGTAACATGATACTATTTCAAGACATTATGTCAGTCAATGTTGTTTTCAAATTTAAAAATAAACAGAACAGGGTTACTCATTAAAACTAGAATCAATAAGGTCTCTTTTTTATAACCATTTAGAAATTTTTACAAAATTATGATCATTGTGGGATTATATTACTATTATATCAAAATCTATTTAAAAAACAATAATCAGAATTTCATTACAGTATTAATTAATTTTGAAAAAACCTTTTTGCAAATCTTGTCTGAGAATAGGAAGCCAAGCTTTACTTATATCTATAGAAATACTTGAAAGACAGTTATCTTCATTTAAATAAATACATGCTGATTCTTTTAATTTTCTTTTAATGTCATTAGATTCTTTTTGTAAAATTATTGTTTCTCCCCATTTAATTCTATGATTACTCTCAAAAGAATGCTGACAAACTCTGGATTTCTCGTAATCACCCCTTCTCAAATTATATTTATGATCATTAACTCTTACTTCAAGTGGCCTAGAAGTTTCACCTATATAAATTTTACCACATTCACAAGGTATTTTATAAATTACATTTTTTGAATTTTGCTCTTCATTTATTGGTTTTGTTTTTGTTAGAATAGATCTAAGTTTATTTTCTGTCTTAAAAACTGTTTTTATATTATAATTATTTGCTATTCTCCTAATTTTGTCTGATATACCTGGTATAAAAGGAATCAATAATTTTTTAGTATCTAAATCAATTATATTAGCATTTCTTCTTCTAGGAAACTCTATTCTATGAAAACACTTTTCAACAAAATTTATAGGATAGGAATTTTTTATTAAAACTTCTTTAATTAATTCTTTTTCTAATAAAAATCTGTTATTATCAGAACAAATTATCTTTGCTCTATCAAATAAACTTTTAACAACACCTCTTTTTATTATAGTAGAGTGATTTGATTTAAAATTTAAATATCTATTAGTATGTGTTGGTTTTCTATATACAGAAGTTTGAAAAGTATTTTGTTTTTCAATAAGTACATCTAGAAATGGAAGTTTGTTATCAGTTTCTTTTTCTAATGTAAACTTAATAGTACTTTCTTTGTTATTCATAAAATATAGAAATTCATTTAGTTTGTTTTCATCATAAGGCCAAATACTAAAAATATCATCAATATATCTAAACCAAACTATGGGTTTATACTGATATTCTTGCAAAATATTATTTTCAAAATCTTCCATAAAAATATTACTCATTAAAGGAGAAAGTGGGGAGCCCATTGCCATGCCAAAATCTTGTTGAAAAAAATCATTTTGCCATTGAAAATATGTAGTTTTAATACAAATAGTAAGTAACTCTAAAATTGCATCAATATTTAAATTTGTTCTTTCTCTTAAACTTTGATCATTTTCTAAACGATTTCTTACTATTAAAAGGGTTTTATCTACCGGAACATTAGTGAAAAGACTTACAACATCAAAGCTTACCATTAAATGATTATTATTAAACTCAATCTCAGATAATTTCTCTAAAAAATGTTGAGAATTTCGTATGTAAGAATTAGTGTTATTCGCCAAGGGATTTAAAATGTTTAATAGATATTTTGCTAATTTATGACATGGAGAATTCATACTACTTACTATTGGTCTAAATGGAACATTAGGTTTATGTATTTTAGGTAAGCCATAGAAATGAGGTGGTTTGCTATAATGAGGAACTAACTGAGAACGTTCTCTATCTTGAAAACAATTTTTATGCTTATATAAAGTAGAATAAATTTTTCTCTCTATTGATTTTGTAGGGTCTTTATTAAGTTTTTTATAAGAACCTTGTTGAATTAAATTTTCAATTTTTTCATTATAAGTGTCATTATTAATTATAACAGTTGCATTACCTTTATCGGCTGGCAAAATTTTTATTGAGTTATCATTTTTTAAGGATACTAAAGCTTGTTTTTCTTCTTTTGAAATATTTTGTTTAATCTTTAAAGGTTTTTCCAAAACTAATTTTGATCTAATTCTAAATTCATTAGCAACTTCTTCAGGTAAGCTTTTTGCTACTTCTTCAATACCTATTACAAAATCTAACCTATTAGGATTTTTTTGGTGGTAAAGCAAAATTTAAACCTTTTGAAAGAAGAGATTTTTCTGAAACTGTTAAAACTTTGTCTGACATATTTATTACTGTACGTTCTAATAAGTTATTATTAATATTAAAATTCAGTTGATTTTCTAATTGTTCATTTCTTAAATTAATAAATTTATTTACGTGAATATTTTTTTTTTTTTTTTACTAGTGGCGTAATACCCAGAAAAAGTTGTGTTTGTAAAATGAATCCGCCACAAACATATAGATTTTATTTACAAGAAAGGTATGGGCCTAATATTTGCTTTCTTTTTAGAAATTTAGAAAATATATATAAGAAACTTCAACATTCAGAAAATAGTTTGACCTTTCTATGCAGATGTAGAGAGCATGATATTATTCCAAAGAGTTTTAGACTAAAACCTCCATTTAGAAGTAACAGAAGTGAAAGAATATTGCAAAGAACAAGTTTTGCTTTATTAAGAGAAAGAATTCAATTTCATAGATATGAAAAATGGTCTTTGAATAATAAGATTCAAAATTTAAAACATGAAATTGAAGAAAACGTATCCTTTTTTGATTATGATCATATTTTAAATTGTTGCTATAATAGTTATTTATTTCATTTTAACCAACAAAAAAATATTCACGTAAATAAATTTATTAATTTAAGAAATGAACAATTAGAAAATCAACTGAATTTTAATATTAATAATAACTTATTAGAACGTACAGTAATAAATATGTCAGACAAAGTTTTAACAGTTTCAGAAAAATCTCTTCTTTCAAAAGGTTTAAATTTTGCTTTACCACCAAAAAATCCTAATAGGTTAGATTTTGTAATAGGTATTGAAGAAGTAGCAAAAAGCTTACCTGAAGAAGTTGCTAATGAATTTAGAATTAGATCAAAATTAGTTTTGGAAAAACCTTTAAAGATTAAACAAAATATTTCAAAAGAAGAAAAACAAGCTTTAGTATCCTTAAAAAATGATAACTCAATAAAAATTTTGCCAGCCGATAAAGGTAATGCAACTGTTATAATTAATAATGACACTTATAATGAAAAAATTGAAAATTTAATTCAACAAGGTTCTTATAAAAAACTTAATAAAGACCCTACAAAATCAATAGAGAGAAAAATTTATTCTACTTTATATAAGCATAAAAATTGTTTTCAAGATAGAGAACGTTCTCAGTTAGTTCCTCATTATAGCAAACCACCTCATTTCTATGGCTTACCTAAAATACATAAACCTAATGTTCCATTTAGACCAATAGTAAGTAGTATGAATTCTCCATGTCATAAATTAGCAAAATATCTATTAAACATTTTAAATCCCTTGGCGAATAACACTAATTCTTACATACGAAATTCTCAACATTTTTTAGAGAAATTATCTGAGATTGAGTTTAATAATAATCATTTAATGGTAAGCTTTGATGTTGTAAGTCTTTTCACTAATGTTCCGGTAGATAAAACCCTTTTAATAGTAAGAAATCGTTTAGAAAATGATCAAAGTTTAAGAGAAAGAACAAATTTAAATATTGATGCAATTTTAGAGTTACTTACTATTTGTATTAAAACTACATATTTTCAATGGCAAAATGATTTTTTTCAACAAGATTTTGGCATGGCAATGGGCTCCCCACTTTCTCCTTTAATGAGTAATATTTTTATGGAAGATTTTGAAAATAATATTTTGCAAGAATATCAGTATAAACCCATAGTTTGGTTTAGATATATTGATGATATTTTTAGTATTTGGCCTTATGATGAAAACAAACTAAATGAATTTCTATATTTTATGAATAACAAAGAAAGTACTATTAAGTTTACATTAGAAAAAGAAACTGATAACAAACTTCCATTTCTAGATGTACTTATTGAAAAACAAAATACTTTTCAAACTTCTGTATATAGAAAACCAACACATACTAATAGATATTTAAATTTTAAATCAAATCACTCTACTATAATAAAAAGAGGTGTTGTTAAAAGTTTATTTGATAGAGCAAAGATAATTTGTTCTGATAATAACAGATTTTTATTAGAAAAAGAATTAATTAAAGAAGTTTTAATAAAAAATTCCTATCCTATAAATTTTGTTGAAAAGTGTTTTCATAGAATAGAGTTTCCTAGAAGAAGAAATGCTAATATAATTGATTTAGATACTAAAAAATTATTGATTCCTTTTATACCAGGTATATCAGACAAAATTAGGAGAATAGCAAATAATTATAATATAAAAACAGTTTTTAAGACAGAAAATAAACTTAGATCTATTCTAACAAAAACAAAACCAATAAATGAAGAGCAAAATTCAAAAAATGTAATTTATAAAATACCTTGTGAATGTGGTAAAATTTATATAGGTGAAACTTCTAGGCCACTTGAAGTAAGAGTTAATGATCATAAATATAATTTGAGAAGGGGTGATTACGAGAAATCCAGAGTTTGTCAGCATTCTTTTGAGAGTAATCATAGAATTAAATGGGGAGAAACAATAATTTTACAAAAAGAATCTAATGACATTAAAAGAAAATTAAAAGAATCAGCATGTATTTATTTAAATGAAGATAACTGTCTTTCAAGTATTTCTATAGATATAAGTAAAGCTTGGCTTCCTATTCTCAGACAAGATTTGCAAAAAGGTTTTTTCAAAATTAATTAATACTGTAATGAAATTCTGATTATTGTTTTTTAAATAGATTTTGATATAATAGTAATATAATCCCACAATGATCATAATTTTGTAAAAATTTCTAAATGGTTATAAAAAAGAGACCTTATTGATTCTAGTTTTAATGAGTAACCCTGTTCTGTTTATTTTTAAATTTGAAAACAACATTGACTGACATAATGTCTTGAAATAGTATCATGTTACCTTGTGTTTTGTTTAGATTGGTCAATTGTTTTTGATAAACTTCAGAATATTGACAATTTGTCAACGATATAATAATAAAAAATATATTTGAACAAGAAACATTTAAGATTTTCAGACAAAATATAAATAAAAAGCTTGAAAACGATTGTAGATTGACAATCGAAACGTAGCATATTCAAACTCAATTAAAAGATAAGTGGTTTAGGTTTTACTAGGCAACTATTTATTTTTATAGAAAGCCACTGACAAATTAGTGATTTTTATTTTTCTAGGAGAAACGCAGTGGTTTTTTATAATTTTTTAAAGTAATTTTTCCTTACTAGTGGCGTAATACCCAGAAAAAGTTGTGTTTGTAAAAAGAATTAATTACTTTTGAAAGATCATAATCAAAATTTATCTACATCTTAAAATTTAAGATGACGGACAGAATTATACTTGATTCTCCAAAATGGTGTGTTTATTCTTATTTTCCGAAAATGTTTTGTTTTTTTTTTTAATTTGTAGAAAAACACTATTTCCTCACACAACAACGTACAAATTAGTAAAATAGGTGTGGTGGTTCTCAAAAAATCTATTTTTGTTTCAACCATTGTTTTACAGATTCTACGATCGCATTGCCAATCCTGTCTGCATTTATTTCCTAATAAATTCGTTATTACTAAACCGATTTGTGGTGAGAATTGATTGCTCTTTAAAGATTGTAATTGAAATTTTCGGCCATATTAGAATTTAAGATTTCGGACGAAGTCATACTTGATCCTTCAAAATGGCGTCTTTATCCTTATTTTGCGAATATGTTTTAGTTTTGTTTTTAATTAATAGAAAAACACTTCTTTTCTCCCACATAAGGGGGTACAAATTAATAAAATTGGTGTGGTGGTTCTCACAAACTCTGATTTTGTTTTAACTATTGTTTTACAAATTATACGATTGCATTGCTAATCCTATCTGCATTAATTTTTTTATAAATTAAGTAAAATAAAAAACATTATGGTGCAAACTTTAAAAATCAATCAGTTTGCACAATGATGTTTTTTATTTTACGAAAATCGGCTCAGTAATAATAAATTTATAAAGAACTGAATGCAGACAGGATTTGTAAAACAATGGTTAAAAAAAGCAGATTTTGTGAAAACCGATTAACCGAGTTTGTCACTGTGTACCTTGTTATGCGGAAGAAAAATATTGCTTTTCTATAGATTAAAAACAACTAAAACAGTTTCGGAAAATAAGAATAAACGTGCCTCTTTTAAGGGCCAAGTATGATTCTGTCCGACATCCTAACTTTCAAGATGGCGGAAGATTTTGATTATAATCTGTAAAAAATAATCAATTCTCGCCATGATTTTTTTTTATTTTACTAAGATCGGTTTAGTAATAATCAGTTTATAAGAAAATGAAGTCAGACAGGATTGACAATGCAATCAATCGTATAATTTGTAAAACAATGGCTGAAACAAAAATAGTTTTTTTGAGAATTACCACACCGATTTTAATAATTTGTATCTCGTCGTGCGGGGAAAAAAATAGTGCTTTATATAAGTTAAAATAGAAACTAAAACACTTTCATAAAATAAGAATAAACAAGCCATTTTGAAGAATAAAGTATGATTCTGTACGCCATCCTAAATTTTAAAATGGCGAAAAATTTTGATCATGATCTTTAAAAACCAAACAATTTTCACCAGGATGTTTTTTATTTCATTAAAATCGGTACAGTATTAATTAATTTATAAGGAAATTAGTGCAGGCATGATTGGCAACGCAATCGTATAATATTGAAAACAATGGTTGAAAAAAAATGTAGAACCACTAAACCGATTTTACTAATTTGTACCTAGTTGTACGTAGCAAGAACAGAGCATTGTTACTGATTTAAAAAAAAATAATTAAAACGTGTTTGCAACACAAGAATATACGAGCATCTTTGAAGGGTACAATTTACTTTCGTCCACCATCTTGAATTTTTATATGGGGGACAAAAAAATATATTTAGTCAGAACACTGATTAATTCTCTGCGAAGTGCAGTTTGTCCCATTAAAATCGATGGTATAGTTCAAAAGTTATAATGAAAAAAAAATTGTCCGGTTTTTTTAGGCTCACCCGGTATATTTAAATGTTTTATTAATTCAGTTTTCCAATTTTTCGTTTTTCTTGCGGAAACGTATAGCTCCAAGCACGCTCTATTGAATGGAGAAATATTGGATGTCTAAGTGATGAAACGTCCCCACCATCCGCCCGACCAATTTAAGCGGTGATACCTCGACTCACGCTCAAAATAAAAAAATGTCCTTCTGTAAAAACTTTTATTAGGCTAAAAGGCGACGTTATAAGTATTTTCACATGCAAGATTAAGAAAAAAAAGTTAAGGTGTTATAGCAACATGAAACAGCGACTTGTTCTAGAAAGGTTCTCAGGATCACAAGCAAAACTGTTGTGACCTTCAAAAAAAAAGTACAGTACAGTCCCGATTATCCCAAATAATGTGGACCAAAGTGATTTCAGATAATCGAAATTTCAGTTAATCCGATTTTTTTTTTGGAAAATAGGAGTTTAGGATGCGTATATTATTAGATCGACTTAAAACATAACACTCTGTCGGCTAACTAAGCCAATTCGCATTTTAGACCGTCGCACTATGGTGCGAGGGAATAATATTTTGGCCAAAAATAGACTTTTGCAGTTAAACTCTCTAATCACTTAAACGCAAATCAATAAAGAAGTCTAAATTGCTAATATACAATTAACACATATTTTTTATTACCCCCCCCACTCTTGCCACCAACATTTTCGTGATTTATACTGCCTAAAATCTCTTTAAAAATGTATTATTTTTAATATGGTCTGCAAATTACACAGCCTCACAAAAAATTATAAGTTGCAAAACTCAGAGGGTAGACCCCCCAAACTCTCCTAATTTTGGTGCACTAAAATCCAGTTCCCCTAAAAAAATGTTTCAATTATTGAATTTGCCCCTATTACCCCCCCTGGGGGGGTCAAATTTGATCTATTATATAAATTCAAAATATATATATTCTTAAGTATGTTGGCCCGCAGAACTAAAATTTAAGGATTAAAAATTTTGTAACCATTCAGTAACCCAATCCCCCCTTTTACTCCGTTTATTTGGGGGTCAAAACTTTACTTTTTTAATGGACATGAACAGTTTATCATGGAAATATTTCTATTTGCTAAATTCAACGAAGACAATAAAAGAAATAATTAACTCAATTATCCCCTAAGTCACCCTACCCCGTATCCTGGAGGGGGGAAGAAGGGCAGCTGTTGAGCTGTCCCCCTTTTTAACCAGGTTTTTTTTTAAATCGGACATTGAAATTCAATTAGAATATGAATTCCCCCCCCCCCCACTAAATTAAGAAGGCCATGGAATTCAGAAACCTGCCCCCTCTTCTGTTTTTGGTTGAATACGACCTTGCCCCAGCAACCCTTTTTCCTCCCTAAGAGGAGAAGCCGTAAACACTAAAATAAAAATTCATATAGAAGTTTAGTCATGCCTATAGTAAGTTCCATACAAAATTTATTTATAGACTCCCACTCCCACGCCTCCCCCTGCCAGGGAGATGCTAAACAGTTTTTCTTGTTCTGGTTGGATTCAGCGAATACCTAATATTGCATTAAAAACTTTTAATGTTCCTAAAAAGTGAAGTTTTTACCTCCACATACAGGGTGAAAAAGAGAGCATGAATCCGATGAATGATATAAATTGAGGATAAATTTGTATTGATCATCATATTTTAGTTTGGGGGGTAATGAGAGCAAGTTAAATAATTAAAACCTATTTTTTTTGTTTCAC
Organism: Aspidapion aeneum; assembly: GCA_963576565.1. Taxonomy (NCBI): domain Eukaryota; kingdom Metazoa; phylum Arthropoda; class Insecta; order Coleoptera; family Brentidae; genus Aspidapion; species Aspidapion aeneum. The sequence continues at coordinate 70,163,907 of OY755038.1, read as the reverse complement.
CACCTTAATAATTTTTAACCTAGTTAACCCCCCACCATTCTAAATTGTTCTTTTCCTCCCCCAGTAAAAATTATTCTATATTTGAATTTAGATGCTCCAAATATCCCAAAACCGATGTTAAATGTTTGCAGTTTCTACTAATTTCCTATCTATTTTGGCGGTCATCTTGAATTTTTCCCTTGTTTTTTAAAGTTCACTGCTAAGACAGGAGTTTTGATATCTACGATTCATTTTGCTTCTTTAAAGGTACTTTGTTCATTACTATCTATATAGAAGACACACGGAAACACAAATTAAAATGCACTAGAATAGGCATTTTGTGTCTATCAGAATATGTACGGTCATGTTTAATAACGAATTTGGAGACTATCGCACCTTTTCGCACCAACAGTGTATGTACCCCGGAAAGTACATATCAGGGCAAAAATATTTTTATAAAAATTAATATGAAAGTTCGTGAAAGCTTTTTTGTTAGTCCAATGAAATATCGAGAAAAAAAAATTCATACACTTCTGGCACAATTTTTGTATCATTAGTATTTAAAGAATAAGTTTAAAATCCCTGTGACCAAAATTATCAAAAAATAAACAACTTACCTTTGGTTAAAAAAGCCATTTTTAAAATTTTTTATAACTCTTCGCACTTCTTAGAAATAGCACATTAAAGTTAGTGAAAAATAATGAACAATAAAAAACAATTGCTGATTGTCAGGAAATGTCAAATTCAAACAACGATATGTTGAAGCCTGCTTTGGCAATGAAGCCAATTATGATGGAATTTTAAGGTGCCATTATTTAGCTTTAAAAAATATGTAACCAAACAGTTTTATTGTTAAGTTAGTTTTTGCTATTTTTGGCCAAAATATTGGGGTTTCAGATTAAAGTGCGTCGTATTGCCGTGAAACCCCAAGGGGAACCACCTAGCAGCAGTTTTTCGGTTAATCGGGATTTTTGTTTTTAAAGTTTGTTTCGGATAAACCGGATTTCGGAAAATCGCGATTCGAATAATCGGGATTGTACTGGAATAGTGAAAGTCCTTGGCCTGTCCGTTTCGAAAACTTACCCTATATTTTTCACAAGCTGGGCAAGGGCTCTGGGCAAGGGCTTACCTAAAAAAAAATATCAAAATGTAAATAATCACACTTAAAAAACTTAAAAATAATAATAATATGCACTAACTTTTGGGTGGCGAAATATTAGGTGGTTGGAAAGGATTTGGTATGAAAAATTTTTAAAGAAAATACAGTGTCCAAAAACAACATTTAATGGGAAAACCATCAAATAAATTTAATTAATTAAATTTAATTATTGTTACAGTTTCACAACAACAAAGAAATCGATCAAATGTCAAAAACAATATGTCCATTTATTTCAACACTACTCAAATCGACTTATTAAGACCTCTCTCTCTGACTGCCTCGTCCAGCGATGTCCGGCCGCATACATATGGCATTCGATCTTTCGCGAACTGTATCCTTTTTCGGCGCTAGAACGTTCGCGTACAAGAACGAGCGTGAGTCATCGATAACGCAACTAAAACCTAGTCCAAGAATACAACCATTAGAGAAACCAACCGAATACTACATTATGTTGTTTTTATGCCCAAAATATAGTTGTAGTATACAGAGTGGCATCAGTTTTCAGTAATCTAGATAGTTCTAAGCGGCCCTCACACGACCAGTATTACTGACAGTATTTTTATATACGGCTTTGTTTGTCAAGCGTTATAAACAAAGACATACATAAAAATACTGTCAGTAATACTTATCGAGTGAGGTCTATGATAAGGTGTCGTCATGTTATGATTTATGTTATCTGCTATGTTTTTGATTAATAAAGTCAGTCGATGCTAAAAACGAATCGGTTGCACGTTATTTCTTTCCGTTTAATAGGTTTCGGGCCCAGATAACGGAGCCCTGCAGAGTCTACGTGGTGGAATAAGTGCTGAAAGCCGTGAATATTCGTTGCACGATGGCAAACAGTTTTGTTGCCAGTGTTCCAAAGTTAAAAGACCGGGAAAATTACGCTGATTGGTCTTTTGCTGTGGTTTTCTAGTGTTAGAAAACTTGGAAAAAGGCATCGATCAAGTTGTTGCTGAGGAAGATGCGAAGGCAAAAGCCAAGATAATTTTAACGATCGTCTGTTCGCTTTATACCCATGTACGTGAGTGCAAAACAACTGTAGAGTTATGGACAGCTTTGCAAGCGTTGTATGATGATCATGGCTACACAAGGAAGATTGGCTTGTTGCGCAGCCTTATGAATACAAGATTAGAAGACTGCGAGTCAATGGAAGTGTATGTGATCGACTTGGGTTATAAGCTGAGAACAACCGGATTTAAAATTGATGACGAATGAATTGGCTCATTGTTATTGGCTGGTTTACCAGAGCGATTTAGTCCAATGATCATGGCTATAGAACACTTTGGAATCAAGGTAACTACTGATAGTATTAAGCAAAAACTACTTGACTTGAAGAATCAACCGACGTCCAGTGGTGGAGCATTTGCGGCTCAAAAATACTTACAGAAAAAAGGCCAAAAGTTTATGTCGTCAAAATCTCATGTCAAAAATGAGATAAAATGAAATGAAATTGGGCATTTTATGCGAAATTGCCCTAAGTACAGAAATAGAGATGACAGGAAAGATAACGAAGATATGAAGAAAAAGAGCAATGCTTTTAGTGCAGTATTTTTGCGTGGAGACTTCAAAAAGACGGATTGGTACATTGATAGTGGTGCCAGAATTTATTTAACTGCGAACAAAGACTGGATTCTAAATGAATGTACACCAGAAGTTCATGAGATTATGGTGGCGAACAAAGAGGTGGTTCAAGTAAGAGGCTTCGGTTAAATAAAGATAGAGACATGTGTGAATGGTGAGTGTTTTCTCATTACCTTAAACAATGTCCCCTATGTTCCAGAGTTAACCACGAACTTGTTGTCCATAAGTCCAATGAATAAACTTGGCAACAAGGTAGGATTTGAAAATGACCAATGCATGATTTATAACCAAGAAGGTAACCTGATTGCAACAGCAAACCAAGTGCATGGAGTTTACCGTTTGAACAAAAACTCAGATATGAAACTAGCAAGCTTAACAGTAGCTAATGGTGAAATATGGCATCGTCGTTTTGGCCATATTAATAGCAAATACTTACACAAAATGAAAAATAATGAGCTAGTTGAAGGTTTGTCATTCAGTGGGCCAGTAAAAATTGAAAAGTGTGATTGTGAGGTTTGTTGCGAAGCAAAACAGCATCGATTACCAATTAAAAATAAAGGTGCGAGGGCAAAGAATTTGCTAGACCTTGTACATTCTGATGTATGCGGTCCGATGGAAACTGTGTCACTGGGTGGATCGAGATATTTCCTGCTATTTGTAGATGATCATTCTAGAATGGGATTTGTTTATTTTCTGAAAAGTAAGGATGACGTTTTTCAATATTTTAAGCAGTTTAAAACATATGTTGAAAACTACACTTAGAGAAAAATTAAAACATTAAGATCTGATCAAGGTGGAGAATTTTGTGGAAACGATTTTGAGAAATATTTAAGAAACTGTGGAATCCAGCATCAGAAAACAAATAGTTATACAGAGCAAAATGGCATGTGTGAAAGGCTCAATCGAACAGTGGTTGAGAAAGCAAAATGCTTACTGTTTGAAGCCAGAATGACAAAAGTTTTTTGGGCTGAGGCTGTACACACAGCTGTATACTTGAGAAACTGAAGTTTGGCTGCTGGTTTAGAGAAAACGCCCACCGTATGACATGTGGTGCAAAAGAAAGTACTGTTATGGTACATGTACCAAAACAAAAACGTCTAAAATGGGATAAGAAAGCTATAAAGTATATTTTAGTTGGCTACAGCGATCACATAAAGGGCTATAGAGTTTACAACCCTGAGACAAAAGTTATTACAATAAGCAGAGATGTAGTGATATTTGAAAAGGCTAAACCAAGCGAAGCAGTCATTTCAGTGGGAGAATCACAGACAGAAAAATTAGAAGGAAACATGGAAACTTCTACTTCAATTAAGAGTCAAGAATATTTAGATGAAAATATTGATGGTAAACAAGATCGTAATATTGATGTTAAACCAGAAGAAGATGGAACAGCTGAACCAATAGCTATTAGGTCTGAAAGAGTGAAAAAACCAAAAGTGATGGAAGACTATGTTACATATATGTGTAGTGCGAATGACGACATGTCATGTGATCCATTGACATATAAACAAGCACTTTCGAGACCTGACAAAGATAAATGGTTAGAGGCCATACAGAAAGAGTTAAAATGTTATGAAGAAAACGAGGCATGGGTCTTCAAGAAGAAGGTAGATTGTGACAACAATGTGACATACAGCGCGAGGTTTTACTTAGAGATATGGCATTGATTTTGAAAAGACTTTTCCCCCTGTTGCACAACATTCTACATAAAGTGTTAGAACGGACTGTAGATTTTCTACAGGTTTTGTTTTTATACTTTCTGGGTCATTGATTGCTTATAAGCTGGCTGTTAATCCAGTTTTACATATAAGAGATGCGATTGCAGATAGGTTAGTGATTTTAAACTATTTACAGACAGCTGATATGCCCGCAGATTAAAGGCTTGAATTCTCAAAAACATTACAAATTTTTGGATAAATTGGGAGTTGGTGAACTAAAATAAATTGAAATTTATTTTGTAATGTTTTAATGTTTCTTTTGTAATCGCTACATTTATTTATTTGATATTTTGCTCAAGTGGGAGTATTGTTTTTATGCCCAAAATATAGTTGTAATATACAGAGTGGCATCAAGTTTCAGTAATCTAGATAGTTTTATGATAAGTGTTTCCTAATTGAATGTAAATATTTATGGGGGTGATTTTTGGGTTCATTTTAAGAAAAAAACTTTATATGAATATATGTCCTAAACGTCTTACATTTTGAGAAACAGGGTGACAAAGTGTTCAGAAATAAATCATTTATTATTAATATCTACAATACCAAGTGAGGTGTACTTTTTAAATCTGTATTCAATTATGAGCAAATTTGATCTCTTGAATTTTTTTAGTCCGACGCACGGGTTTCATCTAAAAAAATAAAATCTACGTGTCTCTGCCTGATGATATTGTCATATTAACGGTCTTAATAAGCGAAAACCGTGCATCGGATTGAAAAAAATTAAGTAGGCAACTTTGGTTGGAAATGATTGTCGATTTCAAAAATAATTTTCATTTTAGGAAAAATCGGTGGCGTGCCATCAATGTCTGCCAAAATAGACAGGTCAAATTACGTACGAACGCCACTGATGGAAATTTAAAAAAAAAGTGATACATTAAAACATGCTTCTTGATTCATAGGACATGTATGACAAATTTCATTAAAATATCTGTAGTGGTATTGTAGATATTAATAATAAATGATTTATTTTTGAAAACTTTACCACCCTGTATCTCAAAAGGTAAGATGTTTAGGACATATGTTCATATGAAGTTTTTGTCTTAAAATGGGCCCAAAAATCACCCCCATAAAAATTGACATTCAATTAGGAAACACCCTGTATATATTGCTGATCTTTTTCAACTGGTGTACCATGCTCTAGGAGTTCGGGGACGCAATAAGTTTTAAGAGAGAATAACTTGATTGCTACTCTTGCAAAGTATATGGGGTGACGTGGAAGAACTATCGAAACACACATAAACGAACATTAAAAATCACTTAAGTATTCCTGCAACAATAGGCTTTCCGAACTAATCTTTAAAAAAATTAACACAATATTAATAATAACCAAGTCTTTAAAGGCGTACACGTCACAATCTGTAGAATCTGGACTAACCCTTTCTTTATCTAATTGTTTAGTTTTAATTATTATATATATTGTTTTAAAAAAATAACCGCATAGTTTTATTATAAAACATGTATATAAAAACTCAATTTCCGCATTTCAATTGAAACGTATTGGCCAAACTTTTAATTATTTTCTTTTTGGAAAAGTTGCAATTTTTATAATATTTTCGACGTTTAACCTTTACTTTAAACTGTATTTGTTCTCTTTATCTTCTGTAATTATTTAAATTTTAATCTGTTCTTTTATACTATTGTTTTGACTTGGAATCTGTAACCCTGTCAAAAATATTTTGTATTTTTGTTGGTAATGGTGGTAAAAATATTTTTTAAACTATTACGTATACAGTACAACTTCAGTAGTTCGGACACTCGCTAAAACGGACACTCCAGTAATCCGGATTGCTCTATAAACCAGACATTTTCAAAATTTTACCTCTCTAAACCGGACGTTAAAACGTTTAGCCGTGAAAGAACCTAGCCTATATTGCGTGTAAAACTAGTCTGAGAAACATAACAATAATTTTCCTGTCTTAACAAGTTTTACGCTACGTAATAATTGTAGGCATTTCTGCATTCAGTTTATTCTATTCAGTCCTATGTACGGGACACGTCGGCGATGGCTCCATACAAAAGGCCCCCCAAAACATTAACACTCACCAAAAAATGTGAAATATTAGACAGTCTAGATAAATCTGGAAGTATCCGTCAAACGGCAGCAAATTTTAGAGTGCCTAGATCCATAATTTTTGATATAAAGAAGAATAAGGACAAAATAAGGAACTTTGTGTCAAAATCATAGCAAGGGACAGGTATTTTTTTGTTAACACAGAATTCGAAAATGGTGTTATACATAGGTATGTATGTACCTACATAGGAACATACATTTTTTGTAGTTTTATATTTTTATAACATTGGAATGATTTTTTAAGTTTTACCTTTTTTTATATAAACACTTTTACGAAATAAAGGTATTTTAGTATGAAGTTTTGCGATTTTTATAAAAAAATAAATAGTCCCAGAAGTCCGGATACCTCAATAATCCGGCATTGACCGGAACGATATGTGTCCGGATTACTGAAGTTGTACTGTAGTTTAAAATTGATGTGGGTTTCTCTGACCTAAAGTCACCAGCTAAGGGTTAACCAGTATTTTCTACCAATAATTATTTTTCTAGCAAAGTTACTTCTATCAATATATTGCCATCTTTTATTTAAACCTAATCACGATTTTCATCTTATGTCATCATAGTATACGAAAAAATGTAGTAAATAAGTAGGACCAAAGGCGAGGATAATTAAGTCTGTGTCAGCGCTAAGGGCTAACCAATATCTGTAAATCACTGAGAGGGAAAATCAATCCCCCGCAGATAGCTTGCTTTTGCACCCAGTGGTGCAGTAAGGTCTCAATTCTATGTGGGCAAGAACTTTTTTCTAAAGATATCTTTATAAAGAGAAAAATATAAACAATTATTTTTTTTATGTATCACAAATGACTTTGATATAAAGAGCATTCGCATCATTTTAAACGTAACAGGTAATTCAAAATTTTGAATAAGCTTTGAGAAAGATAGTTTTATTTTTTTATACTATTACAACATTGTTTCTTAAAACAAAAATTAAAATAAAATATTTTTTAAAATTAACAATACTACGCCCCCATCTTGCAAAAAAATTTAATGAAATTTGGTAGTTTTGTATAAGCAACTATTTTAATTTTTATTTTTTAAATTTTAATTAATTTTTTCTAGGCTTTCTAGTTTTTTTGAAACTATAGCCAACTTTGTTATTTCTTATGATCGCCATATTCAATTTATACGTCAATAAATAGAGCAGTAAAAGAACTTTTCAACCATGTATAATAAGCCTATCTTTGAATGACGGAAAATGTGAATTTATTTAAAGAACTGTTTTTCACTTGGTTGGTTGTGAAACAAAGGCCGTAGTTGCGTTTATTGTCATACCTAAGTAACTATCTGTCAAAACTTTGTAATTTATTTGATTTATCTGTTGGAGTTTTAAGGTTTCTAAATTACTTAAGATTTTTTTTTAGTCACATTATCAATCAAATTTAACATGGAAAGGTTTCCAAATTGGGAGAAAGTAGATTGAATGTTATATTTTGTGTAATAAGAATGCTCAAAGAGCTGGAGATATGTACTTTCAGAGATTTTCGCTTAAGGTTCTGTGGTCTTATGAAAGCCGGTTTAAAAACTTCGGGGTGTTTAACAGACATAACTACGTGTACTGGGTCGATGAAAATCCGTTATTAAATCGTGAGGTGCACCATCAAGTCAGGTGGGGTTTGAATGTATGGCTAGAAGTCATAAAAGGACACATACTATTTAACATTTTTCATAATAATTTGACGGCACCTCGATATCTGGAAATTCTACAAAATTATGTTGACATAATTTTAGAAAATTTGCCCCTTCAAGATGTAGCAAACATGTGGCTCCAGCTAGATGGAGCACCTCCACATAATGCAAGAATCATAACCGACTCTTTGAATCTGGCCTGCAGGTTCGCCGGACCTTACGCCTCTTGAATTTTTGTATTTATACTTAAAGGATAAAGTTTATTCTACAACTCATAATACGATAGAAGAACTTGAAGCAGCCGTTGTGCAAGCTATAGAAGTAATTCCTGAACAAATGGTTAAAGATGCATGCATGTCTCTAATTCATTGATGCAGGATTTGCATGAATAACAAAGGTGGAATTTTCGAATATTTGCTTATTTAATTTAATGCTTTGTTATCGGTTTTTACTTTTATTTAAATTAAATTATAAATGCAAACTTTTGTTTCAGAAATAAAAGATAGATTTCAAGAAATTGTATTTTTTCTTAGCCAGAGAAAAATTAAATTAAAGATTTGCATATAAATCCAATAAATGGAAAAGATTTTAAATGTAGTTACGTAACTACGGCATTTGTTTTACAGCAAAGTGAAAAACTATTTTTTTAAATAAATTCACATTTTCTGCCATCAAGAGTTAGGCTTATTATACACGGTTGAAATGGTCCTTTTATGCTCTATTTATTGAAGTATAAATCCAATATGGTGATCATAAGAAATAACAAAGTTGGCTATGGTTTGAAAAAAACTAGTAGGCCTACAAAAAAATTGTTAATGTCATTCAATTGGCCGTAGTTGCTTATACGAAACTACCAAATTTGATTAAATTTGTTTAACAAGATGGCGGCGATATTTCAGTTTTTCAAAAAACACAATTTTTAGTTCTTGCTCGATATTTTAAAAACCCCTGCAAATATTTTTAATTTTGATACGGCATCTGATTGGGCTGTGCTAACTGTTTTCTCATTTAAACAAACTCGTATCTCTTACCGTTTTCGAAATCCCCATGTAGTTGCTTTTATTTGGGACGCCCTGTAAATGGAAATTAATTACCTTCCTTATTAGTAGTTTTAAAAATATAACTGTCTGCTAATGTGTCCCGGTAGGTCACATCCCATAAAATTGTTTGCCCTATCTACTACTACAAAAATATCGAAATATATAGAATTGATGGATAAATTTGTTTTTGTTCCGTTTAGTGTAGAGACCTTGGGACCCTGGGATAAAGAAGCAAAGCGACTGGTTGGTGAGATTTCTCCCAGAATAAAAAATTGTGGCAGGAAGTCACTAACCAGAAGCTTTATTGTTCAGCTAATTAGCCTGGCTATTCAGCGGGGCAATGCAGCTTCGATCCTCGGCACCATTCCGGATCGGCCAGGTTTGGAAGAGGTATTTTTTTAAATTAATTAATTTTTATTTATTTATTTATAGTTGTCATTTTATTGTTAAATATTTTTACTAAAATTTATTTTCTGTACAAATTTTATTAGAAAAAAAAATAAGAATGACCTGTATTTTTGCTATAAAGTATTTGAGTCTGAGGACGCAGAAGATGGCCTCGGCCGCCAAAGCCTGAGATTGCCTCTGTTTAAGGCGAACGAGATTTGTGGACCGAAAACGTGCAGGGGCTTAAAGTTAGCTGGTTATAACTATTGAGCTATGTATGGCGCCGAGAGTGGTATTCTCGCTAGATCAAAGCTTATCGTCAGCTAAGAATTTGTAAAAGGAAATTCTGATGATTTCATACGAATAAACACGCATAAAATCCATAACTCTTGCAGTCGATATTAATTAATTAATTACAGCTACTACGAGTTATATATAGGCATGTTTATTTTGGGACAAACTATAGGGTGTTTCCGAATATTATATACATACGACGCGACGAAGGATCATTTTTTAGCTTACTTTACTAAATTCTATATAAACTTAGTTTTTTTTTTCAGTTCAATTCAACTAAGCTTTATTGTACACATTTTTACAGAAAATCATTGACAAAACAACTTACAAATTAAAACAGCTTAGAAAAAAGCAATATAAAATATTATTAAATCTAAATCGTATGTTCACTAACCCAAGAGTGTTTTTATTAAATGTTTAACAAAACATAATATTTAACAACAAAGAAAACGTGTACAAGTTTTTAAATTTTTAAACAATGTTCGTATCTATATTTATACAATGTTAATTTAAAAAATAATGTTAAATAATAGTTTCAATAAAAGATCGAACAAAAAATCTTTGATAAATACATATAAAGCTTACTAGTAAGGAAATAGGGTTTTAAATAAAATAAACTAAGATGACATAAAAAAATAAAATAAAATAATAATAATAAAACAAACCTTTTTATGTAAACTTTCCTTATTAAAGTTATTTTTCCCTTTTTTAAAGTTAGTTAAAAGATTAAATAAGAGAAAAAGAGGAGTCATTCGCCTTCAGACGGTAGAAAACATGTGACTAAGTCTAAACGATGCGGAGGCATGAGGCATTACATGTATCGCTGGTGGTGACTGGCGGCGAAGCGGCGTTGTCGAGTAACTAAAGCATCAGTTTTGCTTGGGTTTTATAAAGAATCGAGCCCAACTTATCAAAATAAAACATCAAATTAAATTAATAGAAAACCAGATAGTAACGTACATAACATGTTCGTAAAATAAAATAAAACAAAATAAGATACAATAAGGAGTCGCTATACCAAAAACCACGGTAAGAAGGTTCCTAAACCACTAAGGTTACAATTACATTTCGTTTAGTAGATATCATTTTCAGTGCACATTATTATTAATAAAGTTATTTTTAATTTTTATGTAAATGTGCATATACCAATATTATATAATTTAGTAACTTTCTAAATAAGGACAACAAAGAAAAAAGAGCCTAGTTAAATGTACAGAGTGTTTTGTTCAACGCTGCTTCATCCCCAGAAAAAATATAAATCGGATCTACAAAATGTATCTTTTTAAAAATATTATCTTCACTCAAAGTAAGTTTACTTGACGTAACGGTAACGTCTCCTTTCAAACAATATTCTATTTCTCTTGATATCTAGTTTTAAAATTATATTTTGTTTTTTTAATAATTAACATAGTTTTTTAAACAAAAGCTTTTCAAAATTGTTCAAAATTGGATTTCAAGCACCCAGGGTTGCATTTAATTAAGTTATTGAAAACAAATTTGATAAAACAACTACCTATTTTTTTTTCTTTGTAATTTTTATCTCCCTTTCTCATATTCTGACCTTTTTTTTTTCATAAGTCAACTTCTTATGTTACCCCTGAAGTTGGGGTTCAAGTTTATCGAAATAATTGTGAAACTCCCTGTCTGAGATAATATTTTTATGAAATGATTTATGATTATGATGTATTTTAATTTGTTATAAAAAATTTTAGTTTTGGCTTTTTTGGACCGTAAGTGTAGACAAAGACAAAATTTTGCTGAATTTTTTTATTCTTGACGTTGCGGTCGATGTTACTTATTTTTTAAAACTATATATGTTTTATGTCGAAATATTTAAAAATCAAACAAGTTCGGTCATTCTTCACTAATTTTATTACGACATGTTTCGAGAGCATACGCTCTCATTTTCAGGTTGTACACTAAAAGAAAATTAGGTCTAATAAATATCAGGTACAATTTCTTAAAAAAACAACAAGAAATAACCTAAACTTAACAAAAGAAAAAGTTTAGTTTGAAAAACTAAAACCCACCTTGATGGAGTTAAACTATCACCGTTGCCTGGTATAGCTTGTAGGCTCAAAATTAAAACAAAATTACAGCAGCATGTGCAATGAAGGTGAAATAATCTAGCGGAGAACTAAGAATAAAGAAAAAGCAATCACGAGATTGTCCATAAATGTCGAAGGTTTTTTTAGAGAATTTGTTTTAAGTATTTTTTTCTCTTTTGACTACAGAATGAATGTGTAGTTTTCCATTTTCTGTTCATTATATTTAAAAACAAAAAAAACAAAAACTTTATTCATTCATTTTTATATATGATTATAGGATGGTACTTACCGAAAAACAAAAAAATAGAAAAAACTATCTTCTACGAATCACCATATTTAAGCAAACCCTCCCCGGATTGGTTTTTAATTTAGGAATAAAATTAAGCATTTAATTGGTAAAAATATTATGCAGCTTAAAATTGCTCTTAACGCCATCTCTTGCTGCATCTTCACTTGCAGCTGACTGGGTTTTCTTTTAGCTGTGTCAAATTTAAAAATTGTTTTTTTTTTCGTTTTTCTGTTCTTTTTTGTTTTTAAATATATTGAACAGAAAAGGGAAAAATAAACATTCATTCTGTAGTCAAAGTTTTTAAATATAATGAACAGAAAAGGGAAAAATAAACATTCACTCTGTAGTCAAAGGAGAAAAAGAACCAAAATAGAAATTCTCTAAAAAAACCTTCGACACTACTTATGGACAATTTGGTGACTGGGTTTTCTTTATTTTTAGTTCTTCGCTAGATTATTTAAGCACCTTCATTGCACGTGCTGCTGTAATTCGTTTTAATTTTGAGCCTACAAGCTATAGGCAACGGTGATGGATTAACTCCATCAAAGTGGGTTTCAGTTTTTCATATTAAACTTATCCTTTTGTTAAGTTTATATTATTACTTTTTATTTTCTAAGAAGTTTAGTGTACAACCTGAAGATGAGAGCGTATGCTCTTGCTCTCGAAACTTGTCGTTCTAATAAAATTAGGGGAAAATGACCGGCCTTGTTTGATTAATAAATTACCTCCACACAACATAGGCTATTTCTTCAATGTACATATTTATTTGAAAACCCTTTAAATATATTAATAGATAATTTATTTAGGGCCATCTAAAAAGGTTAAAAATCCATAACAGAACATGCGGCACATTGCGTTTAAAATTTAATTCACGCCCACATTAAATTTGTGGTTGGAACACGTTTTGTGTTCACTCAAGGGAAAGAAGGTAATTACGGCTTAAAAAAATCTATAAAAAATAATCCAAGCGTAGCGCTCATTTCAATAATTTCATTTATGAAAACTGCGCGAGTAAATCTTTAAAATTTTCTTTTTAACAGCTTGAGTATACTTTATCCATTTTATTAATTTTATCAATAATAACTTTGTTTGGAAGCGAGCTACAACTGTTGGCTCACTGCGAGCGGCACGAAGTGTGCTCGTAAACCTAGTGCCGACAGAGGAGGAACTTTGTTGCTATAACGGTTGCAGTCACAGTTGTTGCTTGCCAATAAGTAAAAATTAAATTTAAAATTTTTTTATTATTATTACAATTATTATTACCTATTTTCAAGAAAAAAAACCCGAAAATATATTTTTTTAAATAACATTTAGCATATTTAACCCTTTTTAAGATAAAGTAAAAAGTATCATTATAAACGCATCCTTTTATGAAAGTTTGCCCTCAATGGTTCGTTGAGTGTAAATATAATTTCCTACAACCACATTTGAAAATTATGTATTTCGCAGGATTTGTATCCTCAGAAAACGTTAAATTTCATTCGTGTGTAAGAATTTTTCCGCACATAAGTAAAAAAGTACTTTTTCGCACATATCGTCCTTGATCTTACAAACTGACGTATCTCAAAAAAATGCAGTTTTGAGAAGACAATAATACTACCTTATTTGTGTCGTTCTTTTATCTCACAGCGTGTCGTAACTCATAAAATCCTTTAAATAGCAGCAAAATCATTAGATCCAAGAACATTTTTAGTGATATAAATCCAATATAAATTTTTCCTAAAACTTGAAACTGCTCTCTTGTAAAATTACAATAAATTAGTTACGTCAGTTTGTAAGATCAACGACGATATGTGGAGAAGAGTAAGATGATGTTAACTGTCACCATACTTTTCCGCACATGTGTTGTAAACTAATTTTCCACACATTTGCGGAAATGCCGTTTCATTTGATTTGTGCAAAATTAAAGACCAATTTTTACAAGAATTAATATAGTTCAACAGTGTTCGTAGGAAAAAGAGCCTACACAACTCGATAGAAAGTAACTTTCTTACAATCTCATGTTGTTTCACTCTGCTAGCGCCTCGTTCACAACATTCACGCTCGTGTGCAATTTCTCACATTCTTCTCATGTTATGTAGTTTACTATTTACTATTGGTTACTAGTTTAAAGTTTTGCACGAACCTTGTGAGTTGACCACCACCTTAATTACGTTATCATTGTACAAATATGTTCTAAGAAAACGTAAAATATATCCGTAACGTGTAGTATAAATGGATGAGAAATATATTCCAACGAATATATTTATTACATCCAGTTAGGCCACCCGTAATGGAGCTTATTTTGTATTTTTCTTGGAACATACCATTTGAATATTAATGACGTCATGAGGGGTGGGTGAACCTACTAAACTGTATCATATTTTCCAAAATTGCTACCCGTAAGATATATTGATTTTTTTTAAATACACTAATTTTGTGCATTGGGTGAGACACTCTTCAGATCTTCTGAATCAATCTGAGATTTACTGAGAGTGTTCTAACGTAAACGTGCAATTTTAAAGCCGGGCATTCGCACCACCAAACATGTCTAAATGTTTCATCATCCTCCATACAGGGTCTCCATTCTGTCTCTTCTGTTACTCCCATTCTGTGCATGGGTACTCTTAGTCGATACTGACCCGTAAAAAGTCCAGTCACTATAAGGATCTCTTGTCTGGTAAGTCCAATGATATTCCTGGCTCTCTTTTGACAAGGTCCTTTAATGAGAGTGAGCCAGTTCTGGTATTTTCATCCAGTATTATTGCAAGCTGTTCTCCACCCATTCCAATATGGTTAATTTAGCAGCATTGTATGATATCCCCAGGGCTGGTTCAGAGCCAAAAAATTTGGCACATGCCGCTTCCCTCGCTGCTGGGTCTGCGGCTTCATTTCTCTGGTGCCCATGTAACGTGTCATTTTTACGTTTAAGACAACGTTACATATTTGTTTATTTAGGTAAATAATCAAGGCTCTTTGATTCGTCTTTCTGTACACAAGTAAGGGTATTTTATAGAGCTAGGTTTGGAGGTTATATAGTGTCTAGGAAGTTACCTTAAAAGGAGGCATTCCATCGAATTACTGTGGACACTACGCACATCGCATTATCTGGACATCGTAATTGGAATTTAAGATCACAGGCTTCGGGAAAAATCACATAAAAATTTTGATTGTTTTGTTTTCATCTGTGGAATTTTGTGATTCACTTGACGTTCATAAAGTTAAACAGCTGTTATGCTGGGGAATGGCGGCGTTGCCGCATCACAAATGGTTTCAGTAACAGGAAGGAAACATTTAGATGAACATTTCATTCCCTTACGTTTATTCTCGAGGATATTCATTTCACGGATTAGCTAGTTTTGATAGCACGAAAACACATTTAGGTTCACGGTTTGACCAGTAACAACCGAGGCTCCGCCACTTTGATATCTTTATTAATTTGATAGGGAAAGGATAAAATAAATACGAGTTATGCACTGTTGTAAATGGGAGACAAACGAGGGATAAAAACCAAGACTGAAAGAATGAACGAAATCGTGTGAGTTAACATCTGAACACTCTTGTGCCTTTAAGCAATAGTTCAGTGTGTATTTTTGGGTTCAGGTTCAGAAACAACTTTATTACTGTAGAAACGTTTTACAAAAATGGCGTTAAACCATATGAATATTAGAGAAAACATTTATAAAGAGCGAAGGAAACTTTTGACGAAGACTGTAACTGGAGTGCAACTAAATTCTGCGCTCAGTATAGCTTTACTCATATGGGAATTGGTTGAGTGTTCGAATATTAATAATGTGTATGGAGGGTGTCTCGACGTCCTTGTTATAAAAATTCCAACCGTGGAAATAGATCCGACAACACCTCAATGTACGTTTTACCTAATTGCAATGTCCACTTGGTCGGTGCTGCCCCTATATACCTGTATAGAACTATGCGGTATCTCCTCATTGGTTACTTTGAAAACCCCGGGTTTTTCTTCCAGGCTTGCCACTGAATGTAGAGATTTATTTTTGGCGGAAAAGTTTTTTATAAATAGGTTATTTGAATTTCACCGGGAAGATTAGGTTGGTACTATTGCGTTTTACCGTCCCCACTCCCCACCAAATTTACAAAACGGTTTCCGGCCACTGCATTATTCTGGTATTCTCGACTGAGTGCTTTGTCTCTCTTTGCTAACAAATTTGGTTGGGTCGACAACAGTTTCTGGGATCGCCTTTGTTTTTGGTGATTGGCACTACAGCGATTGTAGGAGATATCCCAGAAACTGTGGAAGTGAGTCCGTCGTGTCTAGGCAATCTGGAGTGACGCTCGCACCCTGTTTTGAGGGGAATTTAAGTCAGCCACGCCATTTTGTACGGGGAAAGAGCAGCGCCCTGTCAATTCCAGCGACGGGACAGTTGGGCTGGACGCTGGTGGGAAGCCGGACGGGCCAGTTATAACCCTGAGAAAGGTACGTTAGGATTATTTTAGTTCATCTGTTTAAATCTACTTTGTTTTATTGAGTCGACATGGGATTATCGATTTAAGTTACTGTGTAGGGGAACTTCGTGCAAAATTGACGAATTCCAGGAAACTGAAACATTTCATTTTCCACAGGGTTTCTACGCTCGGGCAAGAACCAACATTTAGTACCATGTGCTAGTTAGTCAGCAGGGGAGGCGCGGACAGAATAGGACAGGACCCGAAGTAGCAGGAAGAACAACACCACTTTCAGGTTTAATAAAACACCAAACCAACAAATAATTGCAGGACCAAGGTAGGAGCAAGCCATAACTATAATTTTTTCCAATATAATTTGGGCAATCCTTTTCTAAAATTTTCAATATAAGTTAGTCATAATTTTTTATATAAATTTTTAATATAATTTAGACATAATCTGTCCATATAAATTTCCGATTTAATTTTAACACTTCTTGTGAACGCAATATAAAGGTATGACGTCATGACCACAATTTTGCGGCTTAATTAAGTTAAGTTCTACTGTCAAATTGCTATTGAGTGTTATTCTGCCCCTAACTTGTTTACATCCATTTCATTTATTTAATTTTTTTTATGTTTTTGGTATATTATCCAACTTTGCCATTAAAATGAACAAGATGAACTAATTTTTCTTGTGTTATTTGTACAACCCGATGACCAACTTTGCGGAGACAAAAGAGAGATGAGATTATATTTTTTTTAGCGGTTTCGTTACACATTTTTACCTCATGGGGTGGATCTCGGACTGGGTTGCTGTCTGTCTCATTCTACCCAATGTAGAATGATGACAGCAGATATTTGGTCTAGATCTCCCCTATGATGGAACGATTTTGGAAGTATATATTTTTTTTTTACAATCATTCATATAATTGAGTCCTACGTTACTGACTCAGATGTAGGTACACTATGACCTGTTAAAGGAGTCCGTCTACCTGTAAAGTATTTCTGTTTTGTCATCTGAATTCAATCTTTTAGAATTTTATTCTGTTTATTTTTTTTGGTTATTCTTAATTATTCAAATACTCTGGAAGCCTCGGAAGTAAGTAGAATTTCATTGTTTGGCTGCAACGTTTGGGTTGAACTGTATTTTATTTAAGATCTTCTTTGTAAAACATTGGTATTAAATAATGTGGCGCACTTAAAAGTTTCTTATTTCTGAACCCCCCCTTCTCCACTGTATAAAAGTTACCGGGCATATCAATGTTTTACCTAGCTGGAAAATACAGTTCTGCTTCCAGATATTTGTTTAATTATTCAGTGGGTTTCAGTGTCACAAAATGGCGGCGACGTCTTTAAGCTGCCACAAATGTCACACAACTTTTTTTTTAAGGCCACAAATTGGCGCCCACATTTTTTTAACTTTTTTTAAGGCCACAAATTGGCGCCCTACGTGTGTTTTTGGCTAGTTTTTTAACATCTGATGTAATTTTTTGTTCTTTTTTTTTAATTTGGAAAAAAAAAAGAAAAAACTTTTTTTTTGAATTTTTTTTGGAATTTCTTTTTAAAAATTTTTTGTGGTACATCCAAAGCCAGGTTAAAGGCTTTCAGTGGCTGTCAGTGTTTTTTGATACCCAATCAATTTTTTAATGAAAAACAAGATCATTGGTTTTCGTAAATTACACTTTTTAAATATTTTTTTTTGGTAATATTGGTTGATTTGGAACTCGTTTTGTTGTTTTAGGGATTCTCATAGTTTTTATTAGCTTATCTTCACAGGGTTTTTCTGGGAAAATAAAAGATCCATTTTTATTTATTAAGGAATAATAAGTTGATAAAAAAACATGGGAGTTTTTATTGAACGGAGTCCAATTCATGTTCTTAATTCTTTAAAGTTTTTTGTAGGAAGAACATGTGTTAATTTTTTTGTAAAGAAAAATAAACACAGTAATCTAAGTTTACTTCAATTTTTTTGTTGATTTATAGGTGGATGGATTTCCAGACATGGTCTTTTTATGTTTTAAATATATGACATAGGTAGTGTGTTTTTTCTAACAATTTTTTTTTGCAGGTTCATTTATTTATATGTTATTATTTCCTGCTTGTGATAAGATAGAAATTGTTTCACCGATTATTTTTTAGTGCAGTCAATTTATTCAGGTCAACAAGTTAATTTTTTTGGCGATCTTAATTTTTTGTGGGATATCACCACTTGGTATTTGGAATATTTTTACAGGGTTTCACACAAATTTTTCTTGGCTAGGTTGTTTTAGGGTAAATATAGCTTAACAGCTGGTAGCTTTGTTTAGTTGAAAGTATTGATTAGTAATGAAAGAAAAGGAAAATGAGTTTATTTTGCTTTGTCATTTTCTTTTCTTGTTTTTTGGTGGTAACTGTTGGATGACAATTAAGACCTTACGTCACTCAGTTACATCGGGTCAGAGGAGGGTACACTACTAGTGTCGGCTCGGGAGGTTAGGAAACACAAGGCTAAAACCCCTAGAGCGACATATTGGCTGAAGATCAACGCCAGAGGTCCAGTTGACATTTTTTTTTTTTTGGGGTATTTTTTTTGAAAGACGGTTTTTAGGTCTTTGGTTTAGTTGTCTAGTTGTGTTTCGTGACTGGTCAAATTTTTTTTGGTAGAAAATACAGCGTTGGGCTTTGGAGTGCATTTTTTAAAAATGACCTACGGGTATTTCTATCAATTAAAGTTTTCTGGTTCACAATTATTTTTTTTTTCTGTATTTTTTTCTGCGTTCAGGTCATAGCTTGGTCATGGCCATTGGAGAGCAAACATTTATGTTTGAGCCTTGAGAAGTTTGCCTGCTCCAGATTGAATACAGAGAAAATGAATTTGAAGCCCAACTAGATATAATACCACAAAAGAAAGGTTTAACTGAGACAGATATAGATATAAGTTTTTTTGATTTTTTTTAGTTCATTTGTAGAGTTCATTTGTGGAGTTCAGTAATTTTTTTTAAGTAATGTCATTTTGAGTCAGTGAATTTAAGAGAGACTTTCAACTAAATATAAATGCTAGTCGGTGGTAATTGGTAAAAATATTTCAAAATTTGACTTTTTTTAAATGATTTAATTTTTCGAAAAAAATTATTTCCTTGCTGTTAACATAACTTCTCGAATTCTTGTTTTGGTCAAAACGGTTTGTATAGTGGTCGTAGTTTTAAAGGGTGACCAGACAGGTTATATTTTTTTTAGGGGACCAAACGGGAACTCCTTGAGTTACAAAAAGGTGAATTTTTTTTGTCTTAGTTGATCAGGCAGGAATAAATAAATCTTTTACTTCCAAATCATAATTTTAAATAACAAGATCTATTGGTTAAGTGTTTGGGTCTTATAGAGAAAAAAAACGTTTTGTTTTGAGGATACTGGTATGATATGGAATTATTTTAATTTCATGCCAAAGGTTGGTTGACGGCAGATATGCTAGTCTTCAGTTTTTTTGTTAGTTTGCAGTTCAGGACAGTGGCGTGTACTTAAAGGGGCCTTACATCTGCGCCCATTGTAAAGCAACTTCCAACATACTTGCTTAGTTTTTACTTAATCTTCGTTTTGTTGCTTCTGAAATTAAAGCGTTATGTTGGATAACGATGGATGGTGTTAGACTGAAAAAGTCCCTAGGTATTTAGGGATGAAAACTTGGAAGTTGTGGACAATTGGGAAATTTTTTTTTATTTCATTTTTCTTAATTTTAAAATAATTTCATACTGGTGACCTCAAATAATGAAGCAAAATTTTGTGGAATAAATGGGAAAGTGTTCAGGTTGAACAATAAATTTAAGATCATTGATTTTTGAAAAAGATTTCAACCTAAAAATAAATTTAAAAACAATAGGTTTTCTTTGATGCGACTAAACATTGATGAGGGCATCCATTTTTTTTTAAATCTGATAGTTGTACAGGGTGTAAAGGAGCTAGCTACCTTTTATATTGCAATAATTAGGGTTTTATTTCCTCCCGCGAGCTGGGTGGAAATGGAAGAAATGTTTGGTTCGGAGTGTAGAAATCGAGGAGCGAGGACTTCCTGCTAATCTTTTTAGGATTTCGCAACGTCGGTTTTCGCTAAATTAAAATACATCCAAATTTGGCCTACAGGCTGAATCTCACATCTTCCAGGACCTTGCAGATTTGCGGAGAAAGACAATTTTTGTGATCTGTTTAGTTATGATAGGAATTAATATAATATAATAGTAACATGCATATGAGGGAACTAGATATATTTAGGTTAAAAAGTAGTAAGAACACTGATCTGAACAATTTTCCATAATAGTGTCCTATTTTCACAGGATGCTTCAAAATATCTTCACCCTTTCTTTGAAATAAGATATTGTTTCGCCTGTGGGTGTTTGACCGTTTAAAAAATATATAGGGTCCAGATGGGATTGGAATGGAAATCACAAGTTTTTGGGTTTTATTGACATTATACTTAGGGAATAGGGGAAATGTCTAATAGAAAGTTTTTTGGTTTTAGGCCGAGTTTTGTTGAGATAACAAAAGTTTAATTGGGGCCGGGAGTTTTATTATGCTCTTTTAAAATTAATGTAATAGTTTTTGGTTCTTGATTTTGTTCTCCGGTTTTTACGCAGGATTATTCCCAACTGTCTCATTTCAAAATATCATTTGTAGGTGATGGGGTCTCATTAGCCCTTGGACACTTGGTAGATTTGCTTTGACTGATAGTTGTGGAGTGGGCCCAACTTAATTTTATATCTCGTAGACACCGGGAATAAGGTTCTGAGAATGCATTAAGCAGTAAAATTTTTTTTGATTAGATGTTGTGTGTAAAGACACTTGAGTAGGCAGATTTAGTTTTACAACGTTATAGGCGAACCTTGAAATTGTTCTCATATTTGGTTTTTTGAAAGTGCACACAAGATAATTCTTTACGGAGTTGAGCGCAAAGGTTCTTCACATTATAGTGGTACAGTAAATAAGTACTAACGTTGCTTATTTCCTTAAGTAATAATTTTAAACAAATACACTAACATCGGTTGTTTCTTGGAACATAAATTTTTTTTTTCTTTTCCTAAACTGATTGTTTTTGCAATTAGGATTTTTTTTTATACCTTATGGTTCTTAAGTAAATTTTATTTTCAATCATTTTTAGTAGATTAATTTTTCTAGCTCATTTACTTTTCACATTGCCACAGTTTTGGGAGAGGAAAGGAAATCTACAACTGTTTTTTAAAGGAAAAGAACAAAAACTGTTGCATGACAACTCGAATAAGATTTTTCTGGTGTTGATTTTATTTATTTTTTTTTAAGGTTCACTAATGGGAGCTGCAACCCCACTTAAACATTTTGCTTTTTTTTTTGAAAATATTTTTTTAAATATTTTTTTTTAATATTTTTTTTAAGGAAGGAAACTTGATTTTCTTGTTGAAAATTTTTTTTTGGTGCATAGTAGTACCTTGTCCCTACAATGGTTCTACCAGTTTATTTAAATATTTTTTTTTCTGAATTAAAATATAATTTTATTTCGAACCCTCACGTTTTAACAACCTATCATCATTTGTTTTAAATTTTTTTTTTCTTCTCCCTACTCCAAACCACCTATCAGAGTGGAGTAAGTTTTGAAAATTTTAGTGAGTCACTAATTAATTTTTTTTGACTATTGGACTACTGTGGTCGACACCAAAAATTTTTTTTTTAATTTTTTTTTGGACACCTTTCGGTACGATCCTAGGGTCTTTTTGACCATGACCATGGGTGATGCATCAATTTAGTTAAAATTTTGGGAATTTCATTTTAACGATTATTAGAGAGTTGCAGTCCTACCAAGACGTTATTTGTGTAATTTTTTTTTTACCATCGGTAATTTTTTTTAAAAATTTTCTTTTAATTTTTTTTTAATTACACACAACGTCCTTACTAGTCTAATTCGACGCAATTTCAGCGAGCGGTTTTTTTTTTTAATTGAGCATATTTTACGATTTCTATAACATGAACATCTGTGCCGACGTTTATTGCGTTCACTTATATATTAAGGGATGATGTGACCTTAAGCAATGCATGTTTCGTGTAAACTCAGAGTAGGTAAGCAGGTTAAAGTGGGTTTTGATTTATTCTTTTTAGAAAAATCATTGTATACGGCGATTTGGGTTTTTTTTGAGGAGTTTATTAGTGGAGCCGTTCTGCAATGGCAGGAGTATACCCTAGCTTTAACTGTGTACAACAGCTTTGGGATTTTTTGTTATAGGTAGTCTGTTGTACGTTCCATTTAGGGATAAATTTACCTATTCGGTTGCTGAGGTAAACAAACATCACTTAACTTTAATTTTAATCCAGTTCAGCTAGGATAAGCGCAATTATTTTTTTTGGTTTTACTCACGCAGGAGTGGAACATAAGACCTGAACACTGCCAAAACTCTTGTCTCTCTTTTATTTTTTTCTCTGCGGGGTTGGACGTCATAGTTGGTTGTACAAATACTTAATATAAATTATGATTACATTTTTAAATGCAAATAAATTTTATTTTCTTGCTGCTCCGGTGTTTTTTTTTTCGGTTTTGTTCGCGTCTGCCCGTATTTAAGTTTTATATTTTCTACAGTTGTGAGAAAATTTATAGTGATTTTCACTAGTGAATTGAAAGTGAACTTTGTGTTTGTTATTGCGTGGTTTAGTTTTTATAATTGGGAGGTATAATTAACAGTTTTAATTAAAGTTTAAAGTTTGAATATAAAAGGCACTATGGCTGTTTCTGTGAGTCGGTTGTCTGACATAAGGTACTTAGTCAAGGACGAATTAATCTATGAGTTAACATGGAGAGGCATAGCCATTGGATCGGTGGAAGAAATGAAACAACAGCTTATGCTGATTAAGCAAAGAGAAAAGACTGATACAAGTATGAGATACCCTCCGTATCCCTTTAAATTTGGCCAAGATGCTTTTAGCTGCATGAAGAAGCTTGATAGTCTGGTACCTCTGGTACGAGTAAAGGGGGAGAGTTTAGAAAAATCGCTGTAAGGTTGGAACATGTGTTAGCTAGGATAAATAACATGAATCCGTCTAACTTTGAAGAAGGTCAAACCAAAGGCATACTGGTTGCGGAAACCTTGAGTTTGATTGGGAGGTTGCAGAGCCAAGCAACAGATTTATTAAGAGTTGGCGTGACTTCAGATGATGATGAAGCATCTGAAACCCAATCAACGAGTCGAAGCTCAGACCACTCAACAAATGCTGGCAACACACCTAACCAGTCTCATTTCCCGCAACCACAGCTCTCGAGCACACAAAGAACAGCTCAACAGCCCACAAACCAACCGTCGGTCATTGCTCCATTGCAAATGCAAGTGCTAACGAACCCAACTCAAACATCAGTACAAGCACCACTCCCTATGCCGATTGAGAATTACGGTACAACAGCTTTTCAGTATCAACAACCGTCTACCGTTCCTTTGAGTTTAGCTGCCCTCCAAAGTAGCATTGCACCAATTGCTCAGTCACGACCATTTTCATGTTCGTCGCCAGTACCAATGTCAAGTGATCCTGGTACCTCATATCACGTTGCACCTGTACCTCCGCATAAGTGGAACTTAAAGTTTACAGGCGAGAGGGGTACAATCTCCGTCACCGCATTTTTTGAGAGAGTGGACGAGTTGAGTCAGGCTAGAGGAGTCAGCAAAAAGGTTTTACTGAATTCGGGCATTGATCTTTTTGAAAAGTCAGCTTATACTTTTTACAAAGATGTACGTAGAGAAGTCCATACATGGGAACAGCTGGAACAGAGGTTCATGGCAGAATATCTTCCTTCTTCATATGGCGAGAAGCTATTGAAGGAGATTCAAAAACGTAAACAAGGCCCTGGAGAGTCTATAGGGACCTATATTGCTGTCATGAACACATATTTCCAAAGACTTGGCTGTCCTGTTTCCGAAGAGGCGAAATTAGCTATCGTCTTCAGAAATATCGCGGACATCTATAAAAATGGGTTAATTGCTACTGAGGTCAATAGCCTATCACATTTAAAGGATCTGTGTCGTAGAATAGACCAGAGATATGGTTTAGAAGAGGAGAATTTTACACCTAGGAGAAACCAATCAATCGAACCTGACTTGGCCTACGTTGACGTAGAGAGCGACAGTGACGATTTTTCAACAGGGGTTGATGCAATTCAAATATCAGGTGCCGGGACATCGAACCAACAGAATTTAAATCATCCTGCTAATAGATTCGACAGAAATAGGCAGCAGCCAGCAAGCAATTTTGCTGTTAGGGCTGATAGAGATAGACGGCAACCAGCTAGTGGTCAGTCTAGTGTAAATGACAGAGATGAACAACCACCACAAGGTGTTAGATCTGGTAGGGCGAATAGGGACGTGGTATGTTATAGATGCAACCAAACAGGGCACATGGCAATCGGGTGCGCATTACCTAGAGGCAAACAGTGCTATTCGTGTGGTCAAGCAGGGGTTACAGTAAGAGAATGTCGTAATTGTAATCGTCAGGGAAACGGACCCAGGCGCTCGTAGGTGGTCGACCTTCGAGTCAGCCTGACCAAGCATCGACCGATAGGCTAACGTACGTTTTAGATTATGTGATAAGTCATGCTCGTAAAGATGAGAGACCTTATTTAGAAGTGGATGTACTCGGAAATAAGTTATTAGGTTTGTTGGATTCCGGGGCTTCACGTACCTTTTTAGGGAATCATGGTTGGTCAATCATCGAGAGGTTTGGTTTTTCACTTGATACGACAAGGAAGACGAGTTGTATTGTGGCAAATGGTCAAAGCACGAGTAGTATTGGGACAGTGCAGCTTCCTATGCGAGTTCAGGATAAATTTAGGTTAATAGAGGTCGTCGTCGTTCCTGAATTGCCGCACACTTTGATTTTGGGATTAGATTTTTGGATTTCGATGGGGATAGTACCGAACTTAAGTACTAATGAGTGGCACTTTGCCGATAATAAAGATGTGATTTGTTCTTTAGAAACACCAGACCAACAAACTACTCTTTCGCCTTATGAATCAGAACGACTAGAGGAATTGGTCGTTAAATATAAGAATATGATGGGTGACTCACTGGGATGTACAGACAGGGTAGAGCATAAGATTACGACAGATGCAGCACCGATAAGACAACGTTCATATAAGGTCTCACCGGTCATTCAGAAACTTATTGATGACGAAATCGACGAAATGCTGAAAATGGATGTGATAGAACGTAGTAGTAGTTCATGGGCTTCACCAGTGGTAATGGTACAAAAGAAAAACACAAAGAAATATCGTTTCTGTGTAGACTACCGCAAATTGAACTCAGTGACGGCGCGTGATAGTTATCCTTTACCACTCGTATCCGAGACTCTTGACAAATTGAAAGATGCTAAGTACTTGTCAACTTTAGATATTAAGAGTGCTTATTGGCAAGTACCAATGGAAGAATCATCGAAGCCACTAACAGCATTCATCTGTCGACGAGGTCTCTTCCAATTTAAGCGGCTACCATTTGGTCTTCATAATGCACCTGCAACTTGGCAGAGACTCATAGATAGCATCATAGGAAACGATTTAGACCCCTACGTGTACGTATATCTCGATGACCTCGTAATTGTCACACAGAGCTTTTCTGAACATCTTAGAATTCTTGAGGAAGTCCTACGAAGATTGCAGAATGCAAAGATAACGGTAAGTTGGGAAAAATGCCAACT
This sequence comes from Aspidapion aeneum, assembly GCA_963576565.1. Taxonomy (NCBI): domain Eukaryota; kingdom Metazoa; phylum Arthropoda; class Insecta; order Coleoptera; family Brentidae; genus Aspidapion; species Aspidapion aeneum. Next base: position 70,137,648 of record OY755038.1, on the reverse strand, counting down.
GTGTAGGCCAGAAATGACGTATTTAGGATTCGTAGTGGACCGTCGAGGCATCCGAGTTGACCCTAATAAAATTAGGGCCATGCTAGAGCTCCAGAGGCCAAGAACTGTCAGAGAAGTTCGTAGAGTTGTAGGTACAATATCCTGGTATAGACGTTTCATAGAGAATTTTTCAGCGATAATAGCTCCAATTACAGCTCTAACTAAGAAAAATCAAAAGTTCGATTGGACTCCAGACTGCGAAAAAGCATTTATTAAGATTAAGGAACTTTTAGTGACTGCACCGATTCTCACATGTCCAGATTATACCAAAGAATTTGTCATTCAAACAGACGCATCAGGCTATGGAATAGGAGCATGTTTAACGCAACCTTATCCTGAAGGAGACAAAGTCATTTGCTATTTGAGTCGATCTTTGACTAAGCAAGAACGTGTTTACACGACCACCGAGCGAGAATGTTTGGCATTGGTTTGGGCGATAGAGAAGCTCCGGCCTTATATTGAGGGGATCTCATTTAAGGTCATAACAGATCATTTTAGCTTAAAATGGCTTCATAGCTTAAAAGAGCCCAGTGGAAGGCTTGCTCGTTGGTCTGTAAAACTGCAGCAATATGATTTTGAAGTAATCCATCGGAAAGGGAAAGATTTAGTTGTCCCGGACATGTTGTCTCGTGCAGTACCTATGATTGATACAATTTCGCAGCCCAGAGATGTTTCAACAGCAATTAAAGATCGATGGTACCAAAAGATGGTAAAGAGGGTCGTAGAATCACCATTAAAATTTATGAATTGGAGATACACTGATAATAAGTTGTATAAATATGTCAAACAAGAATACCCTCAACTTTCACCATCTAACGAATATTGGAAAGAGGTAGTACCCAAAGATCATAGGCGTAGAATTATTGGAGAAGCTCACGATCCTCCTACCGCCGGACATATGGGTGTGTATAAAACCTTCCACAGACTGGCAGAAAAATATTACTGGCCGAAAATGCGCCAGGACGTGGCAACTTTTGTAAAGAAATGCTTTGTCTGTGCAGCTCATAAAGGTGATACACAAGGTGTATCTGATCAGATGATATCTCACCCAAAACCAACTCGTCCTTGGGAGGTTATTTCGACTGATTTATGTGGACCTTTACCTCGTTCAACAAAGGGTAATTGCTGGATTCTCGTCGTTACGGACTATTTGAGTAAGTTTTCCTTAGTTTTTCCAATGCGAACAGCCCCTACTCAAGCTGTTGTTAAGCATCTTGAGGAGCAAGTATTTATGGTCTTCGGAGTACCCCGTTTGATACTTTGTGATAATGGCCCTCAGTACAAAAGTAATGAGTTTAAGCGTTTTGCTGAGAGTTATCAGGTTAAAATTCAGTATAATCCGTATTATCACCCCAGAGCAAATCCAACAGAAAGGACGAATCGCACGTTAAAAACCATGTTATGTTGTTATGTGAAAGACAACCACAGGAAGTGGGACGAACAAATACATAAACTTGCCTGCGCGATTCGTACTGCAACCCATGAGACAACCAGGATGTCTCCTTTCTTTGTTAATTTTGGTAGGAATATGTGTTTGTCAGGAAAAGATTACTCCAACCCAGTTTTGTTATCTGAAGAGAATGGTGTACAAACTGCAGCTGAAAGTAAGAACGAAGGTTTCCGGAAGCTCTATGCTGATGTTAAGAGAAGGTTAGAGGTGGCTGGAGAGAAAAACGTAGTTCAGTATAATTTGCGTACAAGGGTACCCAACTTTGCTGTGGGTCAGCGTGTTTGGAAGAAAAATTATGTTTTGTCAGATGCTGCGAAGTTTTTCTCGAAGAAGTTAGCACCGAAATTCGTTGGTCCTTATGTGATTAGGAATAAAATTTCTCCATGGATATTTGAGCTTCAGGAACCATCGGGTAAAGTACTGCCAGGGAGTTGGCATGCCAAAGACCTTAAGTCGGCAGCGGACCTCTCCGATTAACCTTTTTAGGTTAATCGTCTTGAAGTTGGGGGGGGATTATGTAACGTGTCATTTTTACGTTTAAGACAACGTTACATATTTGTTTATTTAGGTAAATAATCAAGGCTCTTTGATTCGTCTTTCTGTACACAAGTAAGGGTATTTTATAGAGCTAGGTTTGGAGGTTATATAGTGTCTAGGAAGTTACCTTAAAAGGAGGCATTCCATCGAATTACTGTGGACACTACGCACATCGCATTATCTGGACATCGTAATTGGAATTTAAGATCACAGGCTTCGGGAAAAATCACATAAAAATTTTGATTGTTTTGTTTTCATCTGTGGAATTTTGTGATTCACTTGACGTTCATAAAGTTAAACAGCTGTTATGCTGGGGAATGGCGGCGTTGCCGCATCACAAATGGTTTCAGTAACAGGAAGGAAACATTTAGATGAACATTTCATTCCCTTACGTTTATTCTCGAGGATATTCATTTCACGGATTAGCTAGTTTTGATAGCACGAAAACACATTTAGGTTCACGGTTTGACCAGTAACAACCGAGGCTCCGCCACTTTGATATCTTTATTAATTTGATAGGGAAAGGATAAAATAAATACGAGTTATGCACTGTTGTAAATGGGAGACAAACGAGGGATAAAAACCAAGACTGAAAGAATGAACGAAATCGTGTGAGTTAACATCTGAACACTCTTGTGCCTTTAAGCAATAGTTCAGTGTGTATTTTTGGGTTCAGGTTCAGAAACAACTTTATTACTGTAGAAACGTTTTACAAAAATGGCGTTAAACCATATGAATATTAGAGAAAACATTTATAAAGAGCGAAGGAAACTTTTGACGAAGACTGTAACTGGAGTGCAACTAAATTCTGCGCTCAGTATAGCTTTACTCATATGGGAATTGGTTGAGTGTTCGAATATTAATAATGTGTATGGAGGGTGTCTCGACGTCCTTGTTATAAAAATTCCAACCGTGGAAATAGATCCGACAACACCTCAATGTACGTTTTACCTAATTGCAATGTCCACTTGGTCGGTGCTGCCCCTATATACCTGTATAGAACTATGCGGTATCTCCTCATTGGTTACTTTGAAAACCCCGGGTTTTTCTTCCAGGCTTGCCACTGAATGTAGAGATTTATTTTTGGCGGAAAAGTTTTTTATAAATAGGTTATTTGAATTTCACCGGGAAGATTAGGTTGGTACTATTGCGTTTTACCGTCCCCACTCCCCACCAAATTTACAAAACGGTTTCCGGCCACTGCATTATTCTGGTATTCTCGACTGAGTGCTTTGTCTCTCTTTGCTAACAAATTTGGTTGGGTCGACAACAGTTTCTGGGATCGCCTTTGTTTTTGGTGATTGGCACTACAGCGATTGTAGGAGATATCCCAGAAACTGTGGAAGTGAGTCCGTCGTGTCTAGGCAATCTGGAGTGACGCTCGCACCCTGTTTTGAGGGGAATTTAAGTCAGCCACGCCATTTTGTACGGGGAAAGAGCAGCGCCCTGTCAATTCCAGCGACGGGACAGTTGGGCTGGACGCTGGTGGGAAGCCGGACGGGCCAGTTATAACCCTGAGAAAGGTACGTTAGGATTATTTTAGTTCATCTGTTTAAATCTACTTTGTTTTATTGAGTCGACATGGGATTATCGATTTAAGTTACTGTGTAGGGGAACTTCGTGCAAAATTGACGAATTCCAGGAAACTGAAACATTTCATTTTCCACAGGGTTTCTACGCTCGGGCAAGAACCAACATTTAGTACCATGTGCTAGTTAGTCAGCAGGGGAGGCGCGGACAGAATAGGACAGGACCCGAAGTAGCAGGAAGAACAACACCACTTTCAGGTTTAATAAAACACCAAACCAACAAATAATTGCAGGACCAAGGTAGGAGCAAGCCATAACTATAATTTTTTCCAATATAATTTGGGCAATCCTTTTCTAAAATTTTCAATATAAGTTAGTGATAATTTTTTATATAAATTTTTAATATAATTTAGACATAATCTGTCCATATAAATTTCCGATTTAATTTTAACACTTCTTGTGAACGCAATATAAAGGTATGACGTCATGACCACAATTTTGCGGCTTAATTAAGTTAAGTTCTACTGTCAAATTGCTATTGAGTGTTATTCTGCCCCTAACTTGTTTACATCCATTTCATTTATTTAATTTTTTTTATGTTTTTGGTATATTATCCAACTTTGCCATTAAAATGAACAAGATGAACTAATTTTTCTTGTGTTATTTGTACAACCCGATGACCAACTTTGCGGAGACAAAAGAGAGATGAGATTATATTTTTTTTAGCGGTTTCGTTACACATTTTTACCTCATGGGGTGGATCTCGGACTGGGTTGCTGTCTGTCTCATTCTACCCAATGTAGAATGATGACAGCAGATATTTGGTCTAGATCTCCCCTATGATGGAACGATTTTGGAAGTATATATTTTTTTTTTACAATCATTCATATAATTGAGTCCTACGTTACTGACTCAGATGTAGGTACACTATGACCTGTTAAAGGAGTCCGTCTACCTGTAAAGTATTTCTGTTTTGTCATCTGAATTCAATCTTTTAGAATTTTATTCTGTTTATTTTTTTTGGTTATTCTTAATTATTCAAATACTCTGGAAGCCTCGGAAGTAAGTAGAATTTCATTGTTTGGCTGCAACGTTTGGGTTGAACTGTATTTTATTTAAGATCTTCTTTGTAAAACATTGGTATTAAATAATGTGGCGCACTTAAAAGTTTCTTATTTCTGAACCCCCCCTTCTCCACTGTATAAAAGTTACCGGGCATATCAATGTTTTACCTAGCTGGAAAATACAGTTCTGCTTCCAGATATTTGTTTAATTATTCAGTGGGTTTCAGTGTCACAAAATGGCGGCGACGTCTTTAAGCTGCCACAAATGTCACACAACTTTTTTTTTAAGGCCACAAATTGGCGCCCACATTTTTTTAACTTTTTTTAAGGCCACACCCAGAATACCCCGGTATCCATAATAATGACACATTATTAGCGCTACCAAGCGCATTCTGCAAATCCTCGCAGCTTCTCAGGGTTCTCGGTGAAACCGTAGAGTAATCAAGAGCTCTTAAGGCTGTTTGACTGTCGGAGAAGATTTTTATTGTCCTGTTGGTCCACTCGTGGTCAATAATCCACCGGGCACACAGTTCGATGACTACAAGTTCGGCTTGAAATATATAATATATATTTAATAATATTGATCGAGAATATGTTGAATCTCTTGGATACTAACAACTTCAGATCCAACGCGTGATGGCATTTTGGATCCGTCGGAATACCAGAAGCTATTATTATTTAAAAAATTGGTCCTGTTCTTTAACCAGTCCTCCCTCTCTAGGAGTATAATGTTGTATAGGTTTCTGCTGTACACCGTGTGCGGCTTGACGTCGGATATCATTCCTAGAGTTGCATCCAACTCTTGTTCCCTAATTAGGGCTGTTGATATCACTTTGTTTGCCCTGCCATCCTGGTGGTTGGCACCTTATTCTATATGTTGCTCTTTGTGCCTCCGCTTCTAAGAAAATGTGAAACGGAAGTAAGTTTAGTAAGCATTCGAGCGCAGTCGATGGGCTAGAGCTCATTGCACCACACATGGTAAGACTGGCCTGTCGTTGTAAGCTGATTAGCTTGGCCCTTGACGTTCTTTGATGTCCCTTCTTAAATCCGACTATTGCGTCGTACGCAATCATTGGTTTAATGACTGTTATATTCAGCCAGTACACTTGTTTGAGGCTTATGCCTTAGGTTTTCCGCAAATTCTTTTGCACCTCCACAACGACAGTGTGGCTTTGCGGGTTACCTTTTCCAAATGGGCATTCCAGGTGAGAGTTTTATCTCGTACTCGTACTATAAAACAATCACTCCAGAACAAAATGTAGTTCATATTATAATATACACACATATTATAAAATAAAAATAAAAGAATTTCATAATATAAAATAAATTAATAAAATGCTTTAGAGATAACTAACGTTTTTTAAAAGTTTTCAGAGCAGGGAAAATTAACTAATTCTACTAAATTATTTTAAAAAAATTCAAAATAAAGGCAAAAGACACATAAATACTATTAATAATAAATTTTGGCTATTCTGATGCCCGGCGATTTACAAACATCTTGCTGCGCAACAAAGATTGCCACTTTTAAATCCTGTGGTGACTAATATACTTTTAATCAGCGTATTTTGCTCAAATTTTTTACACAAAAAAAAACTTCAAATAAAAATAATGCTTTTTTAATTGAAAGTTAAGTGGCGCCTAAAAGATTTGTCGGGGGTGACAAATACCACCAATTTTATTTTCACCGGCTTGCTCGGCAACTTTTTTCAAACTTTGACAAGAATTAATGACCCGAAAAGTAACGAGGGCGGCTAGTTTAAATAGAATATTTACAAAAAGCTGGATTTATTAATTTAAAAATACAATAAAAGTATTGTTTAATATTTTGATATGTGCAAAGTCAAGTTTATTCCGCAAATAAATAGATCGGTCTAATACAAGTTTTAAAATGTAGGACTATACCTTCATAACTTAATGATAAGAGAGTGAGTAAGGGAGCCCCCAACCGGAATATTCTATAAAATAAAAAGGAATGCTCTGTAACGCACAGGACAAATAGTTTCGATTGGGTATGGGAACATTCGCCACCGCTGGCTCGCCAGGGTCGAATCGTCGCCGGACGAATTCATCGACCCAATTCGACTCCCGCCCAACTTTCAGATTGTAATTTTGTTTATTAACAGTCGCGAATTTTTGTAAACTCCATTTTCGAAAACAAATAATTTGAAAAACAGAATCGCTTTGAGAATATTTTTTTTTTGAAAAACTATTTTTACGAAAAATATATTTGTAAAAAAGTCTTCTAATCGAAAAACTATTTTTCAGAAAACATTCCTTTAAAATAATTTCAAAAAACAAGTTTTTTAAAAGCATTTCTTTCGGGGTTCTTTTTTGTGGTTCGGTGAGCAAAATACCAGGGGGCGAGGCCGGATAGGTTAGGACACGTTTGTCTGGCCGCTGTTGGTTTTATGAGATCAAGTCTGACGTCGAGCAAAAAGAAACTCCTTTTGTCCAATTGGTTTTCCTTCCACTATGGAAATTGAAAGTTTAAGGCAGACATGTGGTAACTTCTCCATAAACTGCGCATGAACGAATTTTGTAATGCAAATACAACAAGATATTACTCGTACATGACAGGTGACAATGCTATATAATCAGAATTTTTCAAAGTTTAAGGTTTTAATAAGAGGGGCCATTTCTTAAAATTTAAGTTAATTTATGTGTAAGGAGTACCTAATGATAACCTGAAATTTACAACAGTCAAAAACGTCCCAAACAACAAACCAAAATTATTCTAATTTAAGCTTTAGTTACTTGCAGGCTAAAATGTATGGAAAACTGGAATACTTTGACTATACCTCAAAAAAAAATTCCAAACGGGCCTTATAAACTGAACATTTGGTTAATAAAGCCTCCATAAAAAAACTAAAAATAAATAAAAACTTTAAGACTCTTCACTTCAATATTAGGAGGTAAATTTTAAAAGCAGGATTTCAACTGATTTAAATGTTGCAGTATTGTAATGGCTTGTGACCTTGAATAAATAGCAATAGCAAATGCAACATATTGTTGTTTATGTCTTTGTTTTTACAGAAAAATGCAGTCCAGACAATGCAGAATACAAGACACCATGTTATAATTTTTAGACAAACCAATTATTAGGTAGTTTTCATGGTAGGCTACAAAGACCTTTCGTGATGGTAGTGGAAAATTTGTTATTGTTTATTTTATAGATTTTTTGTGCAGCTTGAATTAAAAATAATAAAATATTACCAGTTTCCAACGTTTTATATACAGGGTGTCCCAACTAAAAGGTAACATACGTGTTTTAGGTATTTTTCGTGCGAATTTGAAAAAACGCTCGGATACGTCGATTTTGTTATTTTTGTAGAAATCACCATCTTCGAGGGGTATAGTTTACCCCTGTATTTTGAATAGGGAAAGTGGGTCTAGTGATACTCTGTTTCGAAGTTCTATTGAATATCTTTACAACCGTGTAAAAATTTCGACAATCCATAGATTAGTTTTTGAGATATTTGCTTTCAAATTTTCAAATTTTACATGGAATGATAAAATAAAAATCAAATCCGAAAAACATAAAATTCTGATTAAATTTTGATTTTATCAGTCTATTTTAATTTGAAAGTTTGAAGGCAATTATCTCAAACACGAATAGATAGATTTTTGAAATTTTTACACGGTTGTAAAGACATTCAAGAGGCCTTCAAAACAAGGTATCACTAGACCCACTTTCCCTATAACACCCTGGAACACCCTGTATAAGCAGTTTATTTGCAAATAAAAATACATATACAAAAAATAACAAAAATATCTCTCTTATAAATGATTCCTATGCAAATAAAAAATCACACACTGCTGTGCTTGTGCGTGATATGATATATTTATCTTATATTACATCAATTTAAAATGAAAAAAAATATAAAAAAAAGTAAAAAATATGTTTCCTTAACCTGTTACTATTTAGCTAAAAAATTTAATATATAAATAATTATAATTATTAATGAATAATTATTAAGAGCATGCATTAAAACGTAATTTTTATTTATTTAAACAGTTGTGTAAACGCTTTTTTTGGCTTTTGATTTATCTATTGTTTTATTTGTTTTTTAAATGAGTCAAGTTGTATGGTTTGTGGTACGTGCTATAGATTTTGGAGCAATGTATGTATAAGTTCTTTGACCAATGTTAAGATTTGTATTTTATATTTTGTTGGGTATCTATGTTGTACTAATGAACAAGGTTTTGTTTTTATGTTGCAGGATTAATTTTTTTAAATATATGTTTGTCTTATATCCATGACTTGACTTTCTTAATATAGAGCATCTGTAGGATAGACACGGTCCTTTCTCAGCATAATTCTTAAAATAATTTTTTGGAACATTTAATGCTTTTTAATTTGTATACTCCCCCCATTTACAGATCCCGTAGTGAAGCAAGGAGTCAACAAGTGCATAATATACCATTTTAATATTTTTAACGTTAAGTATATTCTTAAGCATTTTGAATTTGAATATAATTGATCTTTATAATATTTACCTTTATTTTAAGCCTTGTATTTGCAGTGGTTTGAATGACAAATTCACTAAATGGAGCACTTTTCTTTTCATTGCATGAAAATGCAACAAACTTAGTTTTTCTGATATTTATAGAAAGATTCATTTTATCGAACTAGTGTTTAACATTTTGAAAATCTTTTTCTGCTGTCTGCTTGACTTCCTTCCAGGTATCTCCAACGTAGAGAATAACAGTGTCATTTGCAAACGAAGTAGGTTTTCCTTTTATTTTCAACAGAAATAATATTGGGCAAAAATAGGGTAGGACCCAATACAGTTCCTTGTGGAACGCCATATTCAACGACTTGGGGAGGACTAATACAGTTTTCGATTTTTACATGTTAAGGCCGTTCCTCAAGCTAACTAGTTAGCATTTTTAAAGCAACACCACAAAAGCCAAGTCCTTCAAATACTTTTGTAAGTTTTTTGTGATCCACTGTATCGAAGGCCTTGGCGAATTCCAAAAAGATACAGAGGGTTGGCTTGCTTTTGTCTAGAGAACTATATATTTTTTTCAGTTAATTATAATATAGCGTCCTCTGTTGACAATCATTTTCGAGAACATTTATTATGTAGAACACGGCTAAAATCACATGTTTTAATATTTTGATTTTTACTGGTTAAACAGGTTAAACAGTTTTAAACCTATTATAATATTATAGGTAAATTTTTAGAGCCAAACCACCTACGTAGCGCGCTATTCGGATAGCGACTGATTTTGCAAACCTTGAACCAGTAGTCAGAAGCGCCTTTTGGCCATACTGGATACTGGACTCATACTGGCTACTGGGCCTTTTTAGCAACCCGGCAGGTACAGAAAACGCCACATAAAATGCATACAGCAGAGGTTAGCGGCAGATATAAGTTTTTCAAAATTTTGCACGACCACAGGCACCGGCTTATTGTAACTGACTGATTTTTGTAAAAAATGTTAATGTTTTGACAAACAAACCAACTAATAAGGAGACTTCTACTGTAGTTATCTGAGTGTCTAACGGTTCTATAAGGCTACTAATTAATGTCAAGTTAAGTACTAATTAAAAATTTGGGAAAATAACACTTTTAAAAGATTTTTTTTGGTGCCACACGACATCATAATCTCGTACGCCTTATTCGCCATCGAGTCATTGTAAGTTAACCAGAAAAATATAAGGCTTGCTTCATAGGCTTCGTAAAAAGGATGTTCTTCTAAAAAATCGGTTCTCTATATTTTCTTTTGACTCGCACAATCTTCGACGCGTTTCGGCCGGCATCTAATTTGGCCATAATTTGAGCTTTATCAAATTCGGAAATTTGTGGAGGCATTTTGGGAAACTTGGACAAACAACAAAAACCGACAATGTCATGTTTTTTGCAAATAATATAATCTTTAAATAATAAGGGTACTGATTTGTAAAGCCTAAATTTTACCACGTTGAATCGGCGTATTTTTACCTAATAAAAAATAGTTTCGATTATTAATTGCTACACTAATTCATACTTTTATTAACTTGTTGTATAAATTACCTGTTATTGATTTTTTTTTAGTAGAAGTCGATACATATTTTTGATAAAATCCAAAAGTATACCAATGTTCCTAGCAAAAGTACTTACAGGTACAGAAATTTGAAATCAATATCTGTGCGAAATAAATCCGACTTCTAAAATGTTTTTTAGAATATCCTGTATAAAATTAAAATTTTCTCTGTTCATTCCCGCGTTCTCTGTCATTTCACACAAAGCCCATTTCCTTGTTAACAAGATTCGTTAGCACTTTTCATTACTACCTCATTTCTTTTTGAAGTCTCTTTCCCCGCAACCCTTTCCTTATAAGTGGATAGAAAGCATAGCGGTATAAAAACCTTAATGCAATTTTCTTTTAAGTTTTATCATTTTAGAGTGTCCCTAGAATAATTTGTTAATTGTCATTTAATAAACAAATAAATATCGTAAAGTTCTAAAAAAAAACACGAATATAAAAAATCTCTAAAAAAAAGAAAAACATACCCAGATTTGTACTTAGTTTTGATACAAACCTACATGGTTAATTAATTCACCGTAAATAAAATCTATTAATTGTCATGATTACTTTCCTCCGTACTTACTATTTAATTCCCTTCTTAAAATAAAATAAACACCCTAAATATTAAACTCATTAAACTCAAAACGAATAGATCTTTTTTTCTGAATTCAAAAATGTTGACATTTGCTCCAGCCGTTGTTGAAATAATTGCATTTTAAAAACATAAATATATTCAACAAAAAAATAGCACTGATAAAAAAAATTGTTTATAAAATTAATTATTAAATAAAATTATTATTTTTTTAACACCATCATTGCTTATTCAGATTTTTTAAATGCAAATATTTCAAAAAAGGTTGAACCAACTATTAACATTATATATTTATAATTTATGGCTTAAGAAAAAAGATCTACTAACCTATTTATTCACTTTGAATTTTATATAAAGGTTACTTATTTTAAGAAACGAATTAAATTGTAAATACTGAAGAAAATCATCACGATAGTGAAAAGACTATATTTACGTTAAATTAATTGTCGATTTGGGTTTGTATCAATAATAAGAACAAAACTGGATCTTCTAAATAATGCGCATAATCAGATTAGGAATAAGTACACATGGCTATTTAGGACGATATTTCCAAACAGAAATGTCGTTTTGTTTTTGTCTGAATTGGACTATAACTAAAACTTTTAAAAAATAAAAATGCTTGTGATATTTTTCTAAATATGCATACTTACATATGACTAAGGTGATTTCGAGTGACCTTTTTATTATTACATTTTATAACCGATCCGGAAAAAACCTAGAAAAAACTGGAATTGTATCGCGATTTTTAATTAATTTTTTTGCACATGTGTGTTGTGAGCTAGCAAAATTTTCTGCAATTAGCGGACAGAGTCAATAAGTAAAAACAAAACTAACCTTGCAAATGTAAAGACATCAAAGTCAGCAAATATTAAGAAAAAACTACCACATGAAATAGCAAGAAGCCAGAATTATTGCCAGACAATAAAGTAAAAACAAAACAAACCTTACAAATGTAACGACATCAAAGTCAGCAAATATTAAGAAGAAATTACCACATAAAATAGCAAGAAACAAAAATCATAAAAACTGGAATTGTATCGCAATGTTTAATTAATTTTTTTGAACATGTGTGTTGTGAGCTAGCAAAATTTTCTCGAATTAGCGGACAGAGTCAATAAGTAAAAACAAAACAAACCTTGCAAATGTAAAGACATCAAAGTCAGCAAATATTAAGAAAAAGAATTACCACATGAAATAGCAAGAAGCCAAAATTATTGCCAGACAATAAAGTAAAAACAAAACAAACCATACAAATGTAACGAAATCAAAGTCAGCAAATATTAATAAAAATAATTACCACATGAAATAGCAAGTAACAAGAAACATTGCCAGGAAGTTGACTTGATCCAAAGTAAGCTTAAAAAAATTGTTTTTTTGTATTGAAATAAAATTGTACGTGTAAATTGTACAGCTAGATTAAGTTTACACCCAACACTGTCATGGATGGGTAAACACACTTAGTATAATTATAATTCTAGGGTCCTTAAAATTTATCGTCATTAACCTAGGATGACTAATAATTATTCTCCATGAGTCAAAACGTCGTCGTCAAAAAACGTGGGAATTCGAAACACCATTTCAATTATAAATCAAGCAGCTTTTAGATTCAGTTTTTGTTTATTTGCTTCTAATAAATTTACAATTTCTATAACAAAGATTCTTATTAATAAAAGGAAAAGTGGATTATTAACAAAGAAGAAAAAAAGATTATTCACTTCGTGATACTTAACAAAAATGTAAAGATAAAAAATTAATAAAATTATATTATATTTAAAAAAAATATAAATGCAGAACGGAAAAACATATCATATTTTCAACGTATGTAATATTGAAATAATTATATTTTGTCTTTTTTACTTATTTTAGAACCATTAGTAGTAGTAGTAGTGGTGGGGAGACAATTTTTGGTCTAGCAACTAGGCACACGGCGCGCTCTTTCCGCAAACCCCGATTTCCGTACGTCATATATCAAACTGATGCACGTGTCCCTTAGGATGCAAGTTTTCTTGCTCTAAGAGGACTTAATTTTGCCTAACACCTCTTTGTCGAGGGCAGGGATCTTTATACTGCGTAGCAAGTATACACAGTGACGCTTTTACACCCCTTCCGAAAGGTGGTTCTGCTACATGTTAGACTTCCATCAATCCAACACCGCTATCGTCCCAGGAGAACTTAGTTATAGACGATAGACTTCTTTCCTTTTCAGCGCAACAGTCGTGGTCATCTTAAGTTGACTGTAGGATTCATTAATAAAAACTGAGCGGAGTTTCAGAATTTCCAGGAGCCCTGAGCAGATAACCTTTATAGTCTGTGGAGTTGGATTATTAAAGTGTTCTACCAGTATTCTGATACCTTTGTTAAAGCAAGCAAGTCTAGCTGCACTGTAAAGTGGACAGGTACAAATAATGTTGTTGAGTATTACAGGCTCATGAATAGAACAGTTTTTAGTGGGGTTTAAATTTTAGAAAGTATTAGGTTGATAACCTAAGCTATGATAGAATTCTTAGAGTATAGGTATATTGGTAATGTAAAATTTAAATGTTTGGCTGGACTGTTGGTTATTTTGAGTATACTGTAGAAATTTGTGTAAGTGGAGAGTGTTTTTCTGAAAACACATTTTTTCACTTATTTAATTTCAAAATTTTATTAAATTTTTATTTTATTTTAAACCGCCCATTAATATTCGGTTGCAAATGTTTACATTTTATAAAACTTTTACAATACCTATGACAGACGAAAATGAATGAACACTAATGTACTTTGCATGTAATCTTCATTCTTTCTTTCTAGTTCGGTACCCAAATTTCGAAGTCCCGGGTAAATGGAAAATAGAACTGGTGTAGCTCAACCACGTAGGGTTTAGTTTAGACTCCATAACAACAGAAATTCACCATCGATGAACGGGCCAGTTAAACTCGTCGCCTTTATACCGCATAAAGGCCATTATTGTTTTAAAATATTTTTTTCCATTATTAATATAGATAAAATTGAGATCACCTTGTAAGAAAAAGTTTCTATAAAAAGGCAAAGATAGATAGAGGCTAGTTGCCTCTTTTGCGCCATTTAATGGAGGAATAAATAATTATTATTTTATCAAATGTCAAATGCAGACGGTCAAAATGCAGAGCGACATGGATAAGTATCTCCTCTCCTACTTAATAAAACAACAACCATATCCCGGAACGGATAATATACTTGTTATTTTTTAAAAGTTTATCTAAGTCTAAAGCAAAAATAAGTATTACTGCGTTTTCGGAAATTTCTCTATCTTCCGTAAAAGAAAGTATAGATCCAAAATCAGCCATAATATTTAGTTAAAAATTCGTTTCTTCTTATCTTTTAAAAACTAAAATATTTCTTGTAATGAATATGACAGCGCATTTTATTGGCACACATAGAAAGTAATTAAGATTTTCACGGAATTTTCTCATTTTATTGTATTTCTACCATATCTCACTACCGCACTTGTAATCAAGCCAGAGGCTCGTTCTTTCTTTTTTCACACCATCAAATTAAAAGAAGGCCGACAACAAAGAGTCAGCTTCGTTTAGCGAAATAGAGGCGCTAGAGCTCACGCTCATAGCTTAATCTTTGCAATCTAGCACCTCTTATGCTGCGAGCAAAGAAACTTTAATTAAAAGTCCTGATGAAAGTGTATTTGAGAAGATGACGTCGCGAACATAATTTTTGTACCTTCTGCACTTAAGAATAAACTTTTCTAACGTCACAAATATTACAAGACATTTTGGTCTTAATAATTGTATGCATGCACAGGGTGTTCCCGTATACTGGGTGGACCAAAAAAAATCGGACAATTTTTTGTCATTAAAACTTTTGAACTATCCCATAGATTTTATTGGGACAGACTGCATTTGACTAAATATATTTTTTTATCCGCCATCTCAAAATCCAAGATGATGGACGAAAATAAATTATACCCTTGCCACGCACAACAAGGTATGAATTATTGAAATCGGCTAGGTAGTTCTAAAAAAACATTTTTGGTACAACGATTGTTTTGAATATTAATACGATTGTCTTGCCAATCATGTCTGCATGTATTTCCATATAAATTCATTACTACTGAACCGATTTTAATTAAATAAAAAATATTTTGGTGAGAATTGGCCTTTTAAAGGCCATAATAAAAATTTATCGCCTTCTTAAATTTTAAAATAGCGGACAGAATGATACTTGACCCTTTAAAGAAGTACGTTTATTCTTATTTTCCGAAAATATTTTAGTTTTGTTTTTAATTTCTAGAAAAACACTACTTTTCTTCCGCTTCACAGGGTACAAAATAATAAAATCGGTTTTTACAAAGACGATTGCATTGCCAATACTCTCTGCATTCAGTTCTTTATAAATTCATTATTACTGAACCGATTTTAGTAAAATAAAAAACAAATCGGTTCAGTAATAAGTAATTTATAAAGAAATGAAGACCGGATTGGCAGTGAAATCGTATAATTTTTAATACAATGGATAAAACAAAATCAGATTTTGTGAGAAGCTGTGGCCTTAAAAAAAGTTAAAAAGTAATTTGGGCGCCAATTTGTGGCCTATTAAAAAAAGTTAAAAAATAATTTGGGCGCCAATTTGTGGCCTCAAAAATGCGTTGTGTGACATTTGTGGCAGCTTAAAGACGTTGCCGCCATTTTGTGACACTGTAATTCGGATAGTGACAATTTGCCGACTTGTGACACAACAAAACCATTGAATAATTAAACAAATATCTGGAAGCAGAACTGTATTTTCCAGCTAGGTAAAACATTGATATGCCCGGTAACTTTTATACAGTGGAGAAGGGGGGGGTTCAGAAATAAGAAAATTTTAAGCGCGCCACATTATTTAATACCAATGTTTTACAAAGAAGATCTTAAATAAAATACAGTTCAACCCAAACGTTGTAGCTAAACAATGAAATTCTACCTACTTCCGAGGCTTCCAGAGTATTTGTGTAATTAAAAAAACCCAAAAAAATTGACCAATAAACGAGATAAAACTCTAAAAGATTTTTAACTGAATCAAAATGACAAAACTAGAAGCACTTTACAGGTAGATGGACTCCTTTAACAGGTCATAGTTATCTACATCTGAATCAGTAGTGTGAGACTCAGTTGTATAAATGATGGTTAAAAATACGATATACTTCCAAAATATATTCTGTCTAGGGGAGATCCGGACCAAATATCTGCTGTCATCATTCTACGTTGGGTAGAATGAGACAGACAGCAACCCAGTCCGAGATCCACCCCATGAGGTAAAAATGTGTAAAGAAACCGTTAAAACATGTAATCTCATCTCTCTTTTGTCTCCGCAAAGTTGGTCATTGGGTTGTACAAATAACACAAGAAAAATTAGTTCATCTTGTTTATTTTAAAAGGTATTACCAAAAACATGAAATAAAAAAAAAATAATGGAATGTAGTGGAACAAGTCAGGGCCTAAGTAGCAAGACAATCCAAATTTCACAAGAGAAATTGTCTTAAATAAATGAAATGAAGGAAAACTTAGTAAATACACCGCAAAATTGTGGTTATGACGTCATACCGTTACCTTGCGTTTACAAGAAGTGTTAAAATTAAGCTGTGCAAAATTATATAGGGAAAGATCACTTCTAAATTATATTGTGAAAGTTATATATGAGAAAAAAAATTATAGTTAAGGCTTGCTCCTACCTTGGTCCTTGATTATATTGTTAAAATAAAAAATGTGTTTTATTTTGTAAACCTGGATGTGTTGTACCAGACATCTTCTGCTACTCCAGGTCCCGTTCTGCTCGCGCCTCCCCTAGTGCCCGCTTAGCACATCACGCTAGGGCCACACTGGTTGTGGAAAATGTTGCTGATTCTTTGCCCGAGCGTAGAACCCTGTGGAAAATGAAATGTTTCAGTTTCCTGGAGAACCCCATGTCGACTCAATAAAATACAGCAGATTTAAACAGATGAACTAAAATAACCCTACGTACCTTTCCCAGGGTTAGAACTGGCTCGTCCGGCTTCCCACCAGCGTCCAGCACCGCTGCCGATGGAATGGACAGGGCTGTAGACAAAGGAGAAAAACAATATATAGTTTTTATCCAACACGTGGTTAAAAGAAAAATATAAAAACGCCAAAAATTCCCCACGTCTGTTGTCAAAAAAAGTACATTTCACACGAAAAATAACTACAATTTGGGAGGCAAATATTATCTTGAAGAGTACTCAAATAAAAAAAAATGAAAAAAAATAAAATCGAACTTACCGCTGCTCTTTCCGTACAAAATGGCGTAGGCCGACTTAAAATTCCCCTCAAAAGGGTGCGAGCGTCACTCCAGATTACGCCTAGACACGACGGACTCACTTGTACAGTCTCTGGGACTGAACCTGCAGTTTTTTTCAGTGCCACTAACCAAAACAATGGCGATCCCAGAGCCTGCTGCCGACCCAGCCAAAATTCGTTAGCAAAGAGAGACAAAGCACTTCGTCGAGAATACCAGAATAATGAAGTCGCCGGAAACCGTTTTGTAAATTTGGTGGGGAGTGGGGACGGTAAAACGCAATAGTACCAACCTAATCTTCCCGGTTAAATTCAAATAAAGGATGCGAACCTATTTATAAGAAACTTTTTCGCCAAAAATAAATCTCTACCTTCAGTGGCAAGACTGGAAGAAAAAACCCGGGGTTTTCAAAGTAACCAATGAGGAGATACAGCAATAGTTCTATACAGGTATATAGGGGCAGCACCGACCAAGGGGATAGGAAGTACGTAAAACGCACCTTGAGGTGTTGTCGGATCTATTTCCACGGTTGAAATTTTTATAACAAGGACGTCGAGACACCCTCCATACATTTGACCGAACATTTGCCTACTGGACCCCCACCAACATATCAAGTAGAAGAAGAATAACCCGACGGACTAGAAGAAGCTCAGCATTGAAACCATCAACTGTAAAATCAATTACTGGAGATCAGGGCATGCAGCAAACCCAGGAATATTCGAACACTCAACCAATTCCCATATGAGTAAAGCTATACTAAGTGTAGAATTTAGTTGTATTTTAGCTACAGTTTCAGTCACAAGTTTCCTTTGCTCTTTATATATGTTTTATCTAAGATTCATATGGTTTGACGCCATTCTTGTAAAACATTTCTACTGTAATAAAGTTGTTTCTGAACCTGAACCCAAAAATACACACTGAACTACTGCTAAGAAGCTCGGCACAAGAGTGTTCAGATGTTAACTCACACGATTTCGTTTATTCTTTTAGTCTTGGTTTCTATCCCTC
The DNA here is from genome assembly GCA_963576565.1 of Aspidapion aeneum. Classification (NCBI taxonomy): domain Eukaryota; kingdom Metazoa; phylum Arthropoda; class Insecta; order Coleoptera; family Brentidae; genus Aspidapion; species Aspidapion aeneum. Next base: position 70,119,153 of record OY755038.1, on the reverse strand, counting down.
GTTTATCTCCCATTTACAAAAGTGCATAACTCGTATTTATTTTATCCTTTCCCTATCAAATTAATAAAGATATCAAAGTGGCGGAGCCTCGGTTGTTCCTGGTCGACCCAAATATGTTTTTGTACTATCAAAACTAGTTAATCCGTGAAGGATATGAGGTTCGGATTGTCCCAATATCCTCGAAATAAACGTAAGGGAATGAAATGTTCATCTAAATGTTTCCTTCCTGTTACTGAAACCATTTGTGATGCGGCAACGCCGCCATTCCCCAGCATAACAGCTGTTTAACTTTATGAGCGTCAAGAGAATCACAAAATTCCACAGATAAAAACAAAACAATCAAAATTTTTATGTGATTTTCCCGAAGCCTGTGATCTTAAATTCCAATTACGATGTCCAGATAATGCGATGTGCGTAGTGTCCACAGTAATTCGATGGAATGCCTCCTTTTAAGGTAACTTCCTAGACCCTATATAACCTCCAAACCTAGCTCTATAAAATACCCTTACTTTGTGTACAGAAAGACGAATCAAAGAGCCTTGATTATTTACCTAAATAAACAAATATTTAACGTTGTCTTAAACGTAAAAATGACACGTTACAAAGCACTACACGGATTTTAATAATTTGTACCTGTTTGCGCGGGAGAAAATTAAAAAAAAACTAAAACATTTTCGGAAAATAAAAATAAACACGCCATTTTGAAGAATCAAGTCCGACATCTTAAATTCTAAGTTGGCGGCAAATTTTGATTATAATCTATAAAGAACAATCAGTTTTCACCATGACTTTTTTCATTTCACTAAAATCGGTTTAGTAATATCGAATTGATTCCTTAGTATAATTATAATTAATTAAATGTTTGAGTTATTTTTTAGTTTATAAAAAAGCACTACAGCGAGGTACAAATTAGTAAAATCGGTGTAATGGTTCTCAAAAGATCTATTTTAGTTTCAACCATTGTTTTACAAATAATACGATTGCATTGCCAATCCTTTCAGACAGGATTGGCAATGCAAACTTTGCACAGTCGTAGATCTTCATAGAGTTAACAACCTCTCCAAATTTCATAGGCTTTCATAAAGTAGTAAAGTAGTTACGAAAATTCAAAAAACGTCGAAATTTCAACTCATTCAGTCACTCACTCACTCATGTATAGATCATCAAAATTGTACTGTACTTCCAGACATAATGCAAACCTAAAATTTGGCAGACTGATAGAAAATATGACCAAACCCTTGGAAAAAATCAAAAAACCCCAAAATTCTAATTTACTCCCCTCCCCTATACATGTAAGGTTATGTAAAAGTAACATTGCCAACTTCCAGAAGCGCTAGAGAGCTGAGCTTTGGCAGACTAATAGGAAATATTATAAAACTAAAGGAAAAAATTTAAAAACCCGAAAATTTTAATTTGCTTCCCTCTTCTATAAATGTAAAATTATGTGAAAGTAACATTACTCACTACAGAGCTGAGCTTTGGTAGGCCGATAGAAACTATGATAAAACTATAGAAAAAAATTAAAAACCCCAAAATTTTAATTAACTTCCCTCCCCTATAAATGTAAAGTTATGTAAACTTCCAGAAACGCTAGAGAGCTGAGCTTTGAAAAACTGATAGCGACTATGATAGAACTATCGGAAAAAAATTAAAAACAGCAAAATTTACTGCCTTTCCTTATAAATGTAAAGTTATGTAAAAGTAACATTGTCCACTTTCAGGAACGCTAGAGAGCTGAGCTTTGAAAGGCTGATAGGAACTATGATAAGACCATAGGAAAAGATAAAAAAAACTCAAAGTTTTTATAACGCATTGCAAATGTTTTAAACAATATTCCGTATATTTTACTAGTTTAAAATTTAACTACTATCCATATATTTTAAAAAAGGAGTGAAATCAAAAAAGCCAAGTACGCGAAAAGGGTATTCCGTAAAAAGAATTGAGATAAAAGTAAAGCTAAGTTCTCTAATACAAATTTTAAAATGAAATGTTCTAACTAGTTTGGAAATGTTTTTCTAAACTTGGCTCTTATGGCTGCAAATGACTCTTGGTCGCATAGCTAAATTGAATATAAAGAAGTTAGGCTGTAAATGCAAAGTTTAAAAAAACATTTTCAAACTAATAAGAAACTTTCATCTTAAAATGAGTATAGGAGAACTTGGCTTTTCTTTTATCTCAATTCTTTTACGGAATACCATTTTCGCGTACTCTTTTTACATGACATGTTTTTGTTATGATTAGTAGTTATTTTTATTAATAATGGTACATATGGAGAGTCAAAAAAAAATAATAAAGAGGACTTAAAAAGTTTGAAAGTAGAAGAAGTTGTCAAGCGAGCGATTTTTTTTTCCTTCAACAAAAACTGCTGTGCATATTTTCTAGCATTGCCATGTAGTACCATAGAATGATCTTTTAGTACACTATCGAGAGTCGAAACTTAGTTAAGATTACTGCTAAGAGTGTACACCGAAAATTACTTAAGTAAGTAAAAATATAAATAAGTAGAAAAAAAAGTTTTAAGCTAATTTGCTGACGATCCAGGACCGTGGACTGTAATAGGTAAAGATTTCAAAAAATTATGTGTTTTTATTTTCGTTTTCATTTATTTTTAACTTTTTGCATTTGCCCCCCACCCTCTAAGTTTCATGCTGCCTACGCATATGGCTCTTGATAAAAATGTTGACCTACGAATTCAATATTTGTCAGCTGCTTTGTTGGTTATTATAAAATATATTTTAATAGTGATAATTATATATTTCAACTTTTTTCCAAATTTTCATATTCCTTAACTCTCTTATCTGGCGCGCCTAAAATATTTCAAGTGTATATTTTAAATTATTTTACGCTTATATTCCTAACTTGGCCACAGAATATCATATATTAAACAAAAATCTATAATAGAACACAAACATTTTTTTGTACTAAAGCTTTAGTCCAATTATTACAAAATATATTTATTAATAATAACTTTATAAAATTAATATAATTTAACGTTTTTATTTCACAGAATATTCTAACCTTTGTTTAATTTTCAACTCATTTATTGCAAATAAATACATACTTCATCAAAAAAATTTAATTTTTTAAAAAACTTTTTATTCTGTTGATTCTATCTATAGATTTTATGGGTATTGATCAATTAGGTAAACTAATGTAGATTACTTTAGAAAGTACAGTTTGGTTAATTTCAATACTGGAAACAAACTTAGTGAAACTTCAAAATCTGACCTATGCTTATTCTGACACGTTCGTTTGTCTGCTTGGAGGCTAATTCATTTAAACTGCTAAATGCAATCACGTTTACTAACTCACAAGGTTCAGAACATATATTGGCGTAGTATTTGCGTATCCTCCAAGATACCTTTCCTATTTGTCATTCGGTCGGAGTGCACAAAGGTACATAAGCTTAAGTAAATAACAACTAACATAGTCCATGGGCTAACGTCGACCTAGTAAACAAAATGTATATAAATTTGCCAATAAATATTCTGCTTTTCTCTTTTAACCGTGCCCCTTAACAGCTCGATATGTAAGAGCACAAAGCATGACAACTCCTATACTTTGTGGTGAAAGAAAACAACTTATATAGGGAGAGTTCTTAAACTATTCTAAAATCCATCTGATTGTTGCCATCGATGCCATCGTTCGGTGGAACATATAATTATGACAGCCATCGGCGATGAGGCCAACAAAAATTAGAAGAACCCGATGCATTTAAGCTAATTTAAATTTTCTGTAAATTTTATGACCCACCTCAACCGCGTCTTGAGTCATTCAAAAGTGGGATTTATAGTAACTTAAACTATAATGTTCCACCGTTTTCTCGGCAATAACCAAAATTTTTGCATGAGTTTTTCGTGCACTTAAAAGGATTTCCTGGTCCGTATCTGGTGAACTGGATGAATCATCACCATCATCTTTTAATAAATTTATTGTCGGTTTCGCCGCACGGGCCGATGGCTACTGTTGCCAACAATCCATTACATCGGAAATGTAAAAGAACTTGTCTGATGGTATTTGGATCGTATCAGAACTTTTCAGGAACCCGTTTGAATGCATCGATTAGCTTATCGATGAGATTAGGAATTCTCCCATAATATGTGTATGTCACTAGCTCCTCACCTTGATTGCCGTGCAGGCCGCCATTGATGTACACGAACATTATTATAATGATCACAGTCTTTTATTCAAAGACCATTTTTTATTATTATTTTTTATTATTAGTTTTTCGGTCGTTGACTGAATAGTGGGCATTTGATTTTAAGTATCTTTTACGGTCTGAGTAAGCAACTCTTACGAAATTTTTTTATAGCATGTCCATAACAATGTATCGCTCCTATAGAATCGTATATTTCTCGAGGTTGAAGTAGAACTATAATAGAAGGATTGAAAGGAAAGGCCAAAATAACTTTAAAATGTTACATGATGACATAAGGGTAGAACACTTATTTTTTTGGAAAACTTTGCAATTGCTGAATTGGAAAATGATACTAAAGTTCCTTGACCATCCAACTCCCATTGTAAAGAGGTAGCGGAATTATTCTAATGTATCACTCCTCCTACTTTCACCATTTAAATTACAGATGTATAGTTTACCTCTCGAAAGGGGTGCACTCCTCCTACTTTCACCATTTAAATTACAGAGGTATAGTTTACCTCTCGAAAGGGGTGCGTTCTCAAAAAAATGTTTTGCTGCTATAGACGTACGTTTTTGAAAGTTTTTTTTATCTACGCAGGCACTCGAGAACGTATAAAATACTTTTTTGTATAACTAAAAAAAAATACCCACCCTTCCACCTATTCTAGGTTGCCAGCCGACACTTAGAATAACATTCGGCGGGTGAGATGAACTCTTTAAAAAATAAAGAATATCTTCAGTACCTTAAAATGAAACTGTATAACCAATGTATTTTTCCTGTGCTCACATATGGATCCCAGACCGGGACGCTGACAAAATCAAGCATGGATAAGGTTACAAAAGCCCAAAGATCAATGGAAAGACAAAGGTTACATGTAAAACTAACAGATATAAAAGGGAATGAATGGACAAGAAATAAAACAAAAGAGGTAGAGAAGAGGTAGCCAAATTAAAATGAAAATTTTAGAAAGACGATTTTTTTTTTGTTTTTTTTTGATTTTTCAAACACACTGTGTTTTTTTTATTACAATCTAGTCAGTAAGACTAATTAGCAATTTTGTTTTAACTTAATTTACTAGAAAAGTCAGATTTAAACTTAGGGTTCACTCAACAGTTCTCCCCGCTTTGTTTAGTCTGTAACTCACAATTGTGTTGTGTTTATAGCATTATTTTGTTTTATGTGTAATTCACTTAGTTTACTAGCTCAAACGGCTTCACTCTTTTTAGTCGTCGAACTAGTATAGTATTGTCTAGAAGCTGAATTGCTTCCACATTCACATGCCGATGGAGTCTATCTTCATGGCTTTTTGCGTACTTTTTTATAGTCTCTGCTACAGTTTCGATTTTTAGATCTCGATGAAGGTCACTATTTCGAACGTACCAAGGTGCATTCACAATGTTTCTTAGTACTTTATCTTGAAATCTCTGTACAACTAGAATGTTACTCTCTTTAGCACAACCCCATAGTTGAATACCATATGTCCATACTGGTTTCAGTATTTGTCTATAAAGCAGTAACTTATTATGAATTGTTAAATTGGACTTCCTTCCAATTAGCCAGTTCATTTTTAGCTCACACATATACTATTCTATAGTAGTGTGAGCTATGGTGATCCTAATTTTTTCGAGAAAAAAAAAGTTGCTCCGATTTCAAAAATTTTTATATATCTTTGCGTTTCAGATGATTTTGAAACTTTTTTGTTGCGCCGTCTGTCTGTCTGTCTGTCTGTCTGTCTGTCTGTATGTCTGTCTGTCTGTCTGTCTGTCTGTCTGTCTGTATGTCTGTCTGTAACGACCAACGCGCATAACTCAAAAACCGCTTGGCCGATTTTAATGAAATTTGGTACCTAGACTGGGTCTTGGGTCGAGATGGTCCCATTTAAAAATGAACAAAATCCACTGAACACAAACCAAATAAACGGGTGGGGGTAGATTTAAAAATTAGAGCTTATGTGAAAATATGGCGTGTGTGATATCAAACAAAAGGTAATTGAGTCTGGAGTTAAACAAAATACATTTTAATTTATTTACAAAAAAAGGGTGGGGGTATATTTTAAAAATTAGAGTTTAAGTGAAAATATGGCGTGTGTGATATCAAACGAAAGGTAATTGAGTCCGGAGTTTAACAAAATACATTTTAGTTTTTGTTTTTTTTAAGGGTAGGGTAGATTTTAAAAATTTGAGTTTAAGTAAAAACATGGCTTGTGTGGTATCAAACAAAAGGTAATTTAGTCTGGAGTTGAATAAAATATATTTCAGTTTTTAGTTATATTAGCTCACACGTACACTATAACTATTGTACCTATAGTGTGAGCTTAGGGGCCCATATATTGGCAGAGTATTCTATACCTTATCTCAAGTTCTTCTTTTTTTTTCTTAACATGTGCTTTCCAGCGCAATTTGGCATCAAGTGTCATAGCTAGATATTTTGCCTGATTCGAATATGGTACTGGAATGTTGTTAATTGTTATTTGTATGTGATTTATATTTTTGTTTGTAAAATCAACATGAATTGATTTGGTTTCATTTAATTTTATTCGCCACTTTGTGGTCCAACTGTGAATTTGGGTGACTGCATCCTGAAGTTTTTCTATGCATTTTTCAATAGATTTTTCTACCGTCAATAAACCAGTATCATCGGCAAATGTTGCTAAGTGACAATTTTCTGGCTTTGCGATATCACAAGTGAATAATAAGACGATTGATGGCAAAAATTTATTGTAAACTGGAGACCTTGGGAAAATAAAAGAAGTACGGGAAGACCCCAAATGAGATAGGCGGACGATTTGAAGAAACATGCGGGGACTAGATGGATGAACACGGCGATAGACAGAGAAGAGTGGAAAATATTTGGGAGACCTATGGCCAAAGATGATCCATCTTTGAAGAAGGCTAAATAGATACATAGATAGAGATGTTAAAAAACTATTTTTTTAACCCAGTTAAAATATTCTTGTTTCTCACAGATTAGTAAGGTCCCATTCTCTAATCTCAACAAGCTACAAACTAAAGATATTTGAGTATACTATACACTAAGAGATCCTATTGAATTAAGTAGAACTAGCTTCCGTAAATGTTCCAAACATACAATTGTTGATTGTTTTCAGTTGTATATTAGCATAAGGGTTGAGAGACACTATTCGGACATGTGAAGAAAATAAATTTTTATACGACTGTCTTGTAAAAGGGGGTTTTGCGCACGGAGAACACGATCTGAAAATGGCATTTTGCGCACGCTGTGTGCAAAACGTTTTGCACACGCTTATGTCATTTTTGCGCACGCCTATGTCATTTCTGCATACGGGTCTCCCGTTATTGTGATTTTTGTTGTTGTCACCCATCAATATAAGTTGGCTTAGTTCCGTAGCAACCGTCACTGCTCGTATGTTTTGTTGATTAGATACGTCAAAAAGTTGTTGAATTTTTAAAGTTTTGTTGTAAAAATGTCGGAAATAAAAACAAGTTAAATTAAAATTTGATTTTTCTTTCTTTATTAGCAGTCGTATAAAAAATATTGTAAAAAACTCGTTTGAAAACATCTTTGCACACTCCCTCGATTTGTAGACCTCGCCTTCGGCTCGGTCTACCAAACTGTCTCGATCGTGTGCAAAGAGTCGTTTTCAAACCTTGTTGTTTAAATAACTATTCTATATTCTCATGATTTTAAATGAAAATACTAATTTGGACATTTTTAAAGGTTCATATATTAAAATTTACATTTAACTTTAATGTAGGACCACACAAGTAATATTTTTACCAGAACTCTAATTTTTGAAATCTGCCCCACCCTTTTTTTCAGCTTATATCCAGTGGATATTATTAATTTTTAAATGGGATCTTCTAGAGGAAAAACCTAAACCAGGTACCAAATATCATTAAAATGAGGGAAGTACTTTTTGAATTATGCGCGTTAGTCGTTTCAGATCGACATACAGGCAGGATATCAGACATACAGATATACAGACATAGCGACATACAGACAGATATACAGACAGACAGATGGCTCGATAAAAAAGTTTCAAAATCTTATGGAACGCAACGATCTATGAAAATTTTTGAAATCGGAGGAGCAACTGTGTTTTCTTATTTTTGACACGATTACCATAGTTCACAGTATTTATGCTATTAGCAGTATACTTGTGAGCTAAAATTCTGTTTGTCAAAAGCGGAAGTAAAGCTGTGTACAAAACAGTAACTCTTTATTTAGTGAAATTTTTTGAAGTGTAAACTTCTTTAGACGCGTTTAGCAGTTTTTGTGGGTAGTGAATTGAGCTGAACCGTCAGGTTCGGCTATGTAACGCTCATTCGGGTGAAATCGGCTCGAGTCGACTAACTGTGAGTAACATTCAGCGAGCGATGTGATGATGCAGATGAAGACCAGTACATAGAAGATTTCGGTTCGGTCCGCTTTGCAGAATATGTTATGGGCCAGTATTATTAATTTCGCCTTGTTGAAGTTTACACTTCTGCCGTGTGGTCTTAAGCATACACATTTTTTTGTTCTTTTGTTTTGTTGGTGACAATATGCAATATTGCCAATAATATTCAATCAACTTTACTCTCAGTAACCTAGTCTAACCTGTACTAACTGATCATTACTAAATCAGCATTTGCAAGGTGGCAATAAAGTTAGGATAAAAATCTAGACGCGACTATAGTTATAGCAAATATATTAGGTAACTGTAGAGTTAAGTTTTAAAATGATTTTTAGTATTCTATGCAGATATAACAGGTCCGGGAAAAATATAATTTAAAACGGAACAAGAATATTTTTATGTATATGCCGCATAAAACAATTTCTTAATGATCTAAATCTGCAGGAAACTACGCTCGAGGGAGTAAGAGGTCTTGTTTCGCCATTTTATACCAGAGCTCTGCATTTTTCTTAAACTACTATTGTTAAGTTTATACAGGTTGAAAAAAAGTTTACCTATGTAAAAAATAAGGTCAATAAATATTAGCAACATTTTTAAAACAACAAATTGCTAAAATAAAAGAAGGAGCTTTTTTCAAATTATTATTTATTCTTAATCACGTTTGTTTTTGGTTTGGTAAAAAATTAAGCCCAAATTTAAAATTAAAACGCTTTCTGAACCACCTATGTTCTAATTTGATTAAATTTAAACGACACATCACCACTTTTTAAACAAAAATAAAGCTTTGGGCGTTATATTTCTTGTACTCTATCTGCTAATAGTTCGCCTGAGCTTTTACCGAAGACCTATACCATGCCTAGGAAACTCAATGCAATTTGACAGGTCGTTAGGTTAAAGTTGTTACTAAGCTCAAAAGAGGCGCTGCGGTCGCGCGTTTGTTCCTTATTCTATTTTTTTTTGAGAATTATCTGTGGCTTGGATTTTCCGTCCCCCTTTTTTTCAGGTAGAAAAACCTCTTCCTCCGCATTTTATTTCGGGTTCATTTTAAATCTATCTTTATGTGACGCATTAAAATTAAATTTTGTAAAATTTGTAACTTTTGCAATTTTTAAATATAAAAGAATAAGAATTTCTAAACTAAAGTTCTAAAGTTCAGACGAGTATAAAATGCATAGTTTTCCGAGAAATTTTAAGGTAAGTTTTCTTATTTTCTCATTTGAGGTTAGATTGGCATTTGATATGGTATTGGTAGTGTCTTTTTACCTTGTTATCGCTTACTTTACGGAACTCTGAATACAGGTTTCCAATGCCTGGTAGGTCCCTTATTTGCCCATCAATTAAGCACAAATTTAGTGTTAATTTTATGCCTATCCCTTTCTTTTGATTTAAAGTAAAAGGGAGACACATACAAAATTATACTACATTTCTGCTTAACTGATGGGTAAATGAGGGATTACCCAGCAGCGTAATGTACTTTGAATAAATTTATTCCTTCCTATTAATGTGATTATAAGTTTTTTTTTTTATTGTTTTCAGCTTTTGGATGATATGTGCGACCACTGATAAGCTATGTATATACTGCTTTGAAACATACCCTACACAACTTACAACCAAGGCGAGGAGGTACTTTTAAATCATGTCAGATTTTCATCAAGCTGTTAAAAAGTAGACATTTAAGAATGATTCTCTTCACGAACAACTGTTTCATTATTTATTCACTCATCACTCAACAGAAATGTTAAAAGCAAATTTAAATGTACTAGATAGTGTTTGGTTTTTAATTATATTTTATTTCACCAATCAATTAGACTATGTATTATTTCATCAATAGTTAGTCGTTAGTTTGTAGCTTTTTTTATAATAATAAAAACTCATCTAAAAAATGTTTTATTTATTGCACTTTATATATCATTTTCAATCTGTTTATATCTTATAAAGACAGTATGTCTTTATAAAATATTGACTGATTAAAAATTTCAAAAAAACTTTAAAATTAAAGAAAATTTATTATAAAGGCGATTCAAATTTCCGGCCTCAACTTTTAGTTCGTTACTAAGCTCAGTAGTGGGCACCACAGAGTTAACGATCTGTCAAACAGCCGTAGTTGCCTATCTAATAAAAGCTGACTGAACCGCAGCAAAAATCCTTTATCTATGGACCTATACCTTGATCAAAGCTTGGCACCGTAGGACTAGGTCTCACCACTCGAAACTTATGATTCATCCAATTTAAATTATGATAGATATACTTATGGCTCGTTTTTAAATTACGTAACGCACTAAGAGAGAGCCTTCTGTTACTTTCACTGAGTTAAAGAGAGACGGGTAGTGGTTTTTGCGTTAAGTAATTTAAGGATGGGCCCTTATCTCTCTAAAGGTGTATTTTACTAAAATCTAAATGATCATATTAATTTTATGGCCTGTTGACTGGACTTATTACTATTACTATTTTTTAATTTTAAACGGTGCCAAGCCGTAGCCTTAAAGCAAACTACTCGACTACTTGCATTTTCAAAAGAGCACGCTGTAGTTCCTGCTTCAGTGCTAATTGAGTTTATTTATCGTAGTAATTTTTAGCTTTTACTTTTTAATTAGTATGTTTAAAATAAATATAGCTATGTTTTTAATTTTTCATAAAACTTGTTTTACTTGATGTATAATTTTTAGGCGAAAAAATAACTAAAATGGACCTACAGTTATGTATTTTGTTAAAATATATTAGGTTATTGCCGGTAATTGCCCCTCTTATATGAGGTTTTCACAAATTAATATTTATAAGAGAAAAACCTCGGCTGTCAAGCAAAAGCCATTTTTTTAACTAAAAATTCTCTTTTTGGGTTAATCCAGAAAAAGACATCAATCTATCAGGGTGCCTTTTGCGCCTTTTGCATGCAACAGAGAAAAACGCTAATAAAAGCCCCTTTTTGTCGCCGTAGTGAAGGCTAAAGCTTATAAAAGTTCTGGTGGCAATGTAATTTTCGTAAAAGCCCTTTTGCTCCGATGATGGTGTGAACTGACTGCATAAGGCTTGAGAGCCGGCGCACAGTGTGTTATTTTAAATGGGAATGACGGACAAAAAGTAATTAAAAAATTATTTACTGCACTTTAACCCCATGTATTGAGGAACTACAATGGTTGTTTTTATCACCATAGGCTAAAATATCCAGAAATTAAAACATTTTGAAAAAACTCAAATTTGCTTACTGAACAAAATAATTTTAATGCACAATAATATGTAAAATACTTTTTTCGCTTTGGAAAATTTATTTTAGTAGTTTAATAAAAAACATAGAAATTGTCACCTTGCATTAATTTCAATGGATGTCTCTTACTAGGGTTAAAGCCATAGTGATAAGCCACTTAATAGTTGTCTTATTTTTAATATTGCGTGTTAACGACAGTCATAAAAGTTTATTAATTGGTTTTGGTTTGTAAACACACCTTTTGTACGAATATAGTTTACTTAAAAAAAAAAAATTAGGGACTTATAATGGTTGGCAGGTAAAGTGTGCCTTTTCCAAATTTCATTCTTAATTTGACCACTCTTATCCCACATCATGACAAAAAGTTTTGAAACATTCCTGAAATAATTTGGCATTTGCGCGGACGCAGTCTCGCTGCCATCAAGTTACCTAAGGCCTACAGCGCTAATTAGAAAACCTTGTTTGAAGATGTTAGGAAAATTTACATGAGTTAGGGAACCGACATCGGGACATTATTTCTGGGGATTCCAGGTCACTTAGACATACAAGGATCTACCTTTTTCTAAAGTTCCCCTCGTGGAGCATAATGATATTTTGGAAAGGGAGGAAGATTCTTTACTCCACACTTTTAAGAATTCTTTATATTTTTGAAAAAACAAAAAACTATCCAAAGATTGCCTAACGGTTAATGGTTTATTTCATCAAATGATTCCCGATCGGTTTCGAGCTTTTGCTCATTTTCAAGGGTCCATTAACAAGTCATCTAAAGGTGTATAAATTGTCAATAACTTAAAATAAAACCTCTTTAAAAAAACTAAGTATATAGTATTTTTTGGTAATAATTTTGAAAAACTTTAAATTAACACAATTACATAGTAGATAAAAAATATATATTTTTTAATATTATAATTTAAATATTCGTTCAATAACCTAAATTTCCAGTCATTAAAAAACGAACAAACAAAAAACAGCTGTTTAAAACATTCATAGTTCAAACGCACTTGATACAATAAGGTCACTTAACCGTGAATTAAGGACCCTTTAACTGACTAAATTTACAAAGTGATAAAAATTTATCAAAAATTTAAGAAAAAACAATTAAACAAAGTCATGCCACACACGACCCACATCTTAACCAAATGCCTGCTCACTAATCTGATCAGTCAAAATCCAAACATTCAAAAGATTCTCTAAAAAAGAGTGGGAGGGGGGTTTAATTTGAATAAAGAACTTAAAATTCAAAAAGGTTAATGCCTTTGGCTGCCTCCAACAAATATGAAGGGGACTTTTCATTCAATGAAGTAATTCCAGGGTCAAGTTCTAATCTTGCGATCTCCAAATTTTCCAAAGTATTTAATTTACTACCTTTATTTTGCACATGGAGTACTTCCAAACTTTCCTGCATGTCAAAATTGTGTTTAAGATGATTTCCGAATGAGGACTTATTATCATGGATATATTTTTGAGAACGTAAATGTTCTTTTATTCTGACCTCAAAAGATCGGCATGATTGTCCCACATATTAAGCGTTACAATCTTGACATTTTAATTTATAAACGCCACTGTTTTCTTTAAGTTCAGAAGATTATTTTAATCTACAAAATAGAGATCTAATAGATTCAAGCGGTTCGAATGCAATTTTGATATTAGGGTAATACATTTTTAAAATATTTGAAATCTTTAATGGTATCGTACCTGTGTAAGTCATAGAGGCATATTTTGTTCTTCAGCGAAATAAACTTAGGGGTCATAGGACAACTTTCTCGAGATACAGAGTATCAAACTTGGCGATTTTTACACTTTTTTGATAATAACTTTTTTAAAAGTCGTGTATTACAGCAAGAGCAATAAGTGGAGATAAAAATATTATAAAAAAAATTATACGGTCAATTTTCTTCAGGAAAAACTATTTTTTTGGCAACAAACTTTTATTATGCCATATTAAACGCAATGTATTTCTTGATATTTTTTTTTAGTGAAAATAGGTCTCTACGGTGACACATTAATAAAATATCAAAAAAAAAAAATTGAAATTCATAACTTTAAAACTTATCAAAATACTTAAAACTTGATGTAACTATATGTAAGTTTTGTTTAAAACCCCTTATGATTCACGACTAGGTTCATAATTATCCTAAGAGCACAATAACTGGGCCATTAGACTAGTATTATTGGTAGGTCGTAGGCCTAGAGTAAGATATTTTTTCTTACCCTAAGGCCTTAGGTAATATTTACACCGGCACATAAAATAAAAAAGTGATCTGTATATTTAATCAAACCTACTGGTCCTTGTAATATAAAAACGTTGCGATTTTTCGCGCAGACACAAAAAAAATAGAAGATTTTTTGAATAAGCATGGCAAATAAGCTCTTCGAAGTAAATTGTTTTGATGGCTTTAAAAATGTACCATTTTCGCAACATCACCTTGTTAGTATTGCAATACTTTGATCAAGTTTTTTTCCATTTATTTGAAATTTTGGGGGTGTGCGGGCAAAACAAACCCTGTATTTGGACTCGAGATGTTCACTTTTGTGTGTTTTCTTTACGGGAGTTATTATTGTTTAAGTTTTTCCTCTGTGCGCTATTTCCCGTGTGCACATTTTTCACGGGCGATTTCTTCCTTGGGTGCTTTTCTGAAAAAGCAAGCCAAGAAAAATATAATTTAATGCTAGGTACATCGTTATTTGGGTTTTTTAATACAATTGATAAAAACTCTTTAAAAATATATAGAGTTAGCAGCAAGTGGATAACATTTCATGCCCTTTTATGTAGAAAATATGGAACTCTGGAGCGATGATGATGCAAATATTTTTTTAAATAAAATTAACAAACATCAAAAAAGCTCGATTTTTTAATACTCAACAAATTATTCTAGCTATTTAACGTGGTAATGCCGCTTTCATGTTTGGAAAAACCCTTATTTAATAATTTTAATCTTCTATGTTTTAAATATTACCAATATTTGTTTTACTATCAGCTTTGTTTAAGACACTGTGCCGTGTGGAGGTGAATGGCGATTCGCGGCAAAGGGAGTGGAGTGCAAAGTGTGGATGAGTGTTGTATAGGCTAGCTTAATGGTTTCCTATATTATAAAAAGCTAAAAATAGGAGGACAGGGTAAAACGAATAAAAAAATATGGCAGTAAAGGAATTAAATTTGTACAGAAAAAAAAAGCACACAACCAAAAGTAAATGGAACCATGCTGGACCGGACAGTTTTCTATCTCATTATCTACTTTTTTTTACATTAGGACTTTTTCATTAATTCCGGATTCATCGCCTAGTTTCTAAGCCAAGTAAGAGCAAAATAAAAGCATTTTAAACAATCACATACATACAACATGCAAGTACTTAGCCAGAATTCGAACCCGGACCATCCGATTGTCAATCAATAATTAAGTAGGGATTATGCAGGTGTATGACAAACATAAATTATATCAATATAAAGTAAATTCCCTAGTCATTGCCCTAGAAACGTAAAACATTTTAAAAAACTGTAGGGTTATGTAATCTAAGGTATATACGCCACGGTTCATACAGTGGCACACCCAGGAAAATGTTTTGGGGGGCCGGAGGCCTCTGGGGGGGGCTTACGTTTAGGGGTCCGGGCACGAGCCCCCTCAGGGTCATTCGGATTTTTTTAATCGGTTAGTTACCTTGATTAACCCCAGCTACAAAATTTAATACAAATCGGTTCACAAATGAAAAAGCGCCCGCAAAATATCCAAAGTTTTCAATTTATTATACTGGGTGGGCCAAAAAAAACCGGACAATTTTTTTTCGTTATAACTTTTGAACTATACAATCGATTTTAATGGAACAAACTGCACTTGGCAGAGAATTAATCAGAGTTTTGACTAATTATATTTTTTGTCCGCCATCTCAAAATTCAAGATGACGGACGAAATTAAAATGTACCCTTCAAAGATGCTCGTTTGTACTTGTGTTGCGAACATGTTTAAATTATTTTTTTGAATGAGTAAATTCTCGCCACGCACAACAAGGTACAAGTCAAATACCAAAATTGCAAATAATGCAAGGACCTAAAACTATAAACAACAAGTGAAATTAAAGAAAGAAAAATAAGAAAAAAGTTTTCTGCTTCGGCCGGGGATCGAAGAACCCGGGATCTCTTGCTATCTAGGCAAACATTCTAACCACTGAACTACCGAAGCCATACATAAATTTTTGGAAAACTTCCATCTATGCAGGCTGCGGTGTCTCAATACAAGAACGAGAAATTCTCAGGGTATTAACTCGACCAAGTCATCCAACTGATCTCTCTAAATTCTTCTTTCAGCAAAATCGGTTCAGTGGTTCTAAAAACAAATATTTTTGTTTCAACCATTGTTTTGCATATTTTACGTTTGCTTTGACAATCATGTCTGCATTTATTTCCGTATAAATTCATTACTACTGAACCGATTTTAATTAAATAAAAAGTATTCTAATGGGAATTGATTGCTTTTTAAAGATCATGATCAAAGTTTATCGCTGTCTTAAAATTTATGATGGCGGACAAGATATCTTAAAGTGTGCTTTGCGTATCAAGCGGAACATGTTTTGGCGTGTTAAGACCTGCAAGCAGTTCCAGTTGTGTATGTTCTGTTATAAAGACATTCATTGACTCTTCCAAATCAAGCTTAAACGCGGTACTTCTCCACAATGGAAATAAGATCCCCCCTGTTCCTTTGGCTTATGCAGGCAACATGAAAGAATCTTATGACATGAAGCTTTACAAGCTTTACTTTTGCAACATGAAGCGATTACACAAAGTATTGTTGTTTCCTATGCAAATGGGACACTCGGGATAGGAAAAATCACTATGAAAAGAAAGATTGGTCAAAAAGAATTTCCCTGACACCAGGAAATAAGAATGTCAGTAGTATCCTACTTGATGATCCTCAAAAAATTAATTTACTACCTTCGCACATTAAGCTTGGGTTGATGAAGAATTTTGTTAAAGGTATGGAACTAACAGGGGTTTGCATAAGTGAGAAATAAGTACCCTAAAATCAATAATGCCAAGGTAAAGGAGAGTGTTTTTGTGGGCTCTGGTTCAAAATAGCGCTGTTTAAAATAGCGTCAGTCAAAATAGCGAGTAATGAAATAGCGCTATTTAAAAATAGCGTGTAACAAAATAGCACTGTTTTAAAATAGCGTGTAACGAAATAGCTCTGATATGAAATAGCGCTAGTAACAAAATAGCGCCTGTATCAAAATAGCGCGTAATGAAATAGCTCCAGTAACAAAATAGCACGTAATGAAATAGCGCTGTTTTCAAATAGGGTGTAATAAAAGAGCGCATAACAAAATAGCGCCAGTATCAGAATAGCGCGTAATGAAATAGCGCTGTTTTTAAAATAGCGTGTAATAAAATAGCGCGTAAAAAAATATTGAGATATTGCTAAAGGCTCCGAGGACGTGTTAGGTTAGTACCACAACCTGACCCGGTTAGGTTAGTGTATCAAAAAAGGAAAAGTTTTTTTTGATACACTAACCTAACCGGGTCAGGTTGGGATACTAACCTACCTGTCCTCGGCCCCTGGACCACTTCGGCTGGATAGGGCAATCAGACTTGGTTGGGTTATAAAAAATAGCTTTACTCTCAGTGCTATTTTGTTACACGCTATTTTGATAGTAGCGCTATTTCGTTACTAGCGCTATTTTAACACAGCGCTATTTTAAACTGGCGCCATTTTAAACCAGCGCTATTTTAAACTTTTTTTTTAGTCGGTTTAGAACGTTTTTCTACGTTGTCCGACGCCTATTCTCCACCTCCTTCGATCCTGGCAATCATCTTCTGTCAGATTTTTTTGACTCATTGATCTTTGGATTGACTGTTGCCATTGTAGTTTAGGACGCCCTCTTTTTTCTGCGCCCTATTGGTTGCCATTCTAGGACTTGCTTTGGTAATCTTTCATCGTTCATCCGTTGTACACGGCCGTACCATATCAGTTGTCTTTTAGTGATGTCGTCCGTTATGCTTCCCTCGATTCCCATTCTTTCTTTTATGATCTCATTTCTTATGTGATCTGTTCTAGATATTCTCATTGATCTTATTGCATCCATTTCGATATTTTCCATTTTTGTTTTGTATTTTCCAGTTACGCAACAACTCTCTATTTCATACAACAGCGTGCTTTTCACCATTGTTTCATATATATTAAATTTTACTTTTTTTTTATCTCTCTGCTCCATAATAATACTGTTAAGACATTCTATAACCTTTTTTGCTTTTACTATTATTTTTTCCAGTTCTTTACAGTCTGTTCCTGTCTTATGAAATGTGACACCCAAGTATACATACTTATTGCATGGAGATATTACTTGTCCATTGTCTAGTTCTAACTCACTGGATTCGTTTCTAATACATAAGTACTGTGTCTTGTCCACGTTCACTGTTAATCCCCACTTTTGGTATTCTTCCATTAACTTTCTCATTAGCTACAATTACTTGGTCGTCAGCAAACTGTAGTGTGTATATGGTAAATCGGTCGTTAAGTGGTATTCCCATGCCGTGCACTTTACGTTTCCAGTTTTTTAGAGTTACTGCGATATATATTTTAAAAAGAGTTGGAGAGATACGACATCCCTGTCTGAAGCCTTTTGTTACCAGGAATTTTTTTAGGTCCACAAAGGTAACATGAGTCTCTATATTTCTGGCGCTCCTTTCCTCAATTACTTGTTTAAGACAAAAACATTATCACTACAAGATCTGCCTACACGAAACCCACTTTGCTCTTCTTCTTCTTGTTCATGAAAATCTACTTAGAGTACTGGTTACTGAAATTCCTCCCTAATTGTTGCAATCCAGCTTGTTTCCTTTTTTATGTATTGAGAATATGAATGCAATTTTCCAATCATCAGGTACTGGATGTCCGTTTATGCATTGATTGATAATATATGTGAGATTTTCGATTAGTTTCTCTAATCCATATTTGAGCATTTCAGCATATATTCCTCCAGGTCCGCTAGCTTTTCCGGATTTAAGCTTTTTAATACTATTCTTTATCATTTCTTTTTCGATGATTACTTCCTCTCCCTGTACTTCTATGTCTCTCCTCGGAGAGGCTGCCAGATATTCGGGTCTCGTTTCCTGCAGCAGTGTTCCGCCCATTGTTCTGGTTTGATGATCTGGATGTTTACTTTTTCTTTTGTTGGGTTTTTTACTGTAGAAATGAATTTCCATACTTTAGAACTCTGCCTACCTCCTATGTGTATATTTATATCGTGGCATTTGCGCTCCAACATTTCATTTTCTTCTGTGCGTTTCAATTTTCTTAGCTGTCTTCTGGTTTCCCTGTAGATTTCTAGGTCTCTTTGTTCTTTAGTACTGAGCCATTTCAAGTATGTGCGTTTTTTCTCTTTGACCATTTCCTGTATTTTTTCCGTCCACCATATCTTCCTGTTATTTCTATTATCTTGGTATCCCACAGCTTCGATGCTTGCTTCCTTCAAGCTTTTTATTATGTTTGTATATATCTCTTCAAATGAGTGTTCTGTGTTTATTATTTTTTATCGAATCGGTTCTGATACAATCTTTGAGTACTTTCGATTTCTAGACTTCTAAAGTTGTATTTTTGATTGTCTTCGACGCATTCTAGGTTTTCATTTTCTCCAATACTTTCGTCCGTCTTTGTTTTTCTTAAAGGGAATAATATTTTTGCTTTTACTAGATGGTGGTCCGATCCACAGGTAACACCACAAGTGCTCGCACATCATACCACTTTAATTGCGAGTGTTCCACCTACTTATAGCATAATCAATGATTGATTTAAGATTTCTTGTTAGCTGAATCCAGGTATATCGATGAACATCCTTATGTCTAAAAAAGCCATTATTTATTTTTAGGTTGTGGGTTTCACACAATTGCATCAGTCTCAAGCCATTATCATTTGTTACTTCTTCTCTAAATGGTCCTATCACTTTGCTCTGGGTTTGTCTCCAGATCGGCTATTAAAATCGCCAAGCATAATTATTTCTCTCGTGATAGCGATTTTGGTGATAGCCTCATCAAGTTGGTCAAAGAATGCTTATATTATGACCAAGCATCTTCATGTTCACTCGAAGTATGTTTTCACTAATACAATCGTAGTCGGTAATCTTATTTTTTAGGTTTTTCTTTATTAATAAGGATAACCCTCTGGCTGCTCTTCTTCCTTTTGGTACTCCAGTGAATATATGGATGAAATTGCCGATACTATTCGTACCTGTTCCTTTTTTTTTTGTCTCTGTGAGTGAAATAATATCGATCTTACAGTTCTGCACTTCGGTTGCAATAAGGTCCAACTTTTGATTCACTCCCTGTACGTTATTTTGATACTAGCGCTATTTCGTTACGCGCTATTTTGATATTGGCGCTATTTCATTACGCGCTATTTTGACACTAGCGCTATTTCGTTACTGGCGCTATTTTAAAACAGCGCTATTTAGTCGAGAGCTATTTTGTTACGCGATATTTTAAAACAGCGCTCAAACAATACCGCTATTTTGAACGACGCTATTTTGAACAGCGCTATTTCGAACCAGAACCGTTTTATTGTGGGATCTCAGATCAGACAAATGCTCTGAATGGAATTGAAAAAGCAGCATGGTTGTCTTTTAAGGATATTTGCAACGGCTTCTTGGTAAATCGTAAATCCGAAAATTACGAATTGTTAACAATTTATTGGACTCATTTAAAGCCATGGGTTGCAACATGAGTTAAAAAATACACTTTCTTCACTTGCACTTCGACTTTTTCCCAAAAAACCTATGAGCAGTCAGTGACGAAGATGGTGAACGATTTCACCAGGACGTTCTAGTCGTGGAGAAGAGATATTAAGGGAAATGGGGCCCCGCTATGTTCGCAGACTATTGCTGGACGCTGAAGAGAGACGTTTCTGATGCAAAGTACAGTCGAAAGTCATATATGACTACATTTTTCAAGTAAATATATGACTTTGTACTCAATTATTCATAATTTATACACATAGTATAATATATACTTTCCCAAAATTTAATTGCTTTGTCACTTTGAAACCCTGCCTAATAGAAAAATTCTAAAAACATATATGAAATATGTATAAAGATTACTACCAAGTACACCCTCTTCAGCTGGTGGGACAATTTTTTTTAAAATTTTTTTGACTGGTGTAATCTGTAAAACAATGGCTGAAACAAAAATAGATTTTTGTGAACCATCACGCCGATTTTACTAATTTATTCGCGGCCAAAGTAGTGCTTTTCTATAAATTTGAAAAAAACTAAAACATTGTCAGGAAATAAGAATAAACACGCCATTTTGAAAAATCAAGTATGATTCTCTCCGCCATCTTAAATTTTAAGATAGATGTAAATTTTGATCATAATCTTTAAGGCAATCAATTCTCACCAGGATGTTTTTTATTTCATCAAAATCGGTTCAGTATTAATGAAGTTATAAGGAAATAATTGCAGGGGGCATGCTTGGCAAGGCAATGGTATAATATTCAAAAGAATGGTTGAAAAAAAATATATATTTTTTTAGAACCACCGAACTGATTTTGCTGATTCGTACCTTGTTGTGCGTGGCAGGAATGGAGTTTTTTTATCGGTTTAAAAAAATAATTAAAGCATGTTTGCAACACAAGAATAAACGAGCATCTTTGAAGGGTACATTTTAATTTCGTCCGCCATCTTGGATTTTGAGATGGTTGACAAAAAAATATAATTAATCAAAATTCTGATTAATTCTCTGGCAAGTGCAGTTTGTTCCATTAAAATCAATTGTATAGTGCAAAAGTTATATTGACCCACCCGGTATATAATGTATTTATGAAAAATTCGCCATTTTAGATACTTTTCTTTAATTTTTTGTGAGTTTTATTATAAAGATCTTAATCAGCGACCTTAAATACCTCAAAGTTCCCAATGTAATACATATCCGCTCATAAACGAAAAAATCTGCCGTTTTGGATTGTCCATTTTAATTTTTGGTTAAAAATTGTATTGAGTAGACAAAAACATCACAATGTTTCAAATTTAAGACTAATCAGTTTATAAACAAGAAAGTTCCCCATTTTATATCTGGCCATTTGATTTGTTTATGACAAAAAAAAATTGCATTTGCTTTGTTACCGGAACTCTATACACTTTTCCAATATAAAATCTGTAGCGTATTGAATAGTAATTAAAAAGCTGCAGCTAGAAACAAACAAATATACACAAGTCAAGCTAAATATAACCAAATCCGACCCTAGAGATTTCTTCGCACTGGGGAAACCGACATTAGAGTCCCCTACAAAAAAATTTCTTGCCTAATTGCGATATTCTTAACGATTTTGGAACCGCTGAATGGTTGCAACCTGCTGATCGCCCCGGTTACCTTCCTCTGGAGTCGGCTGTGATATTACAGAAATTTCTTAGACCCGCTTCGTAAAAAAAAGTATGAATTGTCATTGTCAGCCTTTTTTGGTAGGTTAATAATATACTCAATTTTCTTAAAGTAAACCATTTTTTTTTCCAAAAAAATAAGTACAATGTGGAATGAAACTATTAAAAATATTTAACGAAACGTTAAAAACAAATGAGATCAAATACGGGTTATTTATTCAATTTATTATACTTTTTAAAAATAGCAAACGCTTTGACAAGTTTTCGTTTTGTAAATTAAAAGAGTTCCAGGAAATGTTGCCTCGAATTTCAAGCTGATTTTAAATGTATTTCCTTTTGTATGCAAAAACGTGGTTTTACATGGGATATGCAATACATATACATACGCGCTAGGCTGCAAAAATGATGTCGCCTTTTTAAATACCATGGGACACAATGTTACTGCATTTGTGGTCTAGCCATATGGGAAAGGGGGGCAAAATTGGATACGGAGGTAAGCCGGGATACCGCAGTTTTAGGTAAACTGCGCAAGAATAAAACCTCTTAATATCAGATGTTTTATTCCCATGACTGGTTCAACTCTTTGCAATATGATTGGTGTCGTTTGGCTAAGCTTAAGTTGGCTTTTGCTCCACATGTGATATTGTGCGCTGTTTATTGTAAAAATATCTTGCGAATTTTGTAATGGTAAGTACATTTTTTACAGAATTTTCAAAATTTTCTTTACATTGAACAATTAGTGGGATTATGTATTATTATGGACAGAAGGAAGTAGGGAAGAGTGGGGCAGAGTGGAATGAAATTTCGTTTTTTCTTTAAAAAAATTACTTTAAAAGCTTAAAAACTATGTATATACTGATCTTTCAAAAAATAATGTTTTTTGTTCCGCTTTACTTACTTATCAAGCAAAGAGGAACGGTAGGTGGGATAAAGTGGAATATATATCCCAAATATCTCAGATCTTTTATTCTCAATTCAAAAAACCTATTTTTCATGAACAATAATGATTTACAAGTTCTTGTTCCTGTTCAGTAGTCAAACATCTTTCAAATCTACTCAACGCTTTAGCAGAAGCCTCTTGGGCGTCGCAGTCAGTTTTGGCACTCCAATATAATGTCGTTGCCGCCGCTGAATGATAGGTTAATTTATTTGTTCTAACTGCTAAAACTACATCTACCATATCTTCTTCGTCCCAAGGAGGTTGCTTTGATGTTCGTACGTAGTTTCTCACCATCTATAAAAAAAAATGGGTGGGGCAAAGTGGAATGCACCACATTTTTCTTCACAATAATATTTTAAACTTTTGAAAAAATACTTTTACACCAAATTACTACCTCACAATACGGCATAATACAGTTTGTTTATTATTTAAAATTTGGCAATTTATTATAATTTGGTGGGGTAAAGTGGAATGGCACTCGTTCCACTTTGCCCCATTCGACAAAGTTTTAAAAAATATTTATTTAAAAAATAAACTGTCTGTTTTTAGGAATATTACACAATCAAAGTTAAATATATTCCCTAACCTTGCAAAAGACTAATAACTACAACTGAATCATAACACAGCAAGTGGCTATTACTATTTATATCTGGCGTATTTTAAACGAATAATATCCGTTTTTACACCTGTCGTGATTGACACTCAACTGGTGATCCGAGCGGGTTCGCGACTTGGAGGGAAAGAAAGCATCGGTACACTTTTAGTTTATGGGGGTTAGAATTTCGTGCTTCTGCGCGGTATATCCGGTTCCACTTTGCCCCACTCTCCCCTAATCATCAATTTTTGGTATTATTCTTAATTAAACACGTTGCCCGTAAAATTAGCCTTTTGCTGTGAATGATTTTCGTTAGATTATAACTGGTGGTTTGGGACAAAACGGGATTTTTTTATGGGGGCAAAAGGGGGTATTTTGTTATACCTAGCAACCTATACCCCATTTTGCCTCAAAAAAAATTTGGTTTCCTCAGTTAAAGTTGTATTTTATATTGTTCTTGCACAAAATGGGCGCAAAATTCGTGTAGGAGAGTCTAGAGCGATGACTAGGTCGCTGTAATTCTTGATAAATTTTGTAAATACAAAATTTTATAATTATAAATGTATTTTTTATCACAACTACCAGTTCTTTTTTCTTATCTGTTATTAAGGCCATATCATCAGCATATCTAGGTGGTTTAAGTATTGTCCGTTTACTTTGATGCCTTTTTCTCCCCAATCCAAGTTTTTAAAAACATCTTATAGGACCTGCATAAATAGTTTAGGGAATAATGTATCACCCTGACTAACACCTCTTCTTATGCGGATTGGCTTGGTTCCGGATATTAATTAAAGATGCTTTCACTGCCCAGTGCTCAATGATATCGAAAGATTTTTCAAAGTCTATAAACGCAATATATAGTGGAATTTTTCGTTGGCTCGCTCTATTAGGATTTTCATGGTTAATAGGTGGTTAAGTGTACTGAAACCTTTCCTGAAGCCTGCTTGTTCTTTTGATTGATATCCGTCAAATTTTGTAGTTAGTCTATCTGTTAATATTAGGCCTTATTTAAATGTTACGGGGGCTTCTTCGAATATTTGTCGGACGTTTTTGGAAAAACTCTCGAACACGTCATTTTGTTTGCGAGGGACGCATATATTTTAAATGGGAAAATGGGTCGAATGACACCTTATTTTAAAGATCTGTTAAATGTCTTTACAACGCGCAAACATATAGAAAAGCAATTTTTTAAATATTTATTAACCATAGAGCAATAAAGAATGTTTTTATGTACATTTCTAGGAAAAAATTAAAAAAATCCCGAATCACCACGATTTACTTTCTCCATTTATGTCAAATACGGTTTATTTCCGTTTCGGGGCCGCACGTTTTTGAAATGCTAATTATTTAAAGATTTAGTAAAGGAAGAGCACACATTTATTCCCTCTCATTGATTTTTGTTAATTAAATGGAGGACGAAATTAATTGAGTCAAATAAAAGGCGAACTTGAACATCAAAAATATGTCTTAAGCAAATCATCCTTTATAAAATATTTTTAAAAATAATTTAAATGTAACCCAAGCAAAGCATCGTTTTGCTGCAATAATATTCTAGCAAGCTTATGGCGGGTCTACACGTAACACATGGCTAATAATGCAGAGGTCTTAGTGGTATATCTTTGAGCCAAAGTTTTAAGCCTGTCATTTATTGTTGAAATCTGCAGATTTTTTTTTGCGCAGGCAAAACGGTCAGGCAAAAATTATGGCAAATCGGTGTCTACTTCTACACCATCGTCAAATTTTTGCTACGCGCTCTTCAGTTTTTTTATTGGATATGGAACAAGCACTCTTCTTATAGTGATTATATCAGTTTGTCTAATAAAATTCAGGAAACCAAAAAAAGAGTTCGTAAGTAACACGTCGTATGCCTGAGTGTTTTTGTCACGAGCGGGATACATTTAATTTTTTACATTCAGAGTGCCGGATCTAGCCCGTCCATCCTTCTAAACATATAACTTAGTTTTTAGTTTAGCAGCATAACTTATTTAAAATTTGTCACAAATTATACTTATTTTTTTTTAAGATTTCGGTAAAAAATTCTCTTGACCATTATCTTATGTCGGATATTTCGTATACCAACTCGACAGGAACTAAAACTTGAATGCATTACCACAAGAAATGCCGCTGAATCTGTCAGTTGAAACTGATCATCAAATACACGTTCATTCTTGCATGAAGTTTTACCTGAAAAATATCTCTGCCGATCAGTTCAATAGGTCCTTCTTCAGTCCTGTTCAGTTTAGGCAACGTACGTTTTATCGTCTACACAAGAGATTTCGCCTGATCCGTTTTACCTGATCAAGTAAAACTTCAGGCAAAATGTTACGTGTAGACCCGCCTTTGCAAGCATTTGACAAAATTACTGCACATAGGAACAAATGTAGAGTGGCCGGGCTAAATGATCTAAGTGCCAAAATATACAAATTTTAGATTTTCCACCCAAAATGATGTATGTGTCAAGGCCAATACGGGGCTATAAAAACTAAGTGCAATTTCCCCACCTTATGTCCTAACAAACATGTTTAAAATCACGTCATCCGTAAGCGTGCATGTATTGTACAGTTTTTTTTAGTTTCCCACAAAACGCTTTTTGGCACTTAGATCAATTAGCCTTTCCACTCTACAAATATTGTAAATGTAACACAGTCTTTTTCGAGTATTTATTGGACGATTTCGAAACAACTCTTGAACGATTGTCAATTTTGTTTGCGAGGGGGACGCTTTTTGGGTATCTCGAAATTTTTGTACCACGCACCACTTTTAAGCTGTAGGTATATATTTTAATTAGCGAAAGTAGGCCGAGAGATATTACGTTTCAAAGCCCTCCTGTCTTTACAACCGAGTAAATTTAAAAATTCCTCCGCAAAAAATTAGATAGGAACAATTAAATAAGAAAAGTCAAAAATTGTCCCCCTGGCAAACAAAATCGTGTTCGACCTTCGAGCAATTTTCTAAAAACGCACGAGAAATACTCGAAAAAGCCTCCGTTACATTAAATAAAACACTTCTTTGGATTGTTTAATTCTAGGGAATTTCACACTGCACAGATCTTGAGACCTAGAGTTCACAATTACTACGTTTATACGTGTCCAGACGCGGTTTAAAATAAATTTGTTTTTAGGGCTTCAAACGGTTTTATTGGTGTTTATACGACAAATCGGTATAAAATAAATTCGGTTTTAGTACTTATTGGACAACATTTTTAAATTGTTCTTAAATAAAAGCCTTTTGATAGGTTCGTGTAAACAAAGTAATTGACACAATACGCCTACACATATAGTTGAGTGGCTTATAGTAAAAAAATCGTGTTGCGTGAGATAGTTGTGGAAGATTTAAAAAAAAAACTACCCTAGATCGATTGGTAATAGATAAGTAGCAGGGGCTGTGTGACGTCATAAATCCAAATTGGCGGCTTTTTTAATGTTTTTTCACTTTTGCTAAATTAGTTTAACATAAAAACGTTTGATACATAAAAACTTTTAATACTGTTTGCAAGAGAACACCATTTAATACAGTGCAGAAAATTTCAAAAACTAACAAATATATAATTTTTTTAGCCATTCATACCCTAGCTATTACTTATTTTTAGGCATCTGTACCGCAGGTTCATTCCTTCAATATATTTTTAACATCATTTATCATATTGTCACGCTATTTTTGTGACGGGGGGTGACGCAGCAAGATGTCACGTCAAAAAAATGGCGTCTAAAGAACTGTCATGATGGAGATGGACAGGCGCATACGCCTAAATACGTCACATTTACGGAGGTTTGCGACATGTTTCAATTAAATAAAAATATGCCTGGCAGGCGAGGATGAGAAGGGCAACGTCGATGCGTGACGTCACCTTACTTAATACATGCCCTGGACGTTAATTTATGTGGGTTTTAAGCACATGCACGGTAAAAAAAATTGTCTTAGATCAAAGCAAATTGCTTTGAAGTAAAATAATTTTGTGCTTTTCCATTCACCAAGAGAATATTTTCTTGATATAGCACAAAAAATGTCTTACCTTTTATTTTAATGTGAAACAGAAATAGTTTTATAATAAATAAGAACTGAATTAATCTAAGGCACTGTTTTGTCTGGAAGCAAAATATTACTTATATGAAGACAATTTGCTTTGTTACAAAATGGAATATACGGAAACGAAACAATTAAAGAAGAAAAATAAAGTCTCATTTCAAGATTAAACGTTGCATTGAACTAAAAAGAAATATTTTAATTCAAAAGAAATTGTTTTAAGGTAAATCAATTTATTTAAGAAAAGAACGTGTTTTTATTGTAGACAAAATTTTTTACCGTGTGGTAAAACCCTTACTTTGAAAAGAACTTTTCTGTGGCGCAGATGCCATTTACTGATGTACGAGATTCGTACAAACATAAGTTTTTTATTTATTAAATTTCTTAAAAGCTGTTAAAATTTCTAATAAAATGATGTATTACAGCATGGCAATTTTTTTTGAAATTAAGGAAAAATATGAGCAAGTATTTAGTTTTTCTAAAAAATTTGCGATTTTATTAAAAAATTATTTTTTTTTTTTTTGATTCACAAAAGCAGAAAACAAAAAACAAATAATACGGTTTACCAGAAAAAGTTTTTGAGATCTCTTTACTACTAAAAAATCATAAAAAAAATTTAATATGCTAAAGGGGAAATACGATAAGTTTTTATGTTGACAAAAATAGAGCAAAATCGCATTTTCTTGAAGATATATATTAAAAATTTTTTAAAAACCGTTTTAATTATTTAAATGGATTAAGTAAAAATTTATTGCAGGTTTACGGCGATTTCACAAAAAAGATTTTAAAAAATTCTAGATACATGTCTTTTGATTTTATTTAAATTTTGTCAGTTTTTACCTCATAACATTGCCATTTCTACTGGGGTTTTTTTCTGGTAATATGTTTATTGTTTCTTATAAATTTCTAAATAAAAAAAATGTTAGACTTGTCTATCTACGCGACGGCGCTCTATATGCAATTATTTATTTTAACAGGCCATGTTTTTTAAAAAGAGTACTTTTTACCGTTTTCAACGTTTCAAAAATAACAATCAAGTTCCCGATCGGGTTACATTTATAAAATTTGGTACAATTAACAAAAGAAGTATTATGGTTGACAAGCAAACTTATATAGTTTCCTGAAATTTTGCACATATGTCAAAATATCGCCATTTTTTCTTGTGAAGGTGCCAAAATCGACTTTTTTTAAAATACTTAATGCAATATGGCCAAACGCTCGCTGAACTTAACGAAATAAGAACAAAGTTCATCTCCTTCCATTTTTTGGTTATGCTCGGGCTGAGTCAAGCTTTAAAAAGCAGAAACGTTGCGTCTTCCAATTACCTTTATCTTTGAGGATTTGCACATCTATAAAAATAGTTTTTAGAAAGAAAATTATTTTTTTACCCAAATTTAGATTTACTATTCAAAAAACAACTATTTAAGAATTTATTTGCAGTATTGGCATAAAACTCTTAAAAACATAATTAATTACATAAATACATTAGCGGGCGCGCTGCGGAACGAAGTACCGCAAAATGATACGTTTTGGAATAATGTCAGTTTCAATATGTATTGAAGGCTGTATTAACCGTTTAGGAGAGCTTGACAGCATATTGAAGCCTATTGATAGAAATATATATTGAAGTGTATTGATAGAAACAATATTGATGCTCATATTGACGTTTATGATTAACATAAAAAAACAGACAAAATTTTATTTTTTGTACAGTATATCATCGGTTGATAATTCTTAAAAAAAACTGATGTTTAAAAAGTTTAGCTTTATACTTTCATGCACCATATTTGACCTAATGTAATACACCTACACACAAATATAAATCAATTATTAACAGATGGATATCAAATGGATTTACCGGACTTGAAAATCCCACAAGCAAAACAGAATTGTTATTTTTGCAATCATAAAACTAAATAAAAAAATGTCATATGTGGCCAAAAAAAAAGCTAATATCATTTTTCATTTTTAGAGAGACGAGCGGAAAAATTAAATTACGCGAGAGTTTTTTGTCAGTAAGTTATTTTTTCCGGTGCATGCCAGTAACATACAATGTCTATTTTTTAAATTTATTAGGTATAAATAAATTATTTTCGGTACCTCAACTTTTTATTTTAATAACATAAAGTAACACCGGTTCGGTTAGGTCGTAAATGCTTAATTTGAAAAAACAATGCTAATAACAGTTTGACTGAACTTTTTAACGAAGCGTCACATCAATATGCGGTTTTCGGAATATACATATTTTTCTATAATTTGTGTTATAACCAAAAACTTCGTAGGTGCTTTCGTTTCTGCTTACAAAAATTTGTTTTTAAAGCTGATATAGCGTGGAATGTACTATTGGGCTAGGAAGGTATCAAATTTGTCATGAATTCATTTACTTTATTTATGTAAAATTTTGGAGTAAAGGTACCCCATTCACGTTAAGTTAGCTGGCAGTTAATGGACTGTCCGTTCTTGCCGGTCGGCAAAAAACGTAGCTCAATACACAAGTTCAGTTAATTACTTACTATTTGAACTGAAGTTCAGTACACACGCTCAGTTCGCGATCGAATATGTCGCCAGAAGAGTGTGCTGCTGCCCTTGCGGTAACATCAAATGAAAAAAAGAGAAAAAAGAATCAAGAAACTTTGGATGAAAAAGTAGTTGAGAAAACGTGGTACTTTGTTGCACCTGGAGCTTATAACAGAACTTCGAAATTCATATAAAACTAACTTAAAAAATTATTTGAGAATGAATGATGAGTGTTTCCAGTTTGTGCTAAATTTAGAGAAACCGCATATTACAAAAAAGAACACGTTGGTTTGTCATGTCCTTTTATCTCACCTGGCAGGACAAAATTTTTTTAACCAAACTAAAATTTTCTTTTTTTTATAAAATGAACCCCTTTTTTTAGATATTTAAAATGAGCGTAGAATGTTTTTAAATGAGTTTTTTACCTACTTGCCCTGGATTTTTTTTACAATTTAAAGTAAGTAACATGGTGCAAACAATCAAAACAAAATATAAAGTCTATTCTTTGTCTATAAATATCGGTGATTGATACTAAGATATGAACGAAAAGTCCTTGGAAAAAAAGAATAGAGCATAATTGTACCTAAAAACAAAAATTTTAAATTATTTTTTTTTTTAATAAATTTATTTTACGAACATCGAAACAGAGGCTTTATTGGGAATTTAGAGTGCGATTTCGGATACGTCGATTTTGTATTTAAGAAGGATATTCTTTAAGCATCTTGACGTTTCTGAAAGTCGCGCGTCCTAAGCAAGGTGAAAATAACCCTTTGAATTTTAATAGGGAAAGTTCAAAGCGTTCTTGTATGGATTATTCCAACAATTTAAAAGAAACCCCGAAACCCGTCGATTTTACTTTTGTTAGTAGTGTATTTATGTATTCTGGATACATCACCTCGAGAGGTAAAAGTTACCCCTAGAATTTGAATAGGGAATGTGGATGAAATTATACCTCTTTTTAAAGGTCTTGGAATTGCCTTAACAGGTTTGTTAAAATTTTACAAATTTGTTGATTAGTTTTTGAGATAGTTGAATTTTAATTCTCCATGGAAACAAGATCAAATAGAGGTGTTGATTTTCGTTACTTTTAAATACTCGTTAGTAATCATTACTTGACTATTAAGTAATCGTTTTATATAATCGTTACTATCATTACTTTGATTACTGTAACTGTATTCTGTCGTTAATTCGAAGATCCTTTACTTGTAGGTATATTTTTGTTGTTGATATTATAAAAATATTCAATTAAAATTTTCAAAATGCGGGCTAAAATTAAAAAATAAAGGTAGGAATTACGTAAGAACTGTTCTGTGTACAACTTTGTTTTAAAAATTGAATGTAAAAGTAAATAAAAATAGAGACAAAAATAACAATCTTAGACGAGAACTCAAAAAATATAGAAAAAGTTTGGACAAAAACAACAAAAAAAGTCATATCATATGCAGATTGTAGATACTACATATTTAAGAAACATATCATAAAATAATTTATAATTTTGTAACAAATACAATTTAAATGCATTAGTTACTTAAGTGATCAAAGTTACTTCCTGATTTTGGATTAGCGACTTTCGAGTGATTACTCAATGTTTCGTTCTCACTCAAACTGTATTTTTTTAGTTACAATTTATTTTTTTTGTTTTTACAATTTTTGGGAATTTTGGTGTGCTGCGGCGCCCTTTTGAATTTTTCTTTAATTTTGTATTTTTAGTTATATTTAATACTATTTACAGGGCTTAAACCCTTCTATTTTTAAGACACCTACCTAACTATTTACAGTTATTTTTATACAAATTACGACATACTTATTACATGTGCATAGTGAAAAAATACTTGCAATACAAATTTCAATTTACGCGATGGTCTTGACACCCCTTGTTCCATTCCTTAAAATGCTATATTTTCCCATTTGACCCGCCTGTGTGTTCAACACATCCTTTTTTTACCTACGAAATGGTTCAAGTCGAGTGTCGTCCCTATCAGGAATTCAGTATTCACAAAATTTGCAAACGGACAATTACTTGCCCACGTGATACTCAAATATTTACGCATTTACAAGCTACAATTTCTTTCATGCACGCGAGCGCGTGTGATTACAAATTATAAACTTTACGATTACGAAGCTACTTTCTCGGGATACTCTCCGGGAATGTTGGATTGGATTGAAGAGTCTACAAGTCACCGCCAAATTGGATTACTCCTTGGTAGCTCCTTTTTTTGGTCAAGACCTCTTCATTTCTTTTTTTTTTACTTCAAATTACTACAATAGAGATTTGAGTACAGTTTCGGTGCAACTTGGAAATAACTGTGCTTGCAATTAACATCAAAGCCAGTCTCGAGTAATCAGATTGATCTGTGATTTTACAGTCCAGTTTGGGACTGATTTTCCCTTGATCTTCAATCTCAGGCAAGGACTTTTCACTCAATACTAAAATAATCAAAGGAATCAAAGTAATCAAAGTAACGAAAGTAATCATTTAATTTTCGGATCAATATTCGTTACTCCGTTAGTTGTCGAGGAACGAGTACTCGAGTAACGAATAATTACTTTTTCAACACCTCTAACATCAAACCGTTTTTTAATAAATTATTGCGACATTTTTAAAGAAACCAGTGCATTTGCATGTTGGATTTATGTTTACTAAACACAACCACTTTAAGGGGTAAAAGTTACCCCAGATCCTGAATAAGGGAACTGGGTCAAGTGATAACCTCTTTTTGAAGATATTTGAAACACCTGTAGAGTGATGCTAAACCTAATTAATTCTAATAATTTGTTTTTGAGATACTTTACATATCAATATGACAATCAAGGTGTAGATTGTCAACAAGTTTTAAGACGACTAGAAAGGTAAATCAAAGACCGTCAAAAATTATTATTAATATTAATAGTATAACTTGACTCACTTTCCCTATTTAAATTCTGGAGGTAACTTTTACCCCACAAAGGGGTTGTATCTAGAAGTTTTTAACACATCTGTAAAGGCAATTCGAAGATCTTTAAAGGGAGCTATCACATTACCCACTATTTCTATTTAAATTCTAGGGGTAAGTTTTACCTCTTGAGGGGCGTGTATCTAGAAAACATAAATACATCATACAAATGTAATACTAACAAAATTAAAATCGACGGACCTCCGGGTTTGTTTTAAATTGTCGAATTTCGTAAAAAAAAGGTTTAAGTTGGTCCCATGGGAAATTAAGTTTCAAATATCTCAAAAACTAATTCATAGATTTTTAAAATTTTAACATGGCTGTAAAGGTCTTCAAAACTTCTTCAGAAAATGGTGGCATTCGACCCACTTTCCCTATTTAAATTCAAGGGGTTATTTTCACTCTGCTTAGGACGCGCTCTTCCGAAACGTCAACATACTTAAAGAGTGTCTCCCTTAAATACAAGATCGACGAGTCCAAGGTTTATCCCAAAAAAGGGCTCTGTTTCGATATTCGTTTAAACACCCTGTATAGGCAAATATCATCGGGCTTATCCGCCTAATATTTGCTGACTCCTAAGACAGCTAATCTGCAGCTTAACAGCTATGCGGTTAAAAAAAAACGAAGGCGCCCAGCTTTAGTCTTTCGTGTTGAGGTTTATAAATTGTGCATTGTTTTAAAAACCGCTAAAATGCCGCGCCACACAGCAAAAGACCGGAACGTATTATAGACCTGTTAAAGTGTAATAAGGCCCGAGCACAATTTGTATCAATTTGGAAAACAAGAGTTTGGACAGCTAATTTATTTTCAATTATCTTTTAGCTGCTTTCGCGTTTTCCTGTTTTAAAAATCTCCGTTCCGCGCAGATGTTTAGGTTTTATTTAAATTCGTTTTTTATGTTTTATCATAATTGTAATTAATTTGTCTTTCTGGAGAAATGGAAATATTTATTGGGAAGCACAGATTTCTTAACCTCAAATCTCAGACATACATTGCTGAAAAACCTAAAAATCACTGCAGTATGTGATTTGTTATAACAAGCATTCGCTATCCAATTTGAGGTTTATAAGTCCGTAATGAGAAGTGATAGATTAGTCAACAATTTTCTTCTGGGTACGGCTTCACCCACCAGTAGTATTTTGTAAATTACCTAGGTATTAAGCCACCCAAAATGACCCGGCTAATTGCGCTGATGTTAGTCGGTCCCTTTCTATAATGCAGAAGAAAATACTAAGTGAAAAAGTAAATTTTTACAAAAAATGTACATGCGCACTATTGCGCAAAATGCTTTTTTGGGCCGCCATCTTAGAAAAATCTAGGAAAATTATTTAAATTCAACTGTAATATTAAATTTAAGATGCGCTTTTGTTGAAAATATGCTAATTGGTTGCAACCTTAAAAAAACCACAAAAAACAAATTTAACAAAAATAAAAAGAAGTTTCCTAAAAAATCTAAATTTAAAAGTTTAGTGAACTTGATGAAGTGAAAACTTATTTTTTGACGGAACCCGTTTTAATATAAATATGTACTTGGATCTTTTCTAAGTGAAAATTAAACCAATCGAGCGAATTTAAACAAAATAAGCTAACTCGGTCAAGATAAACAACTAGCCTCGATCGAAAGAAAATCCAGGCATTAAATTTCCTTCGGTCACAACTCTGCTCTGACACAGTGTCAAACATATAATATCAGTGCGAATATTTTTTTTACAGCCATTGTTGCCAAAATTCCCGCTTTTTTTTAAACAGAACAGCGAGAAAGTTGTACACAAGAAGAGGGATTTAGGGGGCTCGCCCGGGCTAAAAATAAGGGCCTAAACCAATCAGTCAATTAATTCAAATAATTAAAAGTTTATTCCTTCTTATTTAATAAAAAATGTTAAGAACTTTTATATTACTTTTATAAGCATGGCATTTAGGGCAGAATTCCCTCTAAAATTTTGTTGCCCATTCTATTTTCTGAAAAACTAAAATATTAGACGAATTCTACTGATAAGTTTTGGCAATGGAGTTGCATAGTATTTTTGTCCTCAAATGTCACTTGTTTTTCTCCAAAATTATAAAAAATTTACTAGTATTTTTTCCTAATACCAATAATTTTTTAATTAAAGAGTTGTGTTTTAAATAAAATCGCAAAATTATTTTATGATTAAGGTAGTTAAAAAATATCTGAAAAAAAATTAACATAATTTTTGCCCAGTTAATTATAATGTTTGCTTGACAAATAAGTAAAATTTTAACTTAATAAAGAAATTTGTCACCTATTTTTTTTTATTTAATTAAGCAAAGTTTGTAAAAACATATACCTTTTTTAGGGCAAGAAATATTATAGAATTAAGTGAGTATTTAAGTAAAAAATTATATAACTTTTAAAACAAAATATATCGATATAATTGCTTAAAATAGTAGTAAGAATTTTGGGTGGGGACCCAAGTAACATTTCGTTATTTTCAAAAGCTTTAAGAGCAAAAGGTAAGAACATAATTCTCAAAAATGTTTTAAAAGCTGATCTTATAAGTTTAACATGGGTGCACTCTTATAAATGGAAATACAAGAGTAACATTTCTATTTTAGCTCCTGTTGCCAAGTTTAATTAAGAGAAAGTTTAGATGCAACAAAAACTGCTAATAGAAAAAAAATTTTTTTACACCTTTTATTGTCAACTTGTAAAACATTTGAAGACATTTAATACTTTTACCTTGATTCTTATCGCAATATATTTCAGTGTGAGAATAATTATGGGCATTGGTATGAAATCTAATAGCCCTACCAAAAGTTTGATTCTGGCTAAGGCCATGCACAAGAAAAATGATAATTTTTATCACCCGGATAAAAAGTAACAGATGAGTGATAAAAAGTAAAAATCAATAGGAAAAGTTACATATCAGGGACAAAAAGTTAAAAACTATTTGGATGTATGCATTGTTAGCACGCTTGCCAATATAGTAACCCATTCCGGATGTGCCTATCAATCTTGGTGTTGCATAGTCAGTATATTAACTGCTTAGGAACAAATACAACAAGGGTATAACAAAATAGAAGGGGGGGCAGGTTTCTAAATTCCATGGCCTTCTTCCTTTAAAATCATTATCCATTTGAATTTCATTCTCTAATTTTAAAAAATCTAATGTGAAACAAGAGGCAGCTGCCTCCTTCCTGGATACGTCTTTCAATACAAAAATTCCAAAGGACAACAAATAGTGTATAAGCCTCGTGACAAAATTATTTTTTGTCCCTTTACGAATTATGGCCTCTCTCCGGTCGCGCTACCAACTTCTCGTATCAAGATAAAAAGTGCTCATTTTGGCCACTATTTATAATATAATATTGCACAAATATGTAATAAAAAGTTTTTTTAAAACTTAAAAACCAATAAATAAACCAAATAAATTTTTAAGTAAAATTCTAAAATTTGTATTTTTATCTAGAATATAATTCGTTCTAAAGCTCTCTTTCAAAACATCGAAAAATGTTCTGCCACTTTGACTATTCTATTTAAGGCCATAAACATTGGTATGATCATGTAATTAGTCATACCAAACAGCGCAGCCTATTTTAAACAGAATATTTATGCACATTAAAAATACAGGTTAAGTAAAATGAAAAATTATTCAACTATAATTGAAGACCTCGGTGCAAGAAGCGGGTAAAAACTTTTTTAAATTGTTGAGATATCCAAAAAAACTTAATATTTTACTGAAATTCAAAAAAAAATTAATGGTATCTATTATTAGTTTTTCTAGAGTAACATCAGATTAGCTGCATTTACCCCGAGACTGCTTTTAATTCACATTGCGCAACCAAAAAATCTTTTTTTGAAAAAGGGAGTTCCATTTTGATATAAGATGTACCCGGTTCTTGCACCGAGGTCTTCAATGTATGTATGTATGGAAAAATAACTCTAAAACCGTTCAGTTTTGGTCAAAATTTTTCTGTCCAACAAAAGTTTATATTTTTGAAGTGTAAACTTCTTTAGGCGCGTTTAGCAGTTTTTGTGGGTAGTGAATTGAACTGAGCCGTCGGGCTCGGTTATGTAACGCTCATTCGGGTGACATCGGCTTGAGTCGACTAACTGTGAAAGGAACATTCGGCGAGCGATATGATGATGCAGATGAAGACCAGTATTATTAATTTCGCCTTGTTGAAGTTTACACTTCTGCCGTGTGGTCTTAAGCAAACAGAATTTTTTTTTAACATTGTTGGTCCAAGATTTTTATGTTTTTTATTCGAATTATACGTGTTATAAATAAAACCATCCTCTTTTAAATTGACTTGTATTTTTCTAATATATTAATTCCAATTAGTCCACAGTACAATGTTTTTTTTTTAAGTGATGAGCAAGAGGCTGAATTTTCGTTTCCTAGTATTTTGCCGAAACGAACAAATTTTTCATCTGCGAAAATAATTTAAAGTGATTCCTGGCAGTTTGCAGTTGCATATTTCAAGCTTCGGACTGACTAAACCAAGCATGCAATTTTGGGGACAATATTGCCATTCAGACACATTTTTTTACATCTCATAAATTGCGAGATAAAAAAGTAACAGTAAATAATTAGTAACCGTCATTTTTTTTCTGTTGCTTAAAAAATGTATTAAGATGTAAATGGTAACATTGTCCACAAAATTCCATGCTTGGTTTAGTCAACCCGTTGCTCAAAAATGTGCTCCGCCCCACATAAGGACAGAATAACAATTTACGGCGCCAAAAATCTCAAATTTGATTTTATGTGATAATATAATCAGAAATGCTTATAAGAAGTACATTTAATACTTATGTTGCAAAAACATGCACAATTAATGTTATTTGAGTTATAGTATTTTAATTAAAGAAAACAATTGTATTTAAAATTGGCAAAATTTTTTCCTTAACATTTTTAAACATTAATATCTACGGTATCTGCATCTTCTTCATTATTCATATCATCATCATCATCATCGCTATCATCATCATCCTTATCCTTACCATCTTCATTAGCTTTCTTATCTCCACTATAGAAGATTGGCAGCCTTAGCATACTTAACACCACTCTTTTTAATTATTTTTCTCGCCTATTGGTCACAATAGGGTCAGCGGATATCAGCATCCAGTTAAATATATCACGATTGGTGTTAAGTCTTCAGGTTTTCCTAGAGTAATATTGTGGAAATTTTTTATACTCTTTATGGCCCATCTCAATTACATCTTCTGACAGTAGGCCTACTGGCAAAGGTAGCGATTTTATTATATCAGCTCCATGCAGCAATAGTTATGAACGCTAGTACTTATTTTATACTATCCATAAAAGAAAATTGCTCTTTCTGCAGTATAAAAAACCATCCTTTTAAAATTTTTCCTTGTTGATGTAGTGCCTACAAGAAGTAATGGAAAGTATATTTTAAAATCTTTCTATTAATCTTTTATCGATACCGGATATTTTGGAAACAAACTCAGGTTTTTTAAAAAATTTGCGTGCTGTATTTCCATTATTGCTATTGCCTCCACCTTGTTCAGGTTCATCAAAAACGAGACCCATCTCATCATAAAACTGAGTTGTTATTTAACTTTTTTTTCGTTTACTGGAGCTTTTGGATAGTCTCTTGCTTGCCGCTGCTGTAGTTCTTGATACATATCGACTCTTAAATTAGAAAAAATAGGCCATTTTAATGTTTTAAGGCAATAAAAATTATATTAAGTGACCTTAAGCAGTGCATGTTTTTGAATTTGAGGCAAATTGGTTTACAAATAAACATGACCGCAATTTTAAATCCAACATTTTTATTTTTTAATAAAAGTTATATTGTCACCGAAACTCGATACATATACCAAGTTTCAAGTCGTTAGCTCATCAGAAAGTATCTAAAGTAGCTGTCACAAAATTTGAAACAGAAATGGGTATGGAAACAAGTATACGGAGTCAAGTAAAATAAAAGTTTTTCTGTCACAGTTTTAAAAACACCTAATTTAATAAGCAGCGTGTAAGCAAAGTCAACTTTGCGCTAATGCTAATACATTTGAGTGAGTTTAAAAAATAAAATTCTTATGTTGCGGCCGTATATATATATGTAAAATTTTAAAGATTCGTTTGAACTAAATTTGTTTTACTATTATTGGCGCCCTAATGCAGCTATTTGTCCTTACGCCCTCGCATTCTGGTAGGAGTCACTTTCAAGAATTTCCGCAGAGAAAAAGTTTATGGTTTTTGCAAAAAAAAAGATGTACTGTGGACTAAATATTTGGCGCCCGGTAAAGAATGTTTAGCTACCTTATCAGGCAGAAGGTATAAGATGTGAAGCTAAAAGATCTTATTGCGAGAGTAACCAACTAATACAAATTAAGATGGACTGTGTGCCTCTGATGAAAATCCGGGCGATTAATTTCAGACGCAATGGAAAACACCGTCAGCCGGGAGTAGCAAAGCAATAGCAATGTTTTTACCAATCGGACTGTAAAGTAACGATCGAACGTTATGGTGAAGTGAAATTATTTTCATTTAAAAAGATGTGGAACATGAGAAAAGGATGTATTTTTTAGTAGCTTTAATTAAAGTTTGCTCCGGGTGCAGATAGGAAAGCTGTAAAAAATATCTATAAATATCTATAAAGCTAAAACCGACAGATTTAATCCAGTTAAATAGTTAAGTTTTTTATATAATAAAGCGGTGGAATAATTATTTAGACAAGATCGAGACAGTTTGGTAGACCGAGCCGAAGCCGAGGTCTACAAGTCGAGGGAGTGTGCAAAGAGGTTTTCAAACGAGTTTTTTACAATATTTTTTATACGACTGCTAATAAAGAAAGAAAAATCAAATTTTAATTTAACTTGTTTTTATTTCCGACATTTTTCAAAACTTTAAAAATTCAACAATTTTTTGACGTATCTATCAACAAAACATACGAGCAGTGACGGTTGCTACGAAACTAAGCCAACTTATATTGATGGATGACAACAACAAAAATCACAATGACGGGAGACCCGTATGCAGAAATGATATAGGCGTGCGCAAAAATGACATAAGCGTGTGCAAAACGTTTTGCACACAGCGTGCGCAAAATGCCATTTTCAGATCGTGTTCTCCGTGCGCAAAACCCCCTTTTACAAGACAGTCGTATAAAAAAGCAATATCACACTAAAATTATATTTTTATAAATAAAAAAGGTGTAGGACCTCTTTTCAAAATGCGAAATATTTAAAAAGCCCCGATTTTTTTAGAATGTTATTTTACATACATCCTATTCTCGTATATGCAGTTTTCGCCATTATCTTTTTATAGGCCTGAGAAGTATAACAAAAACTCAGAATTAGCTGCAGGTCTGTTTAATAATATTTTTCTGATGATTGTGCTTATTATAAATGCATGGCTTCATGGACGTCCTAAAGAATAAGAAGGTAAACGCATTTGCCAGATGTGAGTCCAAGTACCGATGCACTAAATCTTTTCTCTCCTGTGGCTTAGCAAAAGCATAGTAAGGTGGCCCTAGCCGAGTAGGCCCAGGCGGAGCTATCTATCGTAGGAATCAGTGGCGGCTGCTGACGATATAAATTGGGGGCAGAAATTTATATTGCATGGAAAAGGAGATAAAAAAACTCACCTAAACAATTTTATTTTAGCAATTTACAAACAAACAGCTACTTGGTGTAGTTTTTAGTCTATTCGCTCTTCTTTTACATGCACAACGTGATCGGATTA
Source organism: Aspidapion aeneum (assembly GCA_963576565.1). Taxonomy (NCBI): domain Eukaryota; kingdom Metazoa; phylum Arthropoda; class Insecta; order Coleoptera; family Brentidae; genus Aspidapion; species Aspidapion aeneum. Next base: position 70,078,406 of record OY755038.1, on the reverse strand, counting down.
GCACCAGTTTCAGACTAATATGGCCCTGTAGAGCAACCTCAAAAATCCCACAGAATTTTAAACAGTCTATTAACATACTAAGTATATGTCTAGTTTTTAGGCAGTATTCAGATGGCACCCAAGTCCATGTGGTTATTTAAATAAGTAGCACTTACTTTGTGTCTAACTTTTCACTAAAGTGCTTGAAATCACACATTCTTTTTGCCACCCACGCAGGACCACTTGGTGGATTGTTCACAACCAAACAACCAGTTTTCAGCATCGATTATTTTTTATTACTTGCACTAAACTTTTAGTTAATTTTTAGGATTTTTAGAACCAGTCTATGTGGTCCTAAAGATTTTATTTGTCATCGGAGTTCATATGTCAACTTATTTAAATTTGCACAGATAATAATTATAAAATCGACGGTATTTATTTCCATTTTGAAAACAAACAAAAACAAAAAAAAAACGATGGGCACGCGACTGGCAAGGCTTTCAACTACTGACCCTGAGGTATCCCAAATCAAAACAGACATGCCGTAAGGAAAGATTTAACTTTTTTAAATAAATTAATTAAAATAATAATAATAATAAAACGTTTATTCAAATTCAAATTCAAACAGAAAATTACATACAATAAACGTAAAAAAGTCATAAAAGCATAATCATGCTTGTTGACTAGTTGACTAAATACTGGTTGTTGTCTAGTTTTGGAGGGCACTGCTCCGTTACCTTCCCTGTAGCAGCCGCCACTGTAAGAATGTATTAACGCAAGGAACGTCAGAATTGTGTGACCAAATATAGTAAAGCTCGTAAAGACTGGCTACTCGATAGAACGCGAGGAGACATTGGAGTCATGGTGCGAGCTTGTGAGGGAGTGAAGGAGGATGCAATATACGAGGAATGCTGAACCAAGGACGAAACGTCGACGTACTTATTCATAACATGCGGAGGAATTAAGGAAAGAAAAGAGTTGTTTGATGAGAAAAAGTTTAAAACGTAGAATTTTCTGTCTTTTAGGTTGCCAGATATTCTGGCTTTTAAACGAGGGAACGGACGAAACTTCTCTGGCGATGCGAAGGTGTTGGCGTGTAGGGTGCGCTATTGCTTAGTAACCAAGCCTAGAACCTCCCTCACACACGACTATCACTAACTGTGTTCGACTTTTTTGAATGGATAGGTTAATGTCTTTTACTAAATCGCGTGCGGTAAAGTGTACTTCTAGTTCTTTTTTTTAAGAAAAGGTACTCTCATAGGTAAAGTTTGGACCTAACGCTTCCTGAAAGTGTCGTTACCGCTCTTGACAGCTTGACCGAACTCCGTTCCGCGTCGTTTCGTCAAGTACCGTACGGTAAAGTATCACTTTTCGCACTTGTTAGGTAAATAGCCATTACACTACAGGGTTGCTTTAATTATGAATAAAAAAATCCAAAGAGTTTGCTAAATTTTAAAATAGATTTTAATTTGCTTAACTGAATTCTTTCAATGGACTGAATATTTTGATTTGTGCACTGACTATTTCTATTTTCTCTGAGTTTCTTGAAATATTCGGAATCCTGAAAATTATAGAGAGTTTTTGGAATGCCTAACATTTTGACCAGTTTTACAGACAGTGTGGTATTAAGATCCACTAAAAACTACTACGAGACGCTCTTCTTAGAGGTTTTGAAACACGTTTCAAACTAGTCAACTTAAAATATTAAAACCTAATATGCTACTAGTGGTTAATTACCAATACGGAATGAAATTTTATTAGTGCACCGACGCAGTGCTTACCAGTGGCGGCTGCTAAAGGGAGGGCAATGGAACAGTGCCCTTCCAAAACTAGACAGCAGACAGTCTTTTTAATTGATTTATTTAAAAAAGTTAATTCTTCCCGTACGACATGTCTAGTTCTCTCTTTTAGTCTGTGGTTAACAAAAGGCGATTAATTGGGTAAACTTTTTTAGCATAAATAATTACAAGCCGGCAGCACCGCGCAGGACAAGATTTCAATTTCACTCGTTTTTCAGCGGTGGATGGGTGCATGACGTCGACCATATTCATCATGCGAAAACCTTCGTTGCCCTTTCTACGTGTTGCTGGTTCTCTTCTTAGTGAAGACGTATGAGTTTGTTTTGATTTGGGGTAGGTCAGTAGTTTGTTTGTTTTCAAAATGGAAATAAATACCGTCGATTATATAATTAACTGCAAATTTAAATACGTTGACATACAAAATGTTTTTTTAGCTTTATTTGTCTTATTATAAACAATCCACGAAGTGATCCTGCGTGGCTGGCAAAGGGAATGTGAGGTATCAAGCACTTTAGTGAAAAGTTAAAGTAAGTGCTACTTATTTAAATAACCACATATAATTTTCTATGCCAGGCAAGACTGATATTAGGTGCCAACTGAATAGTGCCTATAGACGAAGCAAAACCGAACATAATGAAAATGTGGCAAAAAATGCACTTATACTTAGTAGGTTAATAGACTGTTTAAAATTCTGTGGGATTTTCGAGGTTGCCCTACGGGGCCATGATGAGTGTGAAACTCGTGCTAATCCGAGCACTTTGCGCATGTAAAAGAAGGGCGAATAGATTTATCTATAAACAAATAAACTAAAAAGTACACCGAGTAGCTGCTTGTTTTTAAAATGCTAATATAAAATTGTTTAGGTATGTTTTTTATCTCCTTGTCCATGAATATAAACTTCTGCCTCCCCAATTTATAACGTCACCAGCCGCCACTGGTGCTTATCACTTTTACAACAAAATGTCAAACAAACTTTCTATAATAAGTAAAGAGATAAGAAAGGTATTTTACTCTTAAGTAAATCTTGATTTTAGGCAGTGGCGTACGCAGATGGGAGGCTTGAGCGAGGATCGAGATGAATGAATCGTGGGGGGTGCTTGAAGGCAGATCGATACATTTAAATATTATTTCTTTTTGGGGAAAATTCTTGTTTTAGGGGTCTATTTCCAGTGGCACTAGGGCGTAAAGGCAATTTTATATTTCCAAGTTATTTTATAGATAGCCTGATATCAATTATTTGGGCAACCTATAGATCGATAGAAATTAATGTAATTCAGTTCCTCTAGTAAGTTCGTAAGAGTGAACAACAACAGGGTACTGTGTATGCTTTGCCAATACCAAGCCAAAGCCTACACCGAGTCAAAGATTCGGACTTTTTTCCTATATAAATTGGTAAAAAATTTTTTTTAAGTCACAAGCTTTCATAAAATGCACTAAAAATTAAAAAATAATTTTCCAACATTCTGATATTATCATAATAATAAAAGCGATGGCCGACTGATGGAAATTTTGACGATGTTAGCACCATAAGATATCCGTATCAATTAAATATCACTATTTGCAAGAATCTACCTAGCAGAAAAATGCAGAGGTACCAAACCACCACCCAACCCGACCCAAGCATTTCTCTAACATAGGTATGGCAATGGCATAACATTGTGGCACATCAAACATATCTTTGATGACCTCCTATGTTGAATATTCTTAAAGTGTTTGGATCACAAATTTAGATTAACTTATTAAATAATTTTTTAATTTTTAGTGCATTTTGTAAAAGCTTGTGACTTAAAACCATTTTTTACCAATTTATTTTCTACTTTTTATTCTCAGCTATCTACCCTATTAAATGAAAATATTTGTTCAATAACAGAACAGAAGAGTTTATACTAGATTATAATGAAATCGCTGATCGTGAGTTGTTTGGAAACTCATTTTTCTATTGGGGGAAGGGAAGGGTGGGGGTAGAGGTAGAAATTTATTTTTTGTTTGGGCTGTATTGCCATCGGACCTTTATGCATATACCAAATTTTGTAAAAGTCATTTGAAGTGAAGTGTGTCAAAAACGCATTTTTTTATTGAAGGGGGTGGGGGTAGGGGTGGAAGGACACTTTTTGTTATTGTTGCATTGTCATCGGACCACTATATGTATACCAAATTTTATCCAAATCGGATAATGGGAAGTGTGTCAAAAACGCATTTTTCTATAGAAGGGGGTGGGGATAGGAATGGGAGGATATTTTTTTCTTAATGTTGTATTGTCATCGGACCACTATGTGAAAAAAGAATTTCATCCAAATCGGATAATGGGAAGTGTGTCAAAAAGTATTTTTCTATAAAAGGGGGTGGGGGTAGGGGTGGGAGGATATTTTTTTCTTATTGTTGTATTATCATGGGACCACTATGTGTATACCACATTTTATCCAAATCGGATAACGGGAAGTGTGTCATAAACACACTTTTCTATAGAAGGAGTGGGGGTAGGGGTGGGAGGATATTTTTGTCTTAATATTGTATTGTCATAGAACCACTATGTGTGTACCAAATTGCATCCAAATCGGATAATGGAAAGTGTGTCAAAAACGCTTCACAAGATTTGATAGTTAGATAGGTAGTTAGACAGAACATGTGAAGCTAAATAAAAGCTTGTAAAAATAAGTTGATCGGTTTTGTGGGTTGATACGTTAAGTGCATGAGTTTTTGAGCATCGATCGATTTGGGTTCGAGCTGGCATCGAATTTCTTAGGTTCGTATGAGTGGATATTTATTTGTCCCATAATTAACAACTCTGTCGTATTGCACATAATCTGAATGTATGTCAGTACAAAAATACAAGATAATAAGCGATCGGCCAATACCAATAACCAACCCCTTAGTCCCCTTAATTCGTGACAGTATAGTATGCAAATTTTTTGTTTTTTGGTCGGTTAAAAATAAAGTACGAGTAGCGTAAATACCAAATAAATTGGAATATTTTTTACTGTATTTTATGCCAGATTTACTTTAAACCATAATACTTTTACCCAGAAATTTTCTATAAAATACCCGTTTTAAAAATCCCCTGCGAAATTTTAAAACCCATCCTCTATTTTTACGTACAGAAAAATTCACAGAAAAATATATAAAAACATCATTGCAATCTTTTTTATATCTAAGTATTACACGATCGAGTTCAAGGCATCGAGTTATAAAGGGTGTCCCAGATAGAAGTAACTACATGTACACACACACACACACACACACACACACACACACACACACACACACACACACACACACACACACACACACACACACACACACACACACACACACACACACACACACACACACACACACAAACACACACACACACACACACACACACACACACACACACACACACACACACACACACACACACACACACACACACACACACACACACACACACACACACACACACACACACACACACACACACACACACACACACACACACACACACACACACACACACACACACACACACACACACACACACACACACACACACACACACACACACACACACACACACACACACACACACACACACACACACACACACACACACACACACACACACACACACACACACACACACACACACACACACACACACACACACACACACACACACACACACACACACACACACACACACACACACACACACACACACACACACACACACACACACACACACACACACACACACACACACACACACACACACACACACACACACACACACACACACACACACACACACACACACACACACACACACACACACACACACATACACACACACACACACACACACACACACACACACACACACACACACACACACACACACACACACACACACACACACACACACACACACACACACACACACACACACACACACACACACACACACACACACACACACACACACACACACACACACACACACACACACACACACACACACACACACACACACACACACACACACACACACACACACACACACACACACACACACACACACACACACACACACACACACACACACACACACACACACACACACACACACACACACACACACACACACACACACACACACACACACACACACACACACACACACACACACAGAGATCACGACGATACTGCTAGGATAGGTCAAAATACAACCAAATAACACATTTTCGGCGTAAGCTAAAAAAAAATTTCGTCGAAAACAATACTTTCTCTAACCATTGCTGTGCGGGCTGGGAAAGTAATAAGAAAAAGTATATTATTTTTATTTTATCAAAAAAAAAATTGGGACGTCGAAGGTTGGCTTCTCACGTGCGCGATATCGCGAGCCGCTCCCGCTCGCGCCTTCACAAGCTAGCTCGAACTGCGCCTTTCCCACGCTGGCTTCTCACAGCGCGTAATATCGCCGAACGGTCATAGAAACGCGACCGATATTAGATATATCTATACAACTACATATCATAACAAAAACATTTCATGCAAAAAAAAGCCAAGTACGCGAAAATGGCATTCCGTAAAAACAATTGAGATAAAAGTAAAGCCAAGTCCTCCAATACAAATTTCAAAATGAAAGGTTCTTGCTAGTTTGTAAATGTTTTTTTTAAACTTTGCTATTACAGCCAAACTTCTTTATGTTCAACTTAGCTCGGTGCCTAAGAGTCATTTACACCCGTAATAGACAACTTTAGAAAAATATTTCCAAACTAGTAAGAATCTTTCATTTTGAAATTTCTATTGGAGAACTTGGCTTTACTTTTATCTCAATTCTTTTTACGGAATGCCATTTTCGCGCAATTGGCTTTTTTTTTTACATGAAATGTTTTTGTTATGATTTCACTTCTTGTTTAAAGGAATTGGATAATACTTAATTTTTAAAGTAGTAAAATATGCGGAATATTGTTCAAAACTTTTGCATTGCCTTACTTAAATTTTTGAGGTATTTTAATTTTTTTCCATGGTTTATTTATTTCCTATCAGCCTTCCAAAGCTCAGCTCTCTAGCGTTTCTGAAAGTGCACAATGTTACTTTTACATAACTTTACATGTATAGGGGAGGGAAATAAATTAAAATTGTCGTGTTGTTAAATGTTGACCTATAGTTTTATCATAGTTCCTATCAGGCTTCCAATGCTCAGCTCTCTAGCGTTTCTGGAAGTGGGTAATGTTACTTTTACATAACTTTGCATTTATAGGGGAGGAGAGTAAATGAAAATATTGGACTTTTTAAATTTTTTCCCATGGTTTTATCATAATTTCTATCAGCATTCCAATGCTCAGCTCTCTAGCGTTTCTGGGAGTGGGCAATTAATTAATAATATATTATTAATTTAGATTTATAGGAGAGGGAAGTAAATTAAAATGTTGCTGTTTTAAAAAAAATTATATAGTTTTATCATATTGTCTTTCAGTCTTAAAAAGTTCAGCTCTCTAGCGTTTCTGGAAGTGGGTAGTGTTACTTTTACATAACTTTACGTTTATACTGGAAGGAAGTAAATTAGAATTTTGGGGTGTTTTAATTTTTTCCTATAGTTTTATCATAGTTCCTATCAGTCTGCCAAAGCTCAACTCTCTAGCATTTCTGGAAGTGGACGATGCTACTTTTACATAACTAAATGTATAGGGGAGGGTAGTAAATTAAAATTTTGGGGTTTTTTGATTTTTTCCAGGGGTTTGGTCATAATTTCTATCAGTCTGCCAAATTGCAGCTTTGTAGCATGTCTGGAAGTACAGTTGAATATTGATGATCTATACATGAGTGAGTGAGTGAGTCAGTGAGTGGCAATTTCGACGTTTTTTAAAATTTCGCAACTACTTTACTTTTTATACAAAGTATAAAATACGTAAATACCCACGGGGGGCCCAATCTACAAAGTTTTACCCATTTTGCATTTTAAAAAATGACGCAGGCTGTTAAATATATAATAGCCAGATATTTTGTTAAAGTCTTTATTTTTCCACAGTCTGTTTAATAAGTTGCGGCGACCGGTTTCGGGATAGCTCCCATCCTCAGGCCAGACTACAATTAAGAAAACGGTTCTATTACAAATTTTGTCAAACATGGTCAATCAATATGATATAGCACTTTTTATAAAATTATCCTTAAGTATCCTATAAATAATGAGTACTATTGATAAAAAACGTAAAAAATATAAAAATATAAAAGAAGAAAAAAGTTTAAAAATTTTTTAAAAAAATTAAAAAAATAAAATGGAAAAACACAAAGGTCCGAAAATAATCTTGATTATGTTTTTATAATCGCCCAATCTAAACCAAAAGAACCACATATTCAAGAAACAATCTTTAAAAATACAAAAAATGACCACCTACCTTGCTTTAAATAACCGTCGAAAAAAATTGTCCTGCGTGCACATCGTCAAATTTCTTTTGCTTTCCATCAATACACCTACACTTACACAATATATTATTATCTATAAATAGGTCTTAATATTTGGTTTTATATAATTTTAGAAGTTCTTTAAAATAGTGCACTGTTAACAACAAAAGGAAAACAATAAAAATGGCGATGAGCATCAGAGACATCTACCTGATAACAATTGAACTGCAAATTATGTTAAAGTAGAACACTAAACCTTAACAATCCATATATGATACTACCAAGTACATGGTACGAACAGAAAATCAATATTATAATTTTAAGGAATAGAAAATGTGATAAGTCAATATGACATTCATACTCATTGTTCATAGGATACTTAAGGATAATTTTATAAAAAGTGCTATATCATATTGATTGACCATGTTTGACAAAATTTGTAATAGAAACGTTTTCTTAATTGTAGTCTGGCCTGAGGATGGGAGCTATCCCGAAACCGGTCGCCGCAATTTATTAAACAGACTGTGGGAAAATAAAGACTTTAAAAAACTATCTGGCTATTCTATAACAATCCCACATAATGGATACCCTGGAAGATCTGTTAAATATATTAGTATTACATTTGGAAATTAATAGGGTGGAGGGGGGACCAGAACATTAATTTATCCCTAGAGGGCTCATGTTTCCTCTCCATGCAATGGCGTATCCAGGCTCTGATCTTGAGAGGTTTAATCCAGTCAAACCACACACATAGGTACTTGAAATAAGAACACATGTTAATGTCCTGCCAGGGGGGGGGCAAGACCTTAATGGGCGTAAATATAGGTATGGGAGTCAAATAAATTACAAACTTTTTTTTAAATAATAACACTATTAATTCTATTTTTTCTCAAAGTACGCCAAGGGCGCCAAGCGCAGAGGGGCGGGGGCGCTCGCCCACCCTGGCCCCCTATACGACACGCCACTGGGTCCTGCAAAAAAATTTATACATGTGGCGCAGACGAAAAATTTTGAAATTGTAATCTCTAAATTCAAGCTAAGTACCTTATTTTAAACCAATATCACTAAAAGTGGTACAATTTTAGTAACAATAAAAATCTTTTTTGTGTCGGGCAAAAATTTTGCATTTTTTGGGGAAAAATCCTGACTTTTTACCAATATTAAGAAGGAGGGGGGTTAACTACCCCCATTACCCTCCCCTCCCTTTTATTTGCCGGTGTCTCCACGGGCCTTGTGCTACCCATTGAACTGAAAGATGTCAAACTCATATACATGGGTTTTTCAACGATACCTATTTATTTTTCTTTTTCACATATTTTATACAACTTAGGTTAAGTTATAAAGATCGGAACAAAATTGCAAATGTTAAATGATAGCGAAATGTAAATTAATAGTGCGTTAATCTATCATTTTTAACAAAGGATTAAGCGAATATAATAAATTAAAAAATACTCTGCCAATCTATGGGCACCTAAGCTTACACTAGGTACTATAGTTATAGTGTGAGCTAATATAATCAAAAACTGAAATATATTTTATTCAACTCCAGACTCAATTACCTTTCGTTTGATACCACACAAGCCATGTTTTCACTTAAACTCTAATTTTTGACATCTACCCCCACCCTTTCTTTAAAAATAAACTAAAATTCATTTTTTGTAACTCCAGACTTAATTACCTTTCGTTTGATACCACACACGCCATATTTTCACATAAACTCTAATTTTTGGAATCTACCCCCACCCTTTTATTTGGCTTGCGTTCGGTGGATTTTGTTCATTTTTAAATGGGACCAGCACGGCCCAAGCCCCAACTTAGGTACCAAATTTCATTAAAATCGGACAAGCGGTTTTTGAGTTATGCGGGTTGGTCGTTACAGACAGACATACAGAGAGACAGACAGACAGACAGACAGACAGACAGACAGACAGACAGACAGACAGACAGATAGACAGACAGACAGACAGACAGACAGACAGCAAAACAAAAAAGTTTCAAAATCATCTGAAACGCAAAGATATATAAAAATTTTTGAAATCGGAGCATTTTTTTTTTCGAAAAAATTAGGATCACCATAGCTCACACTACTTATAGTAGTAGTGTGAGCTAAAGGGGCCTACAGACTCGCGAGCATTTCTTGAGATTAGTACGCGAACTAATCTCTGCATACATGTACGTTTGGTGGAATTGCCTACACACACGAAGACAAAATTAAACGTTCTTAACATAAACACTATATTATCAATGCGTTTTGCCTAGACACCGAGAGATTTGCTCGCGTACATTGTGCGCGCGAACTAATCTTCGAGAGATATTTTAGGCGGATATTGTCTACACACGAAGAGATTAGTATGCGCAAACTTGTACGCGCGTACTAATCTCTGGAAATGTTCGCGTGTCTGTAGGCCCCTTAATACTGTGAAATAATTTTAGAAAAATTTAAATAATTTTTATTTTAACCAGTTCAAAATTATACTTCTTTTTTTAAGATTGAAATTGTTTAAATAAATTTTGTAGTAATATGCTTAAAAATAAGGTTTAGGTTAACTAACTAAAAATGGTATTTCCAAGGAAAGTAGATTATTATTTATGTAACGACTTCAATCGTAATTTAATATAATTAACGAACGGTCCCCAAAAAAATAATTTGTGAGCTTACTCTATTAACGTGCACTGAAAAATTCGCGGACTAAACCTATGTAAATGCAGTGAGATTTTAAATTGCTTGGCATTTTGTTATTAATGTTTATGTTTATAAAAAGTTTTCGGTTATTTATTCGTTATTTTGATTGGAAAAATTTTGTATGTAAAAGATTTACACGAAAATGTAGTTAGTATATTATTTTGCAGACTTTAAACCACCCCTCAGGGGTGGTACTACAATTTGAGACTATTTTTAACGGGAATCCTATGACTGCACGGACTAAATTTTAAAAAAATGACATTTCGTAACAAAATTTTTATGTGGTTTTTTTTTTATTTCTAAAGTTAATTTGAATTTATATGAGATGAAACTCACTGAGAAATGCTTACTGTCATATTGCACATTGGGGAGAACCGAATCTTTGCAGTTATTTGACCTGTGAGTATTAAAAAATATACTTAAACCGGTCGTCATCAAGTCTATAGACTTGATACTTAAACCCGGTCTACAATGCTAAGTCTTAAGGTGTTAGTAAATACTGGTGTTAATGTTCAAAACCCACTAGTATGAAAATATCCAAGGAGCAGAGAACGAAAAACAGTTCAACTGGCCAATTACTCGATACATGGATAATGTCATGAATTATTTTAACGACTTGCCATACACGTGTCCCATCTGCTGCAGTGGTTAGTCATCTTGTTTATTTGGTTGTCAAAATTTGAAGTACTTCCTATCCTAATATATCAAAATCGTATAGACATTTCTAGGGAAATAACACAGAAAAAAGAAAGGTATGTTTCCACCTCCTGAAACCAACTTTACATGTAAATCTAAATTTGTTTTTTACGAAAAAGCAAAAACACGTCAATTGAGTTTTTCCACGAGCTATCTTCCTGATATCCTGATCCAATTTTTTTTTGTCGGACTTTCGAAAAGGGATCTACTCAAATAAGTACCCTACTCGTGGTACCTTGTTCGAAAGCTTATGAAGAAACAAACAAAACAGATATTTTTTTGGCTTGCGTGAATAAAAATTTTAAAAATGTATTTTTTGTGTTACTTTATTTAAAAGCATATGGAAAAGGAATGGGGAAAATGGTATTTATTTTGACCGACATACATCAAAGAAAGTGTCAAAAAATATATTTTTTAATTGTTTGGATTTACACACATCGTTTTTTGAATATTTCATTGGCGTATGTCAAAAACATTATTTTGTTATTATTTTTATTTTTATAACGTTATCAGAAATTGAAAAAATAATTTTATTAAATTATAATTGACGTGTCAAAAAAAATATTTGGTGGTTTTTCTTTTTTCGTGAGCACAACTAGGATTATCTCACTCAGACAACCCTTCCAGTGTGCGAGCAAAAAAAAATTACATGAAAGAAAGCTTTTAAAAAAACTCATAAATCCGATTTTTCCCAATTTGAAACCTTCCAGATTAACTTTGATTTGCAGTCAAAAATATCAAAATTAATTGAGATACCCTAAAACTCTTAACAGACCAAATATTTGGCAAATTTGACAGATAGTTATGTAAGTATGACGACAATCACAAAGACGACATTTGCTTCACAGCCAACTAAATAAACAATTATTTTTTTAAATAAATTAAAATTTTTCGTCATCAAGGCTTGATTGACATGGTTGAAAGGCTCTTTTAATTCTATATTTGATGATGCATATATCTAACACAGCGGTCTACAGTGAGGCAGGAAGTACAGAAAGATGCGATAAAGTCCTACAGTGTTTGAAAGATTTTACAAAAATTGCAGCTTGAAGAAAAACAACAAAAAATCGCGCATTTTCCAACGAGAAGAGACGAGAATAATGTACTTAGCATAGTGATTATCTGACATAGTTAAAATTATTTTAACCAAACTTGATCAACACTTAAAACTATGAGAAAATTGATTCATTTATGTTCTGTAAAGAACTACAAAACGTTAGATTTGAAGAGACGCTAACTTTGACAAGGTGTTTCATTCATTTCTTTGACGTTTGACTATAGGAAGCTAACTTGTTATGCCATTTTTAATAAATTGTTTCCAGTAAAAATATCTACCATATAAGGTTACTGAGTTCTGCACTATATTGCATGTTTTCTTGATTTTGCCCATGTGTGGCGTTCATAAGAAATAACAAGGTCTTGAAAAAAACTGTAAGGTCTAGAAATAATATAATCACGTCATTCGATTGGCCGTGGTCCCTAATACAAAACCCCTAAATTTTATTAAATTATATTATAAATTTTTTCAAAACACACAATTTTTAGTTTTTGCTTGGTATTTTGACACGCAGATTGCAGATATTTTTAATTTCGATACAGCAGTTGATTGTGCTCAGAATAGCGCTACTTTTTTCTTATTAAGCCAAAATTGTATCTCTTACCGTTTCCGAAATCCCCATGTAGTTACTGTTATCTGACACACCCTGTAGAGCACGGCCAATCCCGCTTACTAAAAGAGATCCCTGCACTTATTTGCTTTAAATAGGCATGCCACATAAAAGCACACCTTCCGAGCTTTCTTACGGCTCGTTAGCTTAATTAAAATGAATGGCGTTAATTTCTCTTCACCTCTGAGGTGACCCAAGGGGAGATTTCTAGGGTAATTACGAGAATTTTTTTGTCGTTTTTAATTAGTTTTACGCTTTGTTTACCTTTCGAAATTACAAAGCTCTGTTCACTTTGTGTACATCAATTTACAGTCCTTATAAGTTTTTAAACAATTTAGTTAAAATCATTGCAAGAAATTGTTAAACGACTACCTATTATTTTAAAAACGATTAAGTACAGATAAAGGACTTTTACAAAAAGTAGAGTTCATTTAAATATTTTTGGGACAAATTTTTTCTCGTTGGCCTATGTTATTCAAATGATAACCAGCTGATAACTGTCAAAATGCTATCTCAAAAATTATGAAATGGACTGTATTTATATTGACTTAGAAAGTGCGACATGAAACGGAGTTCGTATACGCTTTAATTATGGACAAGACGCTTTACGCACTTAGATGGAATATTTTGACAACGAAGGTCGAAAAAGTTACATTATTTAAAAAGTATATTTTCTACGAGCGTGTGGAAAAAGTGACTTTCCACACTATTTTTAGTGCGGAAAATTATACTGTGCCGCACTAGTTTGAAATTTTTTTTCAAATAGTAATGTCTACGAAATGGCTTGGTTGCTCTGGTATAAAGGTAAAGCCTAGCCACCTATTTGCACCGGTTTTAAATGCATCGTCACCTGTTGCGTTTTTTGAATCAGGGTGGGCATGCATAGGTGGAAACCGGGTATAAGATGTTGAATTTCGTTAAAACACTTGTTTTTATTGGAAGAAGAAGCGTGATGTGGTGTTTTATTTTTCTAATATTTTTTTTACATTTTACAATTATTCCTAACGCTTGCAGAAACCTATTTTTCCGCACTTATTTAAGGGGGGATTTAATTAAAACAATAACAAAAATATATTTTTATTTTGTTTTTAGGTAGGAAACAGCAATCTTTATATACAGGGTGTTTCAATAAGTCTGCAACATGGCTTACTATTATTTACATAAAACCATATTGGTTAGGCTTAAAAAATAAACTTTGTTCCTAGTATGAGACAAAATAGAAGTTATTTCTTTATACAGGGTGTTTTTTTGGGTTTGCACCATGACTAACGAATTATTTTAATAAACATATTAAAAAAAACTTTATTACCTAAACTCATTGCTTTTTGTTATTACGTAAAAATAAACATTAGTTTTTATACAGGGTGTTTCATTAATCTGCATCGTTGTTTACTTATAATTTACCTAAAGAAAACATATTCTTATTAAAAAAATAAAGTTTAAATTTATTCCTTTTTGTTATTAAGTAAAAATTAATCCTTTATACAGTGTCTTTCGTTAAGTCTGCACCACTGCTATCTTTTTTGTTATTGGATTTACTTAATTGGTTAAATTGGCAAACTAGTAGTATTCTTCTCGCTGATTTAGACGATTAAAATAAAAAAACCAACAAAAACGTGGAATTTATTTATTTCTTGACATAAAGCAACGATTTCGTAACATTTGTTTTTGAATTTGTTTGCCTGTATGTGACGAAATTAGAATAAGTGGGGGAAGTAACTCTGATCCAGCGTCTCCCATCATGGTGCGAAATTTTGAACTGGTGATCGGAAGTAAAATATTTTAACGGCGTAATCGGAATAAACTAAATCCAAAAAATAATAGGCAAAAAAGGTAAATATTTTTTTAAATACACTTTTGTAGAAAAATTGTTATTTTTCTTCATAATTATTCGACAACTTGTATACAACCACATAGGAAACATATCTCAATTTGATAACTGTTTTTTACCTTTGTTATTAAACTTCACAATTGCAACACAAACTGTTTAAAAAAATTTATTAATGCCAAATGGCAAAACAGTAAGTAAGTAAGTAAAGTACATTTGTTCAAAAAAGAGGCTATAAATATTTTTATTGAACTTCGCTTATTTTTTCTTGGATCCAAAGTTTTTTATGGCAAATTAGTATTTTTTAGGTATTCGACCATTAAGGTGCACTATAATTTAATAAAAATAACTAAATAAATCCCCTCAAATTAATACACGGCTTCAATGTGCGGTGTGCGGGAAAGTGTTTTTATATGAATAACCGCAAATAATCTACTTTGTGCACACTTGCATAATATGCAAATTAGAGCACTTTCAAAAGAAAATATGTTTCCGCATATTTATTATAAAGCACAATTACCACAATAACTTCTTAAGCATTTAATTGCGAGAATGTAGTTTTCTGCAAGTGTTACGAACAATTGTTTTTCTACAGGCAAGAGGAAAATAAACTGAAAATAGTTTTTTTTACATTTCTTAAAAATACCGTTAGGACCCATATACGTAATATTCCAATACTCTCTGTTACCTATTTACACAATGGTTGGCGTTTGATGCATACGTTCACAAATAAAGGTACGAAAAATGCACAGACACCATATTTACATAGATAGAGTTTTTGTCAACTGTGAGCCGATGATTTGACATGACAAATACACGAATAAAATAATATGCATGTCTAAAGTATAAACAATCAGGACATTTTAACTTACTGATCGCAAAAAGGATAGACTTAGTGTCCATTGATATTGCTATTTCAAATATGTTTGCATTCTGCATCGTAAGGTACCGTAGGTATTGCAATAATACGTACCATATGAAAATAATTTGCATATATCTTTGAAAGCAACCAATCAGGTCTTTTTTGCTTAAAGACCCCAAGGCCCTCATGTTTGCATCATGAATGGGCAGTTACCGTGGATATTGGAATATTATGTATATGTTAGGACCGGGCTGGCTCCTTTGTGGGCCTTCCGCTAGAGAATGAACTTTTCCCCATACCAAAAGTCCATCTCGAAATTAAAAAAAAAAATTAATGTCTGACAACCACCTTTTTCCTATTTTGCTACTGAAGACCAAATTTTTATCAGAAACTTAAATTTTCTGTTGTACTTTACTTTTACAATAAATTTTCATATATTTTTGTAACATTTTTTAGATATTATGCATAGGTAGCTAAATCTTAAACCCTGCGAGCGAGTCATCGGCGATTCTGGATAAAAAATCTGGGGGGTAATGGTAATAGCGCCCAGAGAAACTATATAATTCACAATTTTAACTTACACAAAAATCATGCAATAAAATAAAGTTAAGGTTTCAACATTAGAATGTTCTATGTAAAAAAGCATTATATTAGGTTTTTTTATCATAATCACAATTTTAAAAATATGTTTTTAAATCTTTTGAATTTATTTGAACTTTTAAAGTCATATAATTATTTTTAGCATATTTTAGCTCACACATATACTATACTATAGTAGTGTGAGCTATGGTGATCCTAATTTTTTCGAGAAAAAAAAAGTTGCTCCGATTTCAAAAATTTTTATATATCTTTGCGTTTCAGGTGATTTTGAAACTTTTTTGTTGCGCCATCTGTCTGTTTGTCTGTCTGTCTGTATGTCTGTCTGTAACGACCAACGCGCATAACTCAAAAACCGCTTGGCCGATTTTAATAAAATTTGGTACCTAGGCTGGGTCTTGGGCCGAGATGGTCCCATTTAAAAATTAACAAAATCCACCGAACACAAACCAAATAAAAGGGAGGGGGTAGATTTCAAAAATTAGAGTTTATGTGAAAATATGGCGTGTGTGATATCAAACGAAAGGTAATTGAGTCTGCAGTTAAACAAATTACATTTTAATTTATTTAAAAAAAAGGTGGGGGTATATTTTAAAAATTAGAATTTAAGTGAAAATATGGCGTGTGTGATATCAAACGAAAGGTAATTGAGTCCGGAGTTTAACAAAATACATTTTAGTTTTTGTTTTTTTTAAGGGTGGGGGTAGATTTCAAAAATTTGAGTTTAAGTCAAAACATGGCTTGTGTGGTATCAAACAAAAGGTAATTTAGTCTGGAGTTGATAATAATATATTTCAGTTTTTAGTTATATTAGCTCACACGTACACTATAACTATAGTAACTAGTGTGAGCTTAGCGGCCCACATATTGGCAGAGTATTTTGTTTACAACCTTAGGAAAACCCAGAAGCTAATATTATATGAACTACGGATAAAAGATCGAAAATACAAAAGATCGAAAATACAAAAGTTCGAAATTGTAAATTAAAACATACTCTGCTACCTCTTTCCCGGAATCCTAGAGAATGTGTAACCTAACCATTGTTAATTGATTGCCAACGTATCCTAACCGTGTTAGTGAAGACCCCTATTCTTCATTGACATGGTTAGGATACCTTGGCGATTAATTAACAACGGTTAGGTTTCACACTCTCTAGGATTCCGGGAAAGAGGTCAGGAGAATTTGTTTTAATTTATATTTTCGAACTTTTGTAATTTCGACCTTTTGTACTTTTGTACTTTCGACCTTTTATCGGCCGCCCTATTATATATAGAAAGCTATTCGTATGCTCAGTCGTCAACTAATTATACTAAAACTCATTTAGCTACCAGCATCAGCATTGATTTTCCGATCGTGGAAATTCCACCAGGTACAGTAATTATTATTGTAATGATAAATTTTCGTAATGTATTTAATTAATTTGATTGTGGCCTCTCTGGTGCCATATTTGTATCCAACGCCAGGTATGTTGCAATTGGAAAACTCTTTAACTACCGGTGTTCAACTGGAAAAGGAGTCTGTGGATTTATTATAAACATATTTTACTTTCGGCTACCACACAGAGGAGCTAAACACCCAAAATGGTAGACACAAAATTATTTTAGATTGGGAATTGTGATATAGGTTAAACCGCACCTGCTTAATTGTTTATAAAGGTTTAATATTTGTTTTTCTTTACATAGTAATCTAAAAATAGATTTAATTCGATTAAATAGAAATTATTCTTACGTGAAAAATGGAGAAGATTATAACAAATATTTAATATGAGTTTATAGACATTACATTATAAAACAATTTTGTTAAAGTAATTTACTTTTGCTTATATTATACAGTGTGTTTCAGAAGTCTGAAATCACCTTTTTTTTTTGAACTGTATATTTTTGACATAAAATCATGGATAAGTCAATTTTCATTTAAGATGAGAGAGCTCTGAAAGCCAATACAATTTTCTTTATTAAGCAGTTTCTATACCTAATTTTTAATAATATTTCTAAAATTCTTTTAGAAAAATCTAAGTTGATACGTCCCATATATAATTTTTGGGACACTCTGTATACATGTATGATCGTATTGCTTTCTAACTTGGTTCTTTAAATCAAAATTAACTTTATCTTACAAATGTACGATTTTCTGAAAAAATCAGTGGTTTCAGGCTTCTGGCATAAAAGAACTCTCTTCTAGGGGGTAGGGGACAATTCGCCGCGGTCGATCCGCCGCGGCCAATTTGCCGCGGGCCAATTCGCCGCGGGCTAATTCGCCACGGGCCAATTCGCCGCGGGCCAATTCGCCTCGGGGACAATTTGCCGCCGGCCGATTTGCCGCGAGATTGTTTGTTTTATTATATTACTATTGGCAAATTTATTTTTTTATGGCTAATAATGCAGATGCCTTAGTGGTATATCTTTGAGCCAATGAGTTTTTTCATGTACTGGGTGGAAAAAAAAATATGCCACTTTAGTCAAACTCAGTATGTAGGTACGTGGGCACAATAGATCCATTTGTGGTCGCAGTGCATGGAGGTCCAGTAGGGCCTGCCACCACTTCGAATACATACATACATACATTGGCAATGTTGACAGTTTGATTTAGCTTGACTTCATATAATATAGGTATTTGTATATTTGTTTGATCATAACTCTTTTCACACTTTTCCAACTAGGTATTTGGTGATTAGTTTACATTTTAACGTCTGCCATTTTGAATCCGCCATTTTCATTTTTTTAAATTTAAGTTAAATATAATAATCAGTGACCTGAAAGATCGCAAAGTTCCGAGTTTGCTGCATATCGGTTCATAAATGGGAAAATCCGCCATTTTATTTATTTTTCTAAAAAAAAAAAATGTTGAATTGTATACTAACTACCAAAAACCTAAAGAAAAAGTTTGAAAAAAGTTATGATCAAACAAACAAATATATGAAGTCAAGCTAAATAAATCTGTTTAAACAATTGCCAATGGTAATGTCATAAAACAAAAAATCTCGCGGCGAATTGGTCCCGCGGCGAGTCGGCCGGCGGCGAACTGTCCTCGCGGCGAATCGGCCGCAGCAAATCGGCTGCGGTGAATCGGCCGCGGCGAATTGTACCATTCCCCTTTTAGGAGAGTTCGTCCAGCCATTTTTTCTAAAAATACATGTAATTAGTACTACGGACAGCCTTATACTATAATATACTTACTCACAATAAATATTATCAACGCAACTAATATTTATTTATTATCAATAATTTCAAACTGTATAATAAAAAGTCTATGTTGGCCTATGCAGATTTATTTGTTCTGAAACTAAGCCGATGGTATGATTATCGTAATCGCGAAAATCGCAGTTCTGTAGGATTTCGAATAAATAGATATTTATTATCTAGTAGATACTAGATAACAGCAAACTCAAAAAATCAAATTTTAAAACAAAATATTACAACACTTTAAAAATCCATTTATATCTACATACATATCTTCAAAAATATACGACACCATGTAATAGAAAGTTTACTGTTACCCCATTTAACCCTTTTCAGAACAAAGATCTCTAAAAATGGCATTATTAATAAATCGCAAATCTAATATACTTTTTATATAATGGATCTGCAGTCAAAAACGTTAGGAAAATTTTTGATAAAAACAAAAAAAACAGTGTCGTTTTAAAAAATTAGCTGCTTTTGGAAAAACATGACACCGCAGAAGAAAATTTTAGAAAATTACTTGGGTAAAAAAAGGTACTTTGGAAAAATGGTACCACAGAAGGATTTTTTTCGTGCCGATAGCGAAAACTTTAGAAAAATAAAATAATTTCAAAAAACACGGTACCGCAGATCAAATATTTTCACGACAAATGGTAACAAATGCAAAAGTTTTGGTTAATTTAAAAAGTATAAGCGCCCCATAGTCGGTCAGTTTTCCCCTGATATTATGCTCATTTCGTTTAGGGGGGACTTATTTTCAGCTTGGAGCGGCTAAGTCCACCTGATTTCGGTCTTGCGTGTGATTTAAGTTAAACATTCTTTTTCAAATACATACGTATATGTAGATAATAAAAATAAAATTAAATAAAAAAAACACCCAACTGCTAACCCTTGCACGTCCGCTTACTGCGCCCCTACAAATAACTATTAGAATATTTTACAACACAAATCTATTTGAACAATGTTTTCAAGCCCTAAAGCACCGGCGATCATCATTTGAACCAATGATTAAAGTGTTGCTACTTTAAGCTGGCCACGGTCTCGTCATTCTTGTTGGACGGCTACAATCAGCTACACAATAAACCTTCATTTGTTAGCAGACCACCACCGCGTCTCGCAAGCTGTTTCGAAGCTTGTTCGCCCGCTAATGTAACTTTCATAATACTGCGTACGTAGTTTTTTAAAAATATTGTCTTGAAAGAATTGTTTTGAGAATTTGGACCACTTCAATCTATGCATCTATGATCAAAAGGAATTGTCAAAATCAGTTCCTATAACCCAATGACAAAAATTATATTGAAAGGGATACTGCGAGTTTCGAACAGTCAAAAGACTAAAAGAAAGTTTGTGAAAAACGCCTCAAATGGGGGATATTAGTAGCTCGTGTACTACACGGGAGTTTCGGCCTTGTTGGGCACTCCTCGGTACGAGCGTAACCAGTGTTAAGAGACGATAAATGATGATGATTGCGTCTGAAAAGGAAACATGAAACGTAGTCATTTACTGAAAACGGAGTAAATAATTAGTATACTGTGGGAGTAACTGTCGAATTACAGAGTTAGTCACGGTAGTCTTGACTTTGAGAAAAAATTTGACTTTACTATGGAGACAGATATAATCAATCTCGGCAAATATTTTAAGCCCAGAATTATAAAATAAATTAAAAGGGATATTGCGAGACAACAGGCAGAAGACCAAAAGAAAAATAGTTTGTGGGCAAATCCTCAAAAGGGGAATTTGTCCGTAGTATCGTCAAATTTTGTCTCGAACCCGAAGCTACCGTGACTAATACTGCAATTTGGCAGTTGGTCTGTTTTTATCAAATGTCCACGTCTCCATATTTCTTTTTAAAAATTCATTATCAACATACAAAAATTATGTTTGTTTTTAGAAAATGAAAGGCTAAAAAACCAATAAGTTTTTCACAAAACAGATACACTAGATTAATTTTTTCTTAGTTTACTTGGTATAATAACACTTTCTCCGATATATTGAGCATTATTGTCCGTTTAGTTGTTATACACTGCTTTCTATCTAATTTTATTTAATAAGGGTCAATCATCAAAGCCAAGCTAAACCTATGCGACCATGCAACGTTCAAATTTAAGTGACTGAAAAAATTATAGCACAGAATATAAGGAGTAAAAAAGGGTACTTTCTATGCGAAGAGGTAAGTATGTCTCATGTTCTCCTCGCAAAATGGAATAACATTGCAAAATCCTTTTTGTAATCAGTTTTGGCAATGATTACTGATTGGTTTTGGTCATCATATTATGAAAGTCCAAGTGCCAGTTCCCAAAAGTTTTTTACAAAACTGAAACACGGCGAAAGGAAGGGTAATGTTTTTCGATTGTTGTATGTATGTAAGTAAATATGTTTGTGTCACGCTAGAGGCTAAACGGCTGAACCGATTTTGACAACAAAGGTGTGGTTAAATTGCTACTGATCCCGAAGGTGCTATGGGCTATAATTTTTTAAACAGGAATCAATATGGCGGTCTCAGACGCCAATTTGTCACATGATGTAGGCTTTAAGGCATACAAATTATCTAAATTTTAGGCGATTTTATTAAAATAACCCATTGCAAGTGTCCTCTAATTTGCTGTAGTTACTTTGTAGTCCTCCCTGCTCCCACCCATTTCCCTCCCTGTCACTCCTCCCACCCTATTCAAGAACCATACTCGCATAATTTTATCAAATATAGCGCGATTTCAAAAATTATTTCTGCATACGCTTTCAGACTTTTTTTCCAACACCATTTTACTTAAGTTGAATGAGCGAGTGAGTGGCAATTTCGACGTATTTTGAAATTTCGTAATTACTTCCAGCATTGAGTAAATAACCCATATAGAGGTGCCACTGGCGAGCTTTACAATATTGAGGGGCAGATGGCGCTAAAATAAATTCGTCAAGTACGCAGTAATCAGAGACAACTACTATGATCTAATGGCATTTGTATTATGGCCATGAACCTTGGAACTCGCACATGCAACTAAATCGTACTAGCAGTCCCTGAATATTGCGTACTAGACGAATTTATTTCAGCGCCATCTGCCCCTCAATATGGTAAAGCTCGCCGGTGGCACCTCTATATGGGTTATTTACACAATGCTTCCAGTCCATGAAACTTGAAAAGGTCGTTAACACTGAAGATCTATGACTGTGCAATGTTTGAGTTTCGTAGCTCATTCCGAAGTAGAGTTTAAAATAGGTCAAATATGAGAAAATATAGTACAGCAGCTGCGCGAACTTGGCGGGCCACTACTGTGTCCCCAGATAAGAAACTTGCTAAAGAAGAAAACAGAAGAAGGTTTCTCCCTAGCTGTAAAAACCTTAATCTTACGTTAACATTATTACGAGTAAAGCGGAAAAATTTTTTTAGAAAGAAAGAAAATCAAACTAAATACTAAAATGTGCTAAAGGCCGCTTGACATGGACCAATAAACTTGCAGTTGCATGCAAGATTAGTGTCCCTGTATAGACATATGTTTTGTTTATACAACAGATGTCATGTCAGGGACCCTAAACTTGTTTTTTACTTTCATTGCATCAGGATCTAAAATCATTACTTCTAATAATGTTTTTGTTTTAGAATAAACCGTTTCGTTGTTTCATGCAGGGTTATTTCATCTAAATAACGCTATAAGAAATACTTTTGTTTTTGTGTAAAAGTAAAATAAGTAATTTTATTTAAAATTTAAATTTGTAAACGCTTTGTTTTACAAGACACGTGCAAAATATATTAAAATATTTTCTCTGTAAGAATTAACATTCCCTTTTTTTTACTTGGCTTTGACTTTGGGCAAACTGATTTTTTATTAGAACGAATTTTTATTTTTAATTCTCTTTGAATTATGTTCCTTAAAAAGATAGAAAAT
Organism: Aspidapion aeneum; assembly: GCA_963576565.1. Classification (NCBI taxonomy): domain Eukaryota; kingdom Metazoa; phylum Arthropoda; class Insecta; order Coleoptera; family Brentidae; genus Aspidapion; species Aspidapion aeneum. The sequence continues at coordinate 70,054,851 of OY755038.1, read as the reverse complement.
TAAATATGATATAATTATAATTTAATTTAAGGGGTGGAAGAAAGAAGAATGATTTTTTCTATTACATTTTACATCAAATAACTTTGTTTTTCAGTTACAGGGTTTGAAGATTAACATTTTTTCAAATTTTTTGTTGTAACTTCCTTAAAAATTCCAATAGATATTTGAGATTTTGCACTACAGTAAAGATTTTTTTGAAAGCTTTATTTAAATAACAATAATTTTTATAACATTTTAAATACAAATATTAGGTAATAACTAAGTGTTTAAATTATTTAAAAAAACTAAATATACGCAAAAATATCATGAATAATTTGTTTAAAAAAATAATAAACATGTTTTTAAATGTCGAGTTAATATTACTATTTTCTGTAATAATTTATGGACCTTTAATAATATACAAGATTAAAAATATAATGGCTACATAAAAAACTAGTTCTTAAAAAAAAGCAATACAATATTTTAATTCACTATAAAATACGAAATTATTTAACGTTGACAAATTTTTTTAATTCAGTATTCCCCAGTTTCAAACTTGACAAATAACTTGGAAATAAAAAAGTTTTAACCAAAGGTGATGAAATTTTTGTCTACTTTTGATCTTTATTTATTTATTATTTAAATTATATCCTTTATTTTAAACACGGACGTCGTCATAAGGCTATTTCTCCTCGTTTTCAGAGTTAAAAACGCAGGTCAAATACTATTACTGCGGATTTACCGATAGATGACATATATCACTGGAAAACCTAAAAATCACTGCAGCATCTCTTTAGACAATCTGGACCCAGTTCTGTCGGCAGCACCATTTTTTTTTAGTTTGGGCTGTTTGCATTACTAAAATAGTAACAGCAGCGTGACGATTTTTCAAAAGTCTGACTTACCTTCACTAGAGTTTTGTCGGTGATAACACTCGAGCTCTAGGGATCCCATCACCACAGCGCCGCGCCACCTTGCACCATCGTTTTTCTGCACCGTATTCTGTGTGAATCAGCTGATTGTTTTCGTACTTTCCGCAGTTCAATTTTTTGTTTTAGTAAAACTTTTTTTGCATTTCACTAAAAGTTTTGCTACAACTTGTATGTCTGTCAAATTGTACCAGACAGATAGAAGTTCAACAGTTTCTCACTTAATCACATGTACGGGTTTAAGTGTGGTAACACTGAAATTAATATCGCCACCAGAAATAAGATCCACAATATCAAACGCATAGTACAGTAATTTATTATGACAAGCGTTAGCTATTGATTTTGAGGTTAAGAAATCAGTAGCGCAAGTCGAATCTATGATCCTATAAATTATTAGATTGTATTTTTGTACAAAATTATAACAGCCTTCTAGATTGCACGGTATGGCTGTGCCACTTGCAACAAACTTCTCGCAAACTATAGTTAGATATTTCCCAAGAAGTTATGCCGTAGCTTAATTGAATTAGCTAAGCATTTCCGCGGGTCCCACAGTTTAACCTACCGGATAATTATTATCATCGTTCTCAGTTTGGTTTTGTATTGTCGATGTAAAATTTAGTTATGCTTATTTCGAGTTAAGGCAGGATCGAATTAATTAGGTTACATACAAAAAAAAAGATATAAAAACCTTCTCCACATTTTTTTGATAAAATTTGTTTTGATCTTAAAGATATCAATTCCCAGCTAAAAATAAAAAAGGGGAGGAAAAACTCAATAGCGCATCGTGACCAAGTCTCCGAGGGGGCTACTTTTAAAAGACACTAAAGATATATTCAATTTGCACGACTCACCAAGAAGCACTTAAAATGATTCAATAGATAGTTCTTCCTAAATTTCACTTTTAATTACCAGTTTCAACAGTATTAAATAATATAGAAGGAAAACAACACAGTGCGTCTAGAAAAACGTGTAAGTTTTAAATCGGGAGTAGTATAGGTCTTTCCAAAGATGTAATTTGGATTTTATCGGCTAAGGTAAGCTTTGTTCGCAAAATTTAAAGGAAAGAAACGCAAGCATTCGAGCAACCTTACTTTGTTAGACGCAACTGCATGTGTAATACGAGTGTCGTCGATTTAACGAAGTAATAGGTAATATTAACGACGTAAAAAATAATATTTTTTTAACTGAAGTTGAAACTTTGATAACATATACATATACAAAAATCGAGAATTTAAGCAGTTATAGATTGCACTGGAATAAACGGAAATCACGAGTCGGGGATGCAAAGTTCCAAGTTTGCATGCCTGTATTTTGAGCGCATAAATCGCTGTGTGGAGGTAATTCCTTTCGATTGCTTAGATTTTTAATTGAACAATATAAAAAGCTAGAGAAAGTCGAGGGACTAACGGTTGGAAATTTAGCTTTGAATTGTATAAAAAATGATAGGTAATTTACTAAATATGGTTCCAAATAAGTTTTGCAGCCAGGTATAGTGAAACAGTTCCTTACAGCAAAAATGCATAAACGCTTGAGAATGATCTAAAAACTGAAAACCAGAATAATACTCTTTACAGTGTCCGCAATAAGCCCCTCTATAAACTTAGCATTACCACTTAAGAATTGGATATTCGCAATATATGCATTAATTGTCGTAAATTTGTCGTGAAAGAAAAAAATTTGTCGCGCCACCCGTTTTCCTGAAAAGGGGGTGTAATGCTAAGTTGAGTCTCAACATACCAAATTCGTCAAATCATGGACCGAGATGGCCTTGCAGGAGAGAGAAGTGGAGGCAAGTATGAAGGACGTCCAGGTCAAGAGGAGGGTAAAAGGAGGCTGCCCCCAGGGCAGCTGCCTATCTCCACACCTCTGGTGCCTTATAATAGACAGTCTACAAACTGGAAGAGCAAGGATTTGACGGCAAAGCGTACGTCGACGACGGACTGGTTATAGTACCAGGGAAGTTCCTAGGCGTAATTTGCGAAAGGATGCAAAGGGCGTGCAAACTAATAGAGAACTGGGGCCAAGAGAACGGCCTCTCCGTCAACCCCAGCAAAACGGAAATGGTTCTCTTTACAACGAAGAGGAAGATAGTAGGCTTCGAAGCACCACAAATGTACGGAAGCACTATCGCAGGAGGTTAAGTACCTGGGGATGGTGCCAGACAGTATACTAAGCTGGAAACCACACATAGACGACTCACAACAAAGACGACAAAAACATTCTGGCAAGTAAGCAGGGTGGTAGGAAGAAAGTAGGGACTCAGCCCAAGGATCATGCACTGGATCTACACGGCCATCATAAGGCCGAGGATCCAATACGGATCCGTGGTCTGGTGGCCGGGGGCAATGAAAACCACCAACGCCAAAAAGCTCGAGGGCATGCAGAGGCTGGCGACCTTGAGCATCACCGGAGCTTTAAGGTCTACTCCTAAGATAGCCCTGAATACGATCCTGGGTCTCTCATCGCTGTCCACCTGGATAAAGAAGGAAGCGATGGCAGCATACCTTAGGATAAGGGGCGCGGGCGGGTGGAGAAGGAGCGGTGGACAAAAAGGACATTCAAAGATCGCGACTGTGACGGAAAAGGAGATTTCTTTATCGACGTACAGGCTAGCGATGCCAGAAAAGCAGTTAAGGGAGAAAAGGAGATACCGTGTAACCATACCGCCAAGGGATGCATGGAAGGAGGACGGAGTTGAATTCCTTAGCGACGCCACCACGGTCTGCTATACAGACGGATCAAGGCTGACAGACCGGAGTTCGACCGGTGCAGGAGTGTACGTGAAAAGCAAGGGCATTGGAAAAAGCTACTCGCTGGGATCCAGTGCAACAGTCTTCCAGGCAGAGGTTTACGCTAAACTGGCGGTAACATGGGAGGAAGAAATTAGGAACGAAACAGGAAAACGCCTCTGCATCTGTTCAGACAGTCAAGCTGCGCTGAAAGCACTGTGTAAACCAACCATGTCCGCAGGTTTGGTGCAGGAGTGTGCGCATGCACTTCAGGAATTGGCCGGCGTAAGAGAGGTAGAGCTCGTATGGGTCCCAGGCCACATGGGAGTCCCCGGAAACGAAAAAGCGGACGGACTCGCCAGGGGAGGATCCCAGCAGAAATGCGTCGGGCCAGAGCCTTTCCTGGGGCTCACAAAAGGGAAAATGAAGTCGGCCCTAACAGAGTAGACCCAGAAAGAGATACAAATGGAATGGACCAACACAGGAAACGCCAGACAAGCGAAGGAGTATGTGACAGGCTACAGCAAATCCCGTAGGGACTAGCTGCTCCGTAGAACACGAAGAGAGATGGGAGCCATAGTGGGAGCCCTGACCGGACACTGCGTCCTACAAGGACACCTGGCAAAGATGAGAGTGAAGGAGGACGCGACGTGCGAGCGATGTTGGGCCGAGGACGAGACCTCGGCGCATTTTATCTCATCATGTGAAGCATACAAGGAGGAAAGAAGAGAGGTACTCGAAGAGGAAGCCTTTGAGACGGAGGACCTTCTGAATCTGAGGTGGCCCGATATTCTGACCTTTGTACAGAAGACGGGCAGATTCCTTAGCGAAAGAAGGACGCAGTAGGGGGGATGCCCGGGGGTTGGCGAAAAGGGCGCTTCATGTGCCTAGTCGCCAGGCCTAAAGCCTACCCACACTACTACTACTACTACCAAATTCGTTCTCTATAGCAAAATCGCTTGGGGTCAAAGGGAGGGCCGGGGGGTATGGTTGGCGTTAAATGAACAACATAATATTTATTGAGGAGTTAACTTTTTTCGTAATTTTTGAAACAACGCAAAATCCTGGCGTTAGCTTGATCGCTGAAAACAGCGAGCAATGAATATTTATATTAACACCACAAAGAGTTATATTGAAAAGTAAAAACGAGACGCAATATAATGAGTGTTTCATGAAAAATTAGCAATTGCGCGAAAAGGTTAAACACATCATCACCTATACCTCCGCAAGTTATGTCAAAAGAACTTAAAGATCACTGAGGTACGGCTGACGAGTCTCAAAATTGCTCACTGTCCGTTTCCGGGAAAACGGATGACGCGACAAATGTTTTTCTTTCACAACAAATTTACGCCAATTAATGCATATATTAGTTTTTAAAAAAATTTCTGGGGTGGTAATGCTAAGTTGAGACTCAACTTAGCATTACACCCCCTTTTCTGGAAAACGGGCGGCACGAGAGAATTTTTGTTTTCACGATAAATTTACGATAATTAATTCATAGATTAGTTTCTGAAAATTTTAATTTTTTCTAGGGTGGTAGTGCTAAGTTGAGACTAAACTTAGCATACCACCCCTTTCTAGGCAAACGGGTGGCGCGACAAAATTTTTTCTTTCACGACAAATTTACGACAATTAATGTATATATTGCGAATATCCAATTCTTAAGTGGTAATGCTAAGTTTATAGAGGTGCAATAAGCCCGCACTAATTTATTAGGGAAAACAACAGTTTTATTCCGCAATTTGATAAAGTTTTATCAAATCAACTAATTTTTACAAAGAATAATGGACCTACCAAATGTAAAATTTTTGACAGTTTGTCAAGTTGTGAGTTCAAATGTCGGTCATACTACGAAACAAAACTATTAAAACTAAGGCATGCGCGGTAACGGAACTCCTGCCCGCCCGAGCTAGGAATGTTAAGAATTACGGGAGGTTTTTGTTTCAGGTGTAATTCTATTTTCCTTTTCGCTTCGATCCATACCGTGACTAAAGTTCAGGACTGGTATTTTCATAAATTGGCTTAAAAACGGTACGTTTTGAAAACGGTAAGCGAAACTCACAGCACCCTTCTCGCATGGCATTTGCGCTGACCGATCGAATTTGGTATTCACGTTGGTAAACGCGCCCTTGAGATGGAATTCGCTAAGTATCCTTCAAATTCTCGCTTTTTGTTCATGTTTTTTGACATTTGTGGTATACATTAGAGCTTTCTTTTACCCCAATAAGTTATTTTTGTTATTTATTGATAACAACATCGAAAATCAAGAGAAGGTGATAGTTACAAATATACCTACACTCCTAGGGTATAATCATATATCTATTAAAGGACTATATAGGCCCGTCCCATTTACCTTATGAACGGAGAAGTGTAAGAAACATTGAGAATTAGCCGACTTTTGCAAAACACAGTAACTACGCTTTTGGCAACTTTTCAGGAGAGCGTTTTTTCTAAAATTCTTTACCATTTAACTAATTAAAAATGACAGAAATGTGTATTCTGTTATCGCGAAACCGTAAGAGATTAAAACATAAAAAAAATATATTAAATGCAGTTTTTTCCGCTGGTTTCAAAAATGCCATAACTTTAAATCGATATACTAGAGTTTGCAAAAGTGGCATTGATATCACGACACAATCGTGTGTTTTGCGCTTGCGTCGCGCAAGCCTCAAATGACGTGCCCCGAAAAATGGCGGAAAGTGATCTAAGGTAGTAGTTTCAAACATGTTTTTTACCAAAATGTTACTAGACTCTTTTAATTTTGTTAAAAAAAACCCAAAAAATTAAGTGCAAAAATATTGCAGAAGTTTAGAAACAATGGCCGAAATCTGCGATTAGTGCTTTTATGGGCTCAATGCGAGCTTTCATTTCCTTTCATTGTATTGGGGCAGTACAAATTGGGTCGTCGACCTGTTTTGGATAATTTATTTGCTTAAAAAAGGGGTAAGTTTGGATACTTTTTTCTTTCTAAAATGAAGCTAAGTATATTTTCAAGCATCTAGTTGCATTTTCATTTAAACCTAGACACTAGGATTTATGTTTATGCTGGGTTTTCTATGGTCAATAATGAAGCTGGGTTTATACAGGAACATATCATGACTTAACATAACAGAGTTGAGCTTTATGCAGAAAAATAGCATGGCATAACATAAGATGAGACATAAAAGTTTCCCAACTTTTATCTTTCACCATAACTATGTTTACGACTCCACAGGACTATACAGGACCACAAGGGTACTGGCGCCTAAGGGGTGCCCTACGCATGATTAAGTACTAGGCAAATAAGCTCTCTAACAAAACTGTGAGTTAAGACATGATGACCTTTTTTTTTGGCCACAAATTTTTTTATGGGCGCTTTTTCAGCCACAGGACTATACAGGAACCCACAGGCAGGACTATACAGGACTTGTACAGGACTATACAGGACATGTAAAGGACTATACAGGACCAAAAATTTATTAAAGTCCTGTAGGACAGTGTACAAATTTGATTCAGCTGATCACCCCTCGGTTTGGATGGTTTTGATATTTTTTTTTGTTTAACAAAAGCTAATTAGGCATATTTAGGAAAATATAGAAGGTTGGCTGTTCGTTAATATTGCAATTAATTGAAGCTCAGCCCTAATACATGACTCTTTGGTTAATTTCATAGGTGGTGTTATTTCTTTCTTTTGGATGGATGAAGAATCCTTGTCTTTCTTGTTGTACAGAGCAGGGAAGCTCTGCACCTGTTCAATCAATTAAGCTCAAAGTTTCAAAATCTTGTATACAAAAGTCAAACTGTGATTGGACCAAGCTTTTATGTTATGTCATGTTATATTTTTTGTATAAAAACCCATTTTCCTTCTGTAATGTTGTGTTATGTCATGCTATGTTTCTGTATAAACCCAGCTTTAGTTTCTTTTTGGACTTAAAGTTGTTGGGTCAATTTTTGTTTTTTGATTATTGTGTATTTTTGGCTGCTAGAACCATGTTGGGCATACCCTCAGGCACACAAAAACTAGGCTCCAAAAAAAAATTACCTTTAAAAGTGGTAAAAAATACAGGCAATTGGAAATCTAACTCAGATTGATAATGTTTTTCAGTTTTTTGTTGGAATAAGTTCATTCACCACTGCTAAAGCTGAAAATAAATCACCTGTTGTGAACCATAGAACTGACCATTCAATTAATTTTACCTACCATGTATGTCTATGAAATAGAATGGAAATTGATGGATGGTATAAATCCCATGAATGTTGGCCACTTTACTGGGCTCCGTGCAAGCCTATGATCGAACAATGTTTGGTCATGGAGATGTACTTTCTTTCTACAGGTAGGTGCACATTTTTTAAGTTTTCTAAGTCATACTCCTCATTCTACCATATTGGTACAATATTGGAAGTAGAGAATAGACCCTTTCCCTTTTTATGTTTTTTTTTTATTATTATTTATATGTCTCATTACTTATCACTTCTGTTCATAAAAAATGGGGACATGGAGAAGATTTATTCACATTTTTGTGCAAATTTTTGTAGGCTTAACTACTACAAAACTCACTGTATAATATGTGTTGACTACATTCAGAATACTTAACATGTATCAAAACTATTAAAAAAAATTCTGTAAGTAAATAAATAAACATTAAATAATACCTAGATTTCACATTTTAACTAATTATGAATATACATGTCCCATATTTAGTTGCTTTTTCCAGGTAAGTAAGTCTAGGTTGAGGGGGAAACAACTTACAGGATTACTCATATAAATTAGCATGGCATTACAGCACTACATGTATTAATTTTCTGGCATTACCCCAAGATTTACATGGCATTACTGGCAATACATTCACAAATTTTGGGTCAGTTGTTACCCCCTTGGTCTAGGTATATCTGATATTCTAGCAGTGGCATATTTAGAAAAAAGCTTTTTGGGGGTGAGACAGTTTTGGGGGGCCTGATGCCCCATAATGCCATATTTTATGCTATTTTATGTTTTTATTCATGAACTGTGTGGAGAATATCTAAAAAAAATCTTAGCTTCGGGGGGGACCAGTCCCCCCTTATATATGCCAGTGATTTATTCAACCAAGGGCTCCTGCACTCCTTAGAGATAGAAAAAAGTGTACAGTTTTATCTAACAAAACAATACAAGGGGGTAACAGCTGACCCAAAATTTGTACATGTATTGCCAGTTTTGCCATGTAAACCTTGGGGTACTGCCAAGAAATTTGTAAATTTATTGCCATAATGCCAAAGATTTTTTTCTGGGTCAGCTTTACTTATTTAAACCCTTAAAATTATATTCAAAGATTTTGATTTAGATGGGATCACAAGAAAGATTTATTTTGCCTACAAGATTTAGTTTTTTGACAATATTTAAAAGACTTTTCCAAATTAAATGAACTGATGAAGTACTTCTAGTGTTAAAATAAATACAAAATACAGAAAAAAGCTGACAAATGCCAGCCAAGACCAGTTTGGTTGGTTGTAAGTTGTCAGACTTTTTTTTACAAAACAGTATTTTTGCAGATGTCAACATACAATAAATTATTGTATTTTGTTTTCAGAAGACTATCGCTGCTTTTGTCAAATTGATTTTATTTTGGATAGTACAGTAATCCAAGGAATTTTGGAGAATGCTTTGAAAATTAGATAACATTTCAGAATGATGAACCATGAATTTGTTTGTTATGGAAGAGGATGGCCCATCGTTATGAACTTATTTTTGGTACGTTTTTATTTAAAATTAGAAAAGGTTACAAATACAAGGTGTCCTATTTAGGATGACTTCTGGATTTATCTCAGAAACTATTACAGTCTTCTATTCATGTAAATCTGTAAATTTTGGCTTATAACTTTCAGTAAATTAGTTTGACAGAAGAACTGTCAATACATTTTTGTTTGTAAGAGAACACCAATTAATATAGTGAAGAAATTAGCTTTATATCTTAAAAACTAACAAATATATAATAATATAAATAAGATAACATCTTAGCTTGGGGGGGGGCTAGTCCCCCCTTATATATGCCACTGATTTCAACCAAGGGCTACTGCACTTATTAGAGATAGAAAAAAGTGGACAGTTTTATCTAACAAAACCAATAATTATCAAAGAATTATAAAAAACACAAACATGGTAATCTCCAGGGGGTACATGTATTGCCAGTTTTGCCATAATGCCACAGTTTTTTTTATGGTTCAAGTCAATAGGACTTTAAACAAAACCCTTCCTTCATTAACTTGACAGTTCAACAATGAGCTTTACTTATTTAAACCCTTAAAATTATAGTAAAAGATTTTGATTTAGATGGGATCATGAGAAAGATTTATTTTGTCTACAGGATTTAGTTTCCTGATTAACAATATTTAAACGACTTTTTTGAAGTACTTCTAGTGTTAAAATAAATACAAAATACAGAAAAAAGCTGACAAATTTCATCCAACATCAGTTTGGTGGTTGTAAGTTGTCAGACTTTTTTTTACAAAATAGTATTTTTGCAGATGTCACTATATAAATTATATTTTTTTTTCAGAAGACTATCGCTGCTTTTGTCAAATTAATTCTCATTTGAATAGTACAGTAATCCAAGGAATTTTTAAGGATGCTTTGAAAATTAGGAGGAAAGGATGGCCCATCGGTATGAACTTATTTTTGGCGCTTTTTTATTTTAAATTAGAAAAAGTTACAAATACAAGATGTCCTATTAAGGATGACTTCTGGATTTATCTCAGAAACTTACGGTCTTGTCTAGCAAAAAAATATCTATGACAAAACCAGGCCTTTGTGAATTCATGTAAATCCATTTTTGTGGCTCCCTGCTAGTAGTTGAGAGGCTTATCATCATAAAGCGTGTCTCGTGGGATAGTTGTGGAAGATTTTTTAAAACTCTAATTTGAGTGAGAGGGCCTGTGTGAGGTTATAAATAGATGGCGGCTTTTCTAATGTTTTTTTTACAAATTTTGGCTAATAACTTTCATTAAATTAGTTTGACAGAAAAACTGTCAATACGTTTTTTGTTTGCAAGAGAACATCAATTAATATAGTGAGGAAATTAGCTTTATATCTTAAAAACTCACAAAGATATTAATTAAAAAAAAAAACAAAATAATAGTAACTGTTTTTTACACAAAAAAATATTTACTTTATTGAAATTAATTTAAAAGGAAGTTTAAGACTCTCAAATCGATTGGCTATGGATCACTCGATTTTAAGTCACCGGGTATTTGCTTCAGATTTGAGCAAGAGCGCCTGCGTGAAGTCATAAATTCAAAAATGCGATTTTTTCCATGTTTTTTAACAAAATTTTTCTTTTTACTTTTGCCATTACAACTTAGAGAAAAATTGTAATGTGGTCACAGTAGAACTGCAATTTAATTGTCTTGTTAACAAGCTTTATGTCTCAAGAACTAAAAAAATATTGTTATTTTTTTAAACATTAAAAACGGTATAAAAATTTTAGATGGAGAGAGTGTTTGCCTCCAATTTGAGCAAAAAAGCCTGTGTGACGTCATATATCCAATATGGCGCTTTTTTCATATTTTTTCACAAACTTTGGCTTATAACTTTCGCTAAATGTTTACAGAAAAACTGTTGTTTGCCCGCAGTAAGAAAAACGATAACTGCAATGGACTGGATATATTTTTATTAAACGAAATCGCGCACAAACATAATAATTGATACAGAATCACGAAAATTAAGGGTCCATAAGAAAATCGCGGTAATCAACTGAACAACTGAAAGTCAAAAACAAGAGCACTCACCGATATGCAGCCAGTTTCTTCACGTCTCAGGGGCCCCTGTCAGGATCAAATGATAACACCACATAGCTGAAGGGCTGAAGATACCAGTTCTATGGTTTTTAGTCCACAAACCGAGCACTTTCAGGTATAGAAAATTGTAATAAATTGGAGAAAGTAATTAACACGCCATTTTCTCGAGGCGGTCGTGAAGGAATCTCTCTGATTCCTGTTGCGCATGTCCCAAGCGCAGAAAAATATACCTTGCTTCTAGTCCAATTGTGTGGTTTTAAATTTTTTTAAAAACCGCGAATTTTAGCGCGAGCTAACAACTGTAAATACGTTTTTTGTTCGCAAGAGAGCAATAATTAATGTAGTAAAGAACTTCGCTTTATACATTAAAAACTAACAATGATAAGATACTTTTTTTTGGCTAAAAAATGTTACTATATTTTATTATTAAAATTTTTTAAATATATTTGTTAGTTTACTACATACATATAAAGCTAATTTCTTTACTATATTCATCGTCGTTCTCTTGCAAACAGAAACCTTATTTACAGTTTTCTGTAAAACCAATTTAGCAAAAGTTATTAGGCAAAGTTTGTAAAAAAAAATTGAAAATACCGCCATTTTGGATTTATGACGTCATATAGGCCTTCCTACTCAAATTTTAGGTAAACACCTGGCGAATTAACATTGATGGATCTATCACTAATCGATCAAGGGTAGTCTAAACTTTTTTGCTCAATCTTACATTTAAAATTTTCTTTTATATTAAAGAAAATATCAATATCTTTTATAGTTCTTGAGATATAAAGCTTACTAAAACGATAGTTCAATTGCTGTGCTATTGCAAACAAATCATAACCTATACAATTTTTCTGTAAAAGTTATATGGCAAAAGTTTGTGAAAGGGATGGAAAAAATTGCAATCTTGGATTTATGGCGTCACAAAGGCGCTCTTCCTCAAATTTGAGGCAAACACCAGGCGACTTTCCATTGAGTGATCCATCACCAATCGATTTGGGGTAGTCTAAAAACTTTCTTCCTCAATTTTCTTTTTTTGGGTATAAAAAGTTGATATTTTTTAGTAATTTTTATAAAATTAATATCGCTGTTGGTTTTTAAGATAAGAAACTCATTTCTTTACCATCTTACTTCGTGTTCTATTGCAAACAAAAAGCATAGGTATTAACAGTTTTTCTGTGAAACTAATTTATAAAATAAGTTATAATCCAAAGTTTGTTGGATTTTGTTGCCTTGGATTTATGCCGTCACACCGGCCCTCCTACTAAAATTGGAGACAGACTAAAGCCGGTAACTTAAAATTGTGTGATTTATTTGGTTTACTCCCCTAGATTGGTATCTATCTAGGATAATTTAAAAATATCTTCCACAATTATCTAGGGGGATACAACAGGTCACTCAACATACGGTGCAGCAATCACATTTCCTGACTGGAAAAATTCCCTTTTACCTTCCTAGCCCACGCAGCAATGGCTAGAAAAGGTATTTTTTTCAACGAATTTGTGCAACGCCGAAAATGTGTTATTTGGGTGTCTGTGTGTGTATATCTGTCCGTAACACGACAGCTGCTAAACCGCGAAACCGATTTTAATCAAATATTTAAATAAAATAGTTTTCGACACTAATGAGCTGATTAGATTTTGGCCAAAATCCATTAATGCTTATTTAAAAAATGATAACTTTTTAACCGAGTATCGCAACAATATGCGGTTTTCGGAATATACTAGACTACATTGTGCTCAATAATTTGTGTTATAACCAAAAACTCTGTAGGAGCTTTAGTTTATTCACAAAAAACTGTTTTTTAGGCTGATATATCATGGCTGCACTTGAAGTGTGCTAATAGACTAGCTAGGAAGGTATCAGATCCGTCATGGATCCATTAATTTTTTTGGCAAAACAAAATCTTATTCATCATATTCAAATTTTTGAAAAAAATTGCAAATATTGGCCCTTCACATGTTGCACAATTTGGATCCAAATGTTACTAAAGTTGTTCTATTTTTCAAGACCTCTTCTGGGAAAGGAAGTTTTAAAAAAATACTGAATTATTAAAGCCCATCAAAATATATTTTTAAAAAGCTTTTTAGTTTGGTGTTAGGTATTGTGCATTTTTCCAATGAATATAGGGTGAGGAAAAAGTACCGGGACCCCTAAATATCTTGATAACTATGAGTTATTTGAAAAAATGTTTCAAATTAAAGAGTTAAGATTGCATTTATTCTATTTAAGCGTGACATTGACGCATCTGTCAGCATTAGGGTTTTTTTTGGGGGCCAACTTAATTTTTTTTTGTAAAGGGTGATGTTTTTAAAGGAATTTCCTATTTTTAATGTTGACAATTTTGCCACAGATAACATGGGCGCACCCAGGGGGGGACTCGGGGCCCGGGCCCCTCCCAAGCCTTTGATTTTTAGATATTTTCCACATATTTCATGAATAAACACAAAAAAATAGTATAAAATACAATATCATGCCCCCCCCCCTCCACGACATATTCCTGGGTGTGCAACTGCAAATAACCCCTAATATCCATATTCTGAAAGTGCCTGTAGATACCTTAACAGGCTATTTAAAAAAATATTTCTAATTAAGAATGTTGTTTTATTTGTAACTTTCAGTAGTTTTTTAAATAACCAGATATGAAACTTTTTTGTATGTAGAGTGGACTTTCTATGCAATACATTGGATTTCAATGTTAATCCATTTGCTTTTACATGGAAAATAAAAAAAATTTATAAACAAAATAATTAAAAAATACTGAAATTTTTTGAAAAAAAAAACTAAAAAACAATAGTTAAAAATTATATAACGTAAAAATTGCTTGCAAGATCTATCAAAATCCTATTAAATAAGCTCCAAGATTTTTTGATTTTGAAACTTGATTAAATCATGAAAATTGTATATGATAAATTCCTAATTAATTAAATATAACCTGTTACATGTTGGTGGAGAGTGTATAGTGTGATTTTTTATAACCAGACACCCCCTTTACTTTTTTTACCATTGAGTATAAAACTTTTAAATAAAAAGCAGGCATTAGAGGAAATTTTTTACATTATTTTAAACCAATACTGACAATTTTTTTATTTATTTATTAAAATGTGCATTAATATCTACTTTTAAGTAATTTTTTTGTTTTCGTTTTGGTAAATTAGTTTATGAGGTATTCGTTGATAAAGATCTTTATTTTTTTTTTTTAATTTTACTGGATTATTGACATTCTGAAACGACATTTTAAAATGATAATGAAACTGAAAAGTTTTATGTATTTTGCTACTACAGGGACATTAATAAAATCATACATAAATTATTTCCATAGTGCAGTAAATAAATATTAAAATTTAAAAATTTCACAACTAAATATCTTAAATACTTATTAAACAAAACTAAAACTAAATAGTTATATAAGAGCAGATTTCATAAAAAAATAGGGTGTACACATACATAAAATTGACATAGTTTGAACAGTACACAAGTAAAATTTGACAATTGCGGTTAAAAACAACGGAAATTTTTTTATTTATTGACTGCTTTTTATTTGAAATTTTATTATTTAATAGTAAATAAATGGATCCATGACGGATCTGATACCTTCCTAGCTCGCATATTAGCACCCTTTAAGTAAAGCCATGAAAAAAGTTTTTTGTAAATATTTCAGAAACTAAAGCTCCTACAAAGTTTTTGATTATAATACAAATTTTCTAGCTTAAAGTCTCCTATATTCCGAAAATCGCATATGGATGCGATGCTCGGTTAAAAAGTTTGAGCATTTTAAAAAAAAATTAATTGTCAAAAAACTGTCATTATTAGCATTAATGGATTTTGACCAAAATCAGCTCGTTAGAGTGTCGAACACTATTTTACCTTAAAATTTTATGAAAATCGGTGCAGCAATTTAGGAGCTATCGTGCTACGGACAGACACACAGAAAGACATGACGACGATATTGTTAAGATAGGTCAAAATAGACCCAAATAACACATTTTCGACGTTATCTCATAAAACATTTTTTCGTCGAAAATAATACCTTCTCTAGCCATTGCTGCGCGGGCCAGGGGGTGCCAGGTTATAAAAAATCACTGTACAGGTGAATTTTATTCGATAGTTACTTTCATGAATATTCCTACACAATAAAGTTTAAATGGGCAAAGTTGGAAGATTTCTTCTAAATTTTTAGAAATAATATATCTAATAATATACTGTCATAATTTCTTTTTAAAATTTAACACATTATTTCTCCATTATGAGCCCATACACTTCATACAAAGTGTTTCAACTAAAAGGTACGCCAGGCCCAGGCGAACCGGGCCTCTGCACGGGCGGCAAGTTGAGGGGGCGGCACATTGAGGCAGCGGCAAATCGGCTGTATAATTTATAAAAATAAAAAGAAGTAAATCTGCTATATAGAAATCAATTAAACTAAACCCCTTCATACACCATAAAAAATTTTGATTTACACATAAGGGTAATGTGTAACACAAAGAACTACCTTAAGCACTCACCTATGGATGACTTTTTTTTGTCCAAAATTTTTTTAAGGGCGCCCTTTTTAGCCTTTTACCCCTCAGCTCACGCCACGCCGCTGTGGAAATGGTTTACCTTATCGCTTTTAATTTTTGTTACGAAAGGGCGGCATTTTACCTTTTTGCCCGGGACGGCATTACTGCGAGCGCGGCCCTGCCCCTATATTTTGAATCGGGAAAGTGATACCTCATTTTGAAGGTCTCTACAACTGTGTCAGAACCGTGTAAAAATTTAAATATCTATTTATTTGTATTTGCAATATTTATCTCTATGTTTACGATGGAGCGATAATAAAAGAAAAATACAACAATAAGAAATCCCTTCGATAAAAAATAAGTCGACGTGTATCGGAATTTTTTAATTTTATCTCAGAAATGTACATAAAAATATTTTTTTTTATCGCATTATAGTAACTTTGGAGGCAAATGTCTCAAAAACTAGTTAGATTTTTAAAATACACGGTTGCAAAGACATTGAAGAGACCTTCAAAACAAGGTATCACTCAACCCACTTTCCCTATCCAAAATATAGGGGTAAATTTTATCCCTCAAAGGGGAGCTCTGTTACCTTTTCGTTGAAACACCATGTATAATTGTTTCAAATAACTATAATCAAAAAGAAAAGAAGCATCTAAAAATGTTAAAAATAATGTCAAAGTTTTGACACGGGATTAACATATTTAGGTATTGTTCTACAACTTTACCCCTTACACTTTAAGTGTAATCAATATTCATGAAGATAGGTATTAAGTAAAATACTAGTAATCACCCTGTACATTACTTAGTATTAAAGACAATTTTTTATACTTATTGTTATCATTTGTTTTAGAACTTTATCAGCTTCTTTTAAAGCCAAAGGAATAATCCTGCTGTACTGTCAATTGAATAAGTGGCACAATTAGAGTAGGCTAACTGCAGATAGAAGTCTACATAATTTTTACCTTTTGGAAAATGGAAAAGTCCCTAAAGGTGGTGTGAAAGTTAATACTATATGAATTTGTAGAACACATATTAATTAGGGACTTGCAATAGTGCCAGGCACTATTATGACAGTATCGCATTATAAGAACAGCTGCCTTCTTTCAAAATAAGGCCTTTGTGTATTATAAGAGCCGGAATGAATAGTGTCGGCATTATTAATGAAAAATAAACGACTGGATTAATAAATTGGACTTTCGTATGTCAATTTTGAAAGATCATCTGTCAGTTTTCAGTGGAAAACTGTCAGAATAGTGCCCGTCACTATTATTGCCTGGCCTTATTGCAATAAGTCCCTTGTGTTGTATTTGTTATGTAGCTGGGTTCAGAAAAATTTTGTTTTAGAACTTTATTATAAACCTTATAATATAAACTTTTTATATACATAATTATTGAATGCCAATATTTTAAGATTTGAAGAGAAGAATGATCCCTTAAATATACCACCAAAGGGAAGATGGGGGGGATAAGAACACAAACATCCCAGCAAACATGAATTACAAAAAAAGTACTTTTCAAGTACTGGCTTTCACTGCTGCCCATAACGGCAAAGTACTTAATTCGTATTGATTTGGAACAACGGCCTGCATCAGGCCAGCATGTATATATTTTAGTACAAAAAACACTGTACTTTTAAAGTATTTTTTTAAACTTCTTTGTACACAAAAGCATGTACTTTTCAAGCAATGTATTTTCTTCGTATTTTTAGTAAATACAAAAAAACTGATTTTTTTACACTTTTTAAAAAAGCCTGTACTTTTAAAGCATTGTATTTTATTAATTTTTTTAGTAGTACAAAGAAACTACTTTTATTGTAAATATTGTAAGGACATTACGTCACACACGTCTCATATTTAAAAAATGAAATATTAATTAATCATTATATAAGGATCTTTAATATTTTCCTTTTCATTTCAGATGAGAATATTTCCAAAGATTATGGAACATTCCACATCAATTTAAAAATAAATAAAATCATTCACATTCTTAAGCTTGACATTCCTTAGTTTACCAGTAAAATGTTTAGGGTCACTGCATCACGAAGACGTAGTGTCTTCTTAGCCAGGCTTCCAGGATGCAGTGACCCTAAAAATGTTGACTAGTGTTTGTCATCTAGTGGCAACGACGGCAAACATCAACTTGTCAGTTTTTTTGTAAATATTTTATTTTCACAGTAAAATATTTAATATTTTTGTCCTAAAATAAAGTGCTTTAAAAGCAACTGTTTAAAAATACTTTTAAAATGTTTTTTTCACTGTTATATTAATTTTGCAGTAAAACTTTTAAGAATAAATTAAATGTACTTTAAGGGTACCTTCTTCAAAATGTTATTAAAATGTTTTTTTTGAGTATTTTATTTCCACAGTAAAATATTTAATTGTTTTGTACTAAAATAAAGTGCTTTCAAAGCAACTGCGTAAATATACTTTTAAAGTGTTTTTGGCCATTATTTCGCTGTATTAAAAATAAAGTACTAAAATGTTGCGTTTTTTGTACTTTTAAATAATATGCAAATTAGACAATACAAAAATAATGCATATCGTTGCCGATGCCAGCAGTTAAAGTACAATATTAGTAAAGTACCAGCAGGTCAATGTTTGCTGGGATGGTTCTGTATGTACAACTCAGTAATTTGTTCAAGGTATGTACAGTTCTGTTCATAAAAATGTGACACCCTAAATTATTCAATTTTTAGTTATTTAGAGAAAACAATGTTGTGTCCTGAAATGGTGGTTAATCCACCAAAAATTTGGGTGATACTGAAAAATGCAAATACATCTTTGCGATGACATCGTTTTTTATGAACAGAAGTGTATGTATGTACCAGACTTTAAGTTACACTTGGTAGGTTACTGATTTGTTCTTATCTAATATGTATGAAAAATTGTGACAATTAGCGGATGGAAAAAGTTAAATAAATGTTATTTAAGTGGCAACCATTAATTTTGTGCTTAAAGCCAAAGATTTTATGATATCAACATGAAAAATCGTTTATCCTACAAATTAGATGCTTTAATTGCTGTGTGAGATTAAAAATATAACAGAATTAGTAACCGGCTATTTTTTTTCTGTGGTTTAAAAAATGTGTTTGAAAGTGAATTACTACGTTTTTGCGCGCCTAAAATTTTCTTAGGTTTACCAAGAGTTTGTAGAATCGTAGATTTCTCTAGGAGAAGTAGATCCATAATCAAAGATTATAATATACCATAATGAAAGGATTGAAGAGAAAGTCCGAAATGCTTCACAATTTTTTTATTTCTTGAAACACACTACGCGTTTTGATATATAAATATCATCAAGTGTGATCTGTAAGTAAAATAAAAAAGTATCTTCGTTAATAAAACAGAAAAGTAACAAAACTTCCAGAGAGAAAATAAAAGTCCTTCTTTTAAGGCCTAAATCAAGGATACAAATCAAAAAATAAAAACTACCAAACATCTTAACCTTAAAAATTTAAAAATAAACAACAATATTAAAAACAAAATAGATAAAATAAATAAAAAAATTGATTGTACAGTCGGGGGCTTTTTAAATTGCCGCCCTCGAAAATAAAAAATATTCCTATTTGAAATTCGAAAAATTAGTTTGAACCAAAACAAAAAAATTGTGAAACTTACCTCTGTCTGTACACATACATATTTAAAAAAAAATTAATTTCTTTAAATGATTAATTTTGACAGAAAAAAATACAACGGCAATTTAAAAAGTCCCCGACTGTACAACTAACAACATCTCACAAAAGTTTAAAATATTACAATAGTTAAAAAGATTAAAAGTTTATATTAAATACAACAGGTTAAAAATCAATAAAATATAAACTCAACACATACGAAGTCTTTAAACTGAACTGGGGTAATAGAAAACATGATTAAATGTCTGTGTTTTATTACCCATTTTTTTGTACTTTTTTCTAAATAAAAAGTTGATGATCAAGAAAACGGAAGGGCGAAAAAATATCGAATAAAAATATCAAATATACATAATATCGAAACTACAAAATATCGAAACTACAAAATATCGAAAACACAAAATATCGAAACTACAAAATATCGAAAATACAAAATATTGAAACAACAAAATATCAAAAATACAAAATATCGAAAACACAAAATATCGAAAATACAAAATATCGAAAATACAATATATCGAAAAAACTAAATATCGAAAATCAAAAATAGAAAATTTCGGAACCTTAACCTAACCCTGGCTTAATCTAACTCAACCTAATCTGACTTAACCACACGAAAATAGATAGTTTCAAAAAGCTAACCTAACGAAACCTAATTAAATCTAACCTAACCGAACCGAACCAAAGCAAACTGAACCAAAAATTAAAAAAAAAAAACTTTCCTGACTTCTTTCCCGGGATAATAGAGGGTGTGAACCGAACCTATCCATACCTAACAATACCCAACCTAACCTAATTAGCAGTGTTGTGGTTTAGTTTGGTTAGGTTTGGTTCGATTTGATTCGGTTCGGTTTGGTTCACATCCTCTAGGATTCTGGGAAAAAAGTCAGGAAAGTTTTTTTTTGAAAAAAATTGTTGGTTCAGTTTGCTTAGGTTCGGTTAGATTTGATTAGGTTTCGTTAATTTAGCTTTTTGAAACTCTCTGTTTTCGTGTGGTTACGTCAGATTAGGTTGAGTTAGATTAAGCCAGGGTCAGGTTAGGGTAAAGTTTCGAAATTTTCTATTTTTGAATTTCGATATTTGGTAATTTCGATATTTTGTGATTCGACATTTTGTATTTTCGATATTTTGTGATTCAATATTTTGTAGTTTCGATATTTTGTGGTTTTGATATTTTGTAGTTTCGATATTTTGTAATTCGATAAAATGTAGTTTCGATATTTTGTGGTTCGATAATTTGTAGTTTCGATATTTTGTATGTTTTTGATATTTTGTATTTTCGATATTTTGTGTTTTTGATATTTTGTGTTTCGATATTTTTTCGCCCTTCCTATTAAATATAAAATATATATATGATAATGATATAACATATTTTTCAATATATATAAAGTTAGCAGAACTTTGTAAATTTAAAAAAATTATATGCTTATTATTTGCCGTTGCCGTAAATAAGTTGTAAAAACAAAAAATTTGCCATGCCCATTTTAAAAAAAAAAAATTGTGTTCTGCTAACTTTATATAATGGTAGTACAACACCACAGACTTCTTGAAATCTGTGTACAACACCTATAAAAATAATGGATTTAAAAAAAAATTAATGAATAATTTATCGTTAATTATCCAAAGAAAATTTGCCATACCTGTAAAAAAATAGTGTTCTGCTAAATTTAAGGTGTTATCTAAACATATGTCTTGTGTTAACAATTCATTCAAGACAGGAATGGCAAATCATTGTTTTTACATCTAATTTACGGATAATTAACGTCAAATTGAGCACTAAACATTTTTTAGATAAATCCATTGTTTCTATGGGTGTTCAATTCATATAAAGTTAGCAAAACACCATTTAACAAATTTTGTTGTTTTGACAACTTTATATAAAGTTAGCAGAACATAATTTTCTTTTAAAACGGGCACGGCAAATTTTTTGTTTTTACAACTAATTTACGGATAATTGACGGCAAATTATGCGCATATAGATTTTTTAAATTTCCAGGGTGGTTCTGCTAACTTTATGTACATTATTTTTCAAGTAACTTATATTATTATTATGTTCCTAAAACAAAAGTAAAAGAAAAGGGGTAATAAGAAACATATGCTAATTTGTAATGTATATGAGGTGTTTTTTTTTTAATTAAATTAAATTTACACTCTAAACTCCTTGTTTATGACAAGCATAAAACATACGAAGGTCTTATACCTATTTGACCACAAACGCAAGTATAAGAGGTACAAATAATTTTTTTTCAACAAAAAAAAATATATTATCTGAAACTTTGAGGTTTGCGTACTAGAAGGATCTTGGTATCCTCTGTTTCTTATATCCCCATCTTTTTCCTACAATAAAAAAAAATTATCATAATTTAAGTATAATTACATAAACAAAATTACTTTAAAAAAAGGAAAAGGAAAAAGTCTACAAGTACCTACTAACTATACCTGGTATAACACATTCATGGGGGTCAAGCTCCCCATGTTCAGCAGCCAGATGCAATGGACTGTATCTATGCTTTATCCACACTCATCAACTACATGCCATATTCCTGCTTGTGTCAAAATTAGCTGAGCAGCTTTGTAATTTCTGCCATACTGCATGCTTCAGTGGTATGAGTCCTTGCGTCACCTGAAATGTATAATCCAGAGATAATTGCTGACATTTTGATACACTACAATGTCTTTTTCGGTGAGCTGAATTATCCTAGTGATGCACAAAAAACCTTGTCTTGCAAGACAAGAGCAAGTTCATATCCTTGTGCATTTTACTAAGAATTTGTTTGTAAATAATACTTGAATGGATAATTTCCATAAAACGTCAATAAATCAATGATTTGTTTTTTAAAAAGTTTAACTTTTAATACAACACAAAAAATATAGATTTAAAATTTTTTTAAAATATCGATTTTCTTAAAATGTAATTTCTCAAAATGATCTGTCTGTTATCTAACAAAACAAATGAATGTCGCAAAGTTATAAACATGGTAAATCTCTTTTGGAACACCCTATATATTAACAAAAATTAATAAATATTTTTCTTCTAAATTTAAAAATATATGCTGTTTACATTTGGTCCACCCATTGTTGAAATATTGGCATTTTAAAAATCTAATTATATTGATTGTGATAAACAAACAACTGATTTCAATGTTCTTATTGTTTATTCATGTTTTTAAAATCCAAATATTTCAAAAACGACTGGACCAAATGTCAACATATCATATACTTTTAATTCAGAAAGAAAAGATATATACATTTGGGGTTTAACATACTTATAGGGTATTCAGTAAGAGATGATATTTGACCACAAACGCAAGTATAAGAGGTGCAAATAATTTTTTTTCTTACAAAAAAAAAATATATTATCTGAAACTTTGAGCTTTTGAAGTATTGAATACACCTGGTTTGCGTACTAGAAGGATCTTGGTATCCTTTGTTTCATATATCCCCATCTTTTTCCTACATGAAAAAAAATTTATCATAATTTAAGTATAATTACATAAACAATTATTTTAAAAAAAGGAAAAGGAAAAAGTCTACAAGTACCTACCAACTATACCTGGTATAACACATTCATGGGGGTCAAGCTCCCCATGTTCAGCAGCCAGATGCAATGAACTGTATCCATGCTTTATCCACACTCATCAACTACATGCCAAATTCCTGCTTGTGTCAAAATTAGCTGAGCTGTATGAGTCCTTGTGTCACCTGAAATTTATAATCTAGAGATAATTGGTGACATTTTGATACCCTACAATGTCTTTTTCGGTGAGCTGAATTATCCTAGTGATGCACAAAAAACCTTGTCTTGCAAGACAAGAGCAAGTTCATATCCTTGTGCATTTTACTAAGAATTTGTTTGTAAATAATACTTGATTGGATAATTTCCACAAAACGTCAATAAATCAATGATTTGTTTTTTAAAAAGTTTAAATTTTAATACAACACAAAAAAATATAGATTTTAAAAATTAAAAAAATATCGATTTTCTTAAAATGTAATTTCTCAAAATGATCTGTCTGTTATCTAACAAAACAAATGAATGTCGCAAAGTTATAAACATGGTAAATCTCTTTTGGAACACCCTATATATTAACAAAAATTAATAAATATTTTTCTTCTAAATTTAAAAATATATGCTGTTTACATTTGGTCCACCCATTGTTGAAATATTGGCATTTTAAAAATCTAATTATATTGATTGTGATAAACAAACAACTGATTTCAATGTTCTTATTGTTTATTCATGTTTTTAAAATCCAAATATTTCAAAAACGACTGGACCAAATGTCAACATATCATATACTTTTAATTCAGAAAGAAAAGATATATACATTTGGGGTTTAACATACTTATAGGGTGTTCAGTAAGAGATGATATTTGACCACACACGCAAGTATAAGAGGTGCAAATAATTTTTTTTCTTACAACAAAAAAAATATATTATCTGAAACTTTGAGCTTTTGAAGTATTGAATACACCTGGTTTGTGTACTAGAAGGATCTTGGTATCCTCTGTTTCTTATATCCCCATTTTTCCTACATTAAAAAAAATTGATCATAATTTAAGTATAATTACATAAACAAAATTATTTTAAAAAAAGGAAAAAGCCTACAAGTACCTACCAACTATACCTGGTATAACACATTCATGGGGGTCAAGCTCCCCATGTTCAGCAGCCAGATGCAATGAACTGTATCCATGCTTTATCCACACTCATCAACTACATGCCATATTCCTGCTTGTGTCAAAATTAGCTGAGCAGCTTTCTTTGTAATTTCTGCCATACTGCATGCTTCAGTGGTATGAGTCCTTGTGTCACCTGAAATTTATAATCCAGAGATAATTGGTGACATTTTGATACCCTACAATGTCTTTTTTGGTGAGCTGAATTATCCTAGTGATGCACAAAAAACCTTGTCTTGCAAGACAAGAGCAAGTTCATATCCTTGTGCATTTTACTAAGAATTTGTTTGTAAATAATACTTGATTGGATAATTTCCATAAAATGTCAATAAATCTGCGGGAAACTGGCTGCTAACTTCACACTTTGGCTGCAGGTAACTGGCTGCTAACTTCACACTTTGGCTGCGGGCAACTGGCTACAGTTTCACACGGATCTCTAATGGTAGATCATTTTTTAGTTCTTACTATAGGCCTAGTCATGTGCCCTATGAATCTACAAAAAAGTATTTAAAATTAATTAAAATAAAAAGACTGTAAATATCAAAAAAATATATGTAATTTATTTTGCAAGAGAAGCTGGTTTAGTTTAGTGAATATTAGTGTGGTACTTGTAGTCCACTGAGACTATTTTGGTGCTACTAAAAAATTGCTCCTGTGCAGTTTCAAAAGAATACAAAAGTGCACCAGGGTAACATGAGTGCAGAGGCCTTAGTGGTATATCTTTGAGCCACAGTGTTAAGCCTAAATCATTTATTGTTGTAATCTGCAGAGTTTTTTTATGTGCTGGGTGGAAAAAAAAATGTGCCACTTTAGTCAAACTCAGTATGTAGGTATGTGGGCACAATAGATCCATATGTGGTTGCAGTGCATGGAGGTCCAGTAGGGCCTGCGACCACTTTCGAATACATACATACATGAGCTTGGAGAGTCCATAGCAAAAAATTTTCACGGAGTGTCACACGGAGTTTGTCAGTTGCTCAAAAGAATACAAAAAGTTGCACTAGTGGCACACCAGTGCTGCATTTTTTCCCAAAAGAATTTACTATAAGTGATTGCAATTACCAACTACTTACTGAGAAAAAAACTTGGGC
The DNA here is from genome assembly GCA_963576565.1 of Aspidapion aeneum. Lineage (NCBI taxonomy): Eukaryota > Metazoa > Arthropoda > Insecta > Coleoptera > Brentidae > Aspidapion > Aspidapion aeneum. Next base: position 70,029,564 of record OY755038.1, on the reverse strand, counting down.
CTTTTGAGAGCACTGTGCCCCAAGTACTATTGTGCTCCATTCACTTTTTGAAGCACTTTGAAAGCATTACTGCCCAGCTTTCGGCACAGCCTTTCAAATATTTCCTTAAGATTTGTATAAACCACCCTTATACCAATCTAAACATATCTATGATAAACATAAAACCGAGGGCTGAATAGCTAACCCAAAGTCTGTACACTAATTGTGAAAATCCAGAATCTGTTCCCAGATTGTGAGGGATTGTGTGTGTAAGATTGTGAGATATTGTTTAAGGATTGTAACAAGATTGTGAAAAATGTGTACACCGATTGTGACAGCTATTCACCCCATAAAACAATAGTTAGGTACCTACTTACCTATACATTAACACATTTTCTGCTTGGCTGTCTGCCCTACAGACACAGCAAACTTTTAATGAAGTTGCTTCTTCTTAGATCGCAGTTCAGAGATAACCAAATTTTATATTTAAGTTGGTAGTTCGTGTCCATTTAACTACAATGCAGGCATTTATAATATAGGTATTATGTTATTTAGCTTTCTATTGGCCCCAGAAGGTCTTGAGTAGTATTTTAAGCATTAGCGAACTCTCAACTGCGGCCGCGAACTGCGTTTATAAATCACGTGTTAGATCTTTGCACAAAAATCACAAAAAACATTTAGAATTTAAAGACAAACAATCACCAAAACAAGAACGATAAAATGGCGTCATAAATAGACTCCCGTCATCATTCAACAGGCGCGGTTGCCAAGACGCAGAAGAGACAAATGGATCAAGGGAAAAATCTCACAGCCCCCTGTGTTGCTTACACTTTTTTTATTATTGGGCATATATAGTCCTTTAATAGATATATGGGTATAATAATAAAGGTTATTATATAGAGGTAAACCATAAATTTTCATCATATTCTAACAAATAAAACAAAGTTTTAAAAAAAGATATATTTAAAAACCTTTTTTAAATTTTTTAAAGTTTTGGCACGACCACCACCATTTCATTGTTCCAACTGAATACACTCGCTTATACTAGGGTGTTTCCAATAAGGCTCAAATGCTCGGTTACCTAAAAAATTTGCCCATAAACAATTTTTAATTATTCATTTATCTGTACCACTTAAATAGATTCTAGAGGGGAGAGAAACAAACAGACCAGTAAATCTTTATTCGCAAACTTCTTAAAATCCTTAATTTCTACCTTGAAGAATAAGAAAGGTAGCTATTTTGACCTTATTGTACTTAAAGTATAGGCCTTCAGCCTCCTTTAACCACTATAAATACAAAATTGGCCAAAAAACTTATGTGTGCATAAACTTTTTAGAAGGTTTGAATTTTTTTAAAACGCCAAGCGATTTTCAAAAACTGATGCCAATTGGTAGGTTTTTTAAACACGGTTACCGTTTAAAAAAAAAAATGCTTAGCGCAATCGTACGTAAATACCATTTTTGCACTTGTGGTCAGGTGCTTAGCGAATTTGACTTCATAAAACGGTGAGCGTCTTAAAAATGCAATGCGTTATTCATTACGAGAATACCTGTCCAGGTCCGACACTGGCTGACCGCCAGCCGATATGTTTAAGTACAAATCGATACATCGGACAAGACGCTAGCGCTACCAAGTCCACTTCCAATCCCTGGCTTCGCATGCGTAGATCTACCAATATTATTTACCTCATGTATTAGAATCGATGTACAGGGTGATTTTCACTTGAATGACTCTAACCACATGAAAATAGAAAGTTTCAAAAACCTAACCTAACGAAACATAATCAGATCTAACCGAACCGAACCAAAGCAAACTAAACCAATATTTTTTTTCAAAAAAAAAAACTTTCCTGACTTCCTACCTGGGATGCTAGAGGATGTGAATCCGAACCGGACCGTACCGAACCGAACCTATCCAAACCTAACCCTACCCAACTAAACCTAATTAGCAGTACGTGTTGTAGTTTAGCAGGGTTAGGTTAGGTTTGGTTCAGTTTAGTTAGGTTCGGTTCGGTTCGGATTCACATCCTCTAGGATCCCGGGCAGGAAGTCAGAAAAGTTTTTTTTTTGAAAAAAATTGATGGTTCAGTTTCCTTCGGCTCGGTTAGATTTGATTAGGTTTTGTTAGGTTAGGTTTTTGAAACTTTCTATTTTCATGTGGTTAGAATCATTCAAGTGAAAATCACCCTGTATGCATCTACTCAAAGACATGAGGTAAATAATATTGGTAGATCTGCGCTTGCGAAGCCAGGGATTGAAAGTGGACTTGGTAGCGCTAGCGTCTTGTGATACATCGGTAGCCGCACGGCTTTCGTGGGTCGCAAGCCACGTTACTATGGAAACGGGGTGGGAGCGGAGGGGGTCATGCCGCTGTTTTAATGCAAAGAAAGGCGCAATTATTTTGCGGTCAGGCACAGAATATTGGCAGGTTCGGTCCGCTTGTCAATATTTTATGGACCAGTCTGATTAATATGATAAAACTTGTGTTTTGTACCTTACTCATTTTGTTTTGCTTTTTTAGCCGCGTTATAATTTACCGCGAATTTTCATTATCGATCTTGATAATAATTTGCGTCAGTATTATTTTTGGTAGATAAAATCAAAATTAAAGAACTGGGTGGGCCCTTACCGGATATAAACCTAACTAAAATTAGTCAAAGAAGGACACAAAACAGAAGTTTTACGCGTCATTTTTCATCATTTTTTACCCTTTCCAAAACTGTCGAAAAAACTTGTACATGGTACGATCATTTAAGCGCCAGTCAATTCGGATTTTAAGCAAAGAAAAATACCGGTGATGCTATTTTTAACTTTTTAAATCATCTTTACCTTAGACTTAATTGTAATGACAAAGTGGCAGCTGGTTTATTGCGATCTTACTAAGGCTTTTGACTTTGTCGACCATCAAATTTTACTAAGAAAACTGGAAGTTTACGGGGTCAGAGGTTTGGCACTTAAGTGGTTTCGTTCATATTTGGTGGGGAGGTCCCAGAGTATACTGTTTAATTATGAAAGCTCTATGTCTGGAGATAGAGATACCGGTGTGCTCTATTCTTGGTCTCCTGTTGTTCTTGATTTTTGTCAATGATATCTCGCATCTTCCGATAAGGAGCAAGATAATAGTGTTTGCTGATGATTATACAGTTGCTTGAAGTGATCCCCATAAAGAAATATTATCCATTATGGTCCAGGAAGATGTGCACATAATTAAAAAATGGTGCGATGCTAATCGTCTGGCTTTTCAAATTTCAAAAACCAAATCCTTAATTTTAAATGTGAATTGGGGGGGATTAGACTTAATGACGAAAACATCTTAAATTCTAATAAGTTTTTAGGAATAATTTTAGATAATAGCCTAGCTGTTTTGCATTAAGAGTGATTTCTAATAACTTAGGGTTTGAGATTGCAAAAAGTTCTTACTTCTCTTTGGTTCAGTCACATTTATCGTATGGTATGTGCTTTTGGGGATGCTGTAGCGATAACTTATTTAAATCTGTATTTGTGTTAGAAAAGGGCACTCAGAAATGTATGCAGGGTCAAAAAGAAGGTTTCATGCAAGCCATTATTTTCTAAATATAAAATTTTAACATTTTGCTGTATATTCATATTCGAAACAGTTTGTCTTGTTTTTAAAAAATACACACATGAAACAATCTTGAACAGCAGATACAGTGTTTGTCGGCCGCATATATTGCCATTACCGATCCCACACTCTACATTAATTAAAAACTCTTTTGTCTATAATGGTAGAAAACTATATAATCACTCTCTCTAGAAATAAGAAAAATTGATTGTTACAAAAAATTTAGGTTCAAGACAAAGCAGTTTTTAATTTCAAAAGCATTTTATTCCCTGGCCGAGTATTTTGGTATCTAAATATATATACTTGTGTGTAATTAAGTGTTATTGTCTTGACGAATATTGTAATTGTTTAATATATATACTTGTGTGTAATGAAGTGTTGACCTAAATCAAATAAATACGTGACTTTTTATATTTTATATTTTTATAACTTTATGTTATAGCTATATTTTTGTATTTTATTAATTTAATTGTTACTATGTATTTATTTTTGTTTTATTTTCAGTTCTCTCATTTTTAGGTGTAATAAATCACTATTAGATAAGCATGGCTTTGTTAATGTCTACTGTAGTGTTCGTAAAAATAAAGCTACTTTTGAATTTGAATTTTTGTAGAGACATCTATAAGAAAAATAACTAGAATGCGGGTGTAATTTAACCAACCTGTTATAATGTTTCCCGTGTGTGTTGTTTTGTAATGCGGCATCCAGAGAACATATGAATTCTTGTACTGGATTTGCATTGTTTGGTAAAACGAATATTACAAACTCAGTTAAGTGCTGCTTGAAAAATTCATTACCACCACCGTTAAGCTATTTGCGTCCCCCAGCTTTACAACTCAGTGGTCGCCACTGTTTTCTAACCATTAGCTTTGCAGACAGCAATAATAAACATAACTTATTAGGTCAAATTCCATAGGGTATACTAATAAGACATTAATTAAAATTCGATGTGACGAGCTACCGATGAAAATCCAGTTGAGGATTAATTTGATCGATAACACAGTTTCGAGAGAGTAAGTAACAAGGATTATTGACTAATTTAACGCGGATTTCACGTCGTTTGAGATCTTAGAGCCTTGCATGTGTTTGAGGGATCCGGAAGTCAATTGGCACATCATTGGGTTTTGGCCTCGGCTTTGAGGTAGCAAATCATTTGTCTTGTAAGAATTTAGTAATAAATGAGAAATACTTATCCAGTTGATCGGATTTATTTAAAAGTAAAATGCTGCTTTAAATGCCATATCGCTTTAAAGTGGGTCAGTCATTAGAACAAAAAAATACCCCAAGCTTGTAAAAGGTGGTGAATAGCAATTTCGACACCCACTAGAGTCCAAAAATACATTTGGATTTAGTATGCAGAAAAATGTTTTTTTGAAGTGTAAACATCTTTAGGCGCGTTTAGCAGTTTTTGTGGGTACAGAATTGAACTGAGCTGTCAGGCTCGGCTATGTAACGCTCATTCAGGTGAAGTCGGCTTGAGTCGACTAACTATGAGAGGAACATTCAGCGAGCGATATGATGATGCAGATGAAGGCCAGTATTATTAATTTCGCCTTGTTGAAGTTTACACTTCTGCCGTGAGGTCTTAAGCACACACAATTTTTTTTGATTACTGGTTTTCTGTAAATTCTATAAAAAACCCTTTAAACAAATGTTGAAGACAATAAAATTTTATCCAAAAGCGTTTTAAATTTTTTTGTCAGACGAGTGGTTTTTGATTTATGAGACGACACATTTCACCGCCATATTGGATTTTGATTTAAAAAAAATAGGTGCCTTTATCTTAGAAACTGTTGATATTTGAGAAAATCTGTAAAAAGTTTTCCTGATCTTTAAAGATAACTCTAATTTAGGAATGCGAATTAAGTGCTAACCTTGGGCTTGACCTTCATGAGTGACACATTTAATTTTCTACAATAAAGTTAATGAAACATTTTCTTTTAAGAAAATAAGATGAGACTGCGAGTTTTTGTAACCTTTGTTTTTCTCTTCATTTGCATTTTTTTAATTAGGTTATTATATTTATATATCAATTGATCATATCATTTTAGGGAACGTCCTTAAATTACGTAACGTAAAAATTTAGGTTTTTTGACCGCTCCCCCCTCCTTGTAACGCATTAAAAGAAAAAAATACAATAAAAAAACATTGAGTGTAACGCAAGACCAACCCCCCCCCCCTCCCCTTTAGAGCGTTACGTAATTTAAGGACAGGCCCTTATCCTAGATTATAAAAAAATATATAATTTTTCTTTAGCATTGTCAATTAAAATAAATGTATCCATGACAGATCTGATACTTTCCTCTCTAGCCTATTAGCACACTTTAAGTGAAGCCATGATATATCAGCCTTGAAAACAGTGTTTTATAAATATCTCAAAACTAGCTCCAATGAAGTTTTTATTTATAACACAAATTATTGGGCAAAATTTGACTCATTGACTTCTATACCCTACGGGTAGACCCGGCATGGGCCTAAATTGCCATTATATCAAGCTTTTATCGCAATTGATCAAATGTGGCGGCGCAAAATAAAAATTTTGAATTCCACTAGCATTTTTTTATCAACAATTTTCTGTTTGAATAATAAATAATTCATGAATACTTACTTGTGTATACTGTGTTTACAAAATTCTCTTCAGTAAAAAAAAGAATAAAAAGAATTTGTTAGCATGCTAAGTGCAGTGGATGTATTAAAATTATTGTTTTCATCTTAGAACTTTACAAATGTTGTACCTTACAGGTAAAATATTTTCTTTCTTTGAACAAGGGTCTTCTTCAACTCTTCTCTTCTTGGGGTGGACTACAAGTTATGCTCGAGTCAGATGAAATTTCGGAACTAAAAATTTCAATTCGGAATGGGACAACTGGGCGCCGGGCCAACTCGGCGCCGCCAACAGGGCACCACGCCGGGCCTAATGGGCGCCGGGCCAACTCAGCGCCGGACTATTTTTTTTTCGATAAAATGTGCAGATAAAAAACAAAATAAATATGTTATTTATACAAAAATTTCAACATCTATTAGGTCGAGTGTTGAAATTTGGTAGATGTAGTGTTCTGGTAACCGGGTAAAAATACCATTCACGTTTTTTATTTCAAGAATGGCGGATCCAAAATGGTGGATTTCTTTATTTTTAAACCGATTTGTCTCAAACGTGAAAATTTGCAGTGCTTAAAAGCACTTAATTTCATATTATGGATGGAAAATGGCGGATTTTTTTATTTATGCACCGATATGTGTCAAATATCAAACTCATAAATAATTTAAAATGGCGGATCCAAAATGGTGCACTTTGCTGATTATCATTTTTGACTTAAACTCATAAAAAAATCAAAATGGCGAATCCAACATGACAGACTTTTTTATTTACTAACCGATTTGTCTTAAGCTTAAAATATTACATTTCTTTCTTTAAACTTGAGTCATATTTTGTATTAAGTTATAAAAGTCTGCCATTTGCAAGTGTGAGTCACAAATTGTATTAAGTGACCTTAAGCACTGCAAACTTTTAAGTTTGAGACAGTTGAGACAAATCCGTTGAAAAATAAAGAAACACACCATTTTGGATCCGCCATTTTGAATTTTTTATGAGTTTGAGTCAAAAGTTGTATATTTGATACATATCGGTGCATAAATAAGAATTTTAATTTTTTTAATTTTTTTAACATTTTAATTTTTTTAAGTTTTAGGACAAAACTGTATTAAGTGATCTCAAGCACTGCAAATTTTCAAGTTTAAGACAAATCCGTTTAAAAATAAAGAAATCCACCATTTTGGATCCGCTATTTTGAATTTTTTATGAGTTTGAGTCAAAAATTATAATCAGCGACTCGAAACACCGTCAAGTTCCATATTCGATACATATCGGTACATAAATAAGAAAACCGCCATTTTATTTTTTTTAAGTTTGAGGGTAAAACTGTATTAAGTGATCCCAAACACTTCAAACTTTCAAGTTTTAGACAAATCGGTTCAAAAATAAAGAAATCCGCCATTTTGGATTCGCCATTCTTGTAATCAAAAACGTAAATGTTATGTTATCAGGTTACCAGAACTCTAGAGCTACCAAAATTTCAACAATCGACTTAATGGATTTAACTCTAACAAAAACAAAACCAAATTTCAAGAATATTACGTAAATTAATATCTATTTTGTTTTTCATCTGCACATTTTATCAAGAAAAAATATTTTAGTCCGGCACCCAGTTAGCCCGGCATCCAGTTGGCCCGGCACCCAGTTGGCCTGCCGCCCAGTTGGCTCGCCGCCCAGTTGGTGGCGCCGAGTTGGCGGCGCCCAGTTGTCCCTGACTGCAACACATTTCAGGACAAATTATTATTTAAAAAAATCTTATAAGTGCGGGGAAGTGACACTTTCTGAATCAAAATGTGTGAGGGTAAAATCGCACAGTCGCAGAAAAAACTATCTATCGTGACGCTACTGAACTTTCTCGTGTTTTAGCAAAAACTATCCTTCAAGACGACTTATCCATGAAATGTTGTTTTTGATTGATTGATTTTTTTTCTTCTTTTGCACAAGAAACAATTTCGCACCATGTTTGAACTCAAATAGTTACTTCTATACTTGTTTTTAAACGTTTTTAAGATTTATTTTTGTAATATTCCCGTACGAAATTCAAAAAAATTCGTTTCCGTACTTAGACATTATTGTCTATCAGTTTTCCCTGTATAAAATGACTAGCAGGTTGAATCGCTCAAAATACGGCAGGTGGATTAAAAGTAGCCAGCTGCTTTTCTGTCGCACTTATGATGTCATCATTAGCAAAATCAGCCTCTCTTTGTCCGTTTCACATGTTCAATAATGTCTATCTCTGTTTTTATTGTAAAAGAAATACCCGCCCCTAGAAACCAAATTGGATAGGGCCAATAAAAAATGCCTTGTCTTTCCGTCTCTAAGGCCCTTTCAGGGCCTTATACAACTCAATGAGTCTACTATATTCCGAAAACTGCTTATTGATGCGATGCTCCGTTAAAGAGTAAGCATTTTGAAAATTTTTTCGGTTTGGCGGATCACGCATGGTCAAATGATCATAGGATTCAGTGGTCAGAAGCTAAAGTTTTGCATAAGGAGTGGCATTGGCTAAAGCGAAAGTTTATTGAAGCTGCGTTTATAATGCAGAATAAAGAAGTTTTCATTCAACAAAGTACGGACATACCAAATATATGGAAGCCACTCCTTAAGAGAAACAAGGTCTTAGGATTAAAAAGAGGGCGGGCCGTCACATCTGCCGACTGACGACTGCACACCAAGTAGTATAAGTAGTAGCCTATATACCGGATTGTTTAGTTTACACATGAAAACGGTTAGAGACACTTACTAACAGAAACGTCTTGTTTAAAATAAACAAAGAGAATGGAAGTCCGAAATTTTGTTTCCACACAGTCATTGTCTTCGAGTTTCAATCAAAAACCTTTTAATATCAAATATTTTATCTGGATGACTGGTTCAACTCTCTGCAATATGATTGGTGCCGGTCGGCTGAGCTTAAGTTGGTTTTTGCTCAACATGTGATGTTGTGAGCTGTTTATTGTAAAAATAGCTTGTAATTTTGTCACGGTAAGTACATTTTTAAGGACTTTTCAAAATTTTGTTTACATGGAACCATTAGTGGGTTTATGTATTATTCATAATTAAAAGCATTGTCCGTAAAATTAGCCTTTTACTGTGTATGATTTTAGTTTGAATTTAACTGGTGGTTTGGGGGTGCTATACCTAGTAACTTATAGCCCATTTTGCCCCAAATGCCTTCCTAGCCCGCGAAAATGTGTTATTTGAGTGTATTTTGACCTATCCTAGCAATATCGTCGTGATGTCTCTCTGTGTGTGTGTATGTGTTTGTGTATATATTTTTTGTCCGTAATAATATAGCTCCTAAACCGCTAAATCGATTTTCATAAAATTTTCAGGTAAAATAGTGTTCGACACTTTAACGAGCTGATTAGATTTTGGTCAAAATTTGTCAATGCTAATGACAGTTGAAAACTTTAAAAAATGCTTAACTTTTTAATGAAGCGTCGCATCAATATGCGGTTTTCGAAATATAAAAGCCCATATTTTTCGTTAAAATTTGTATTATAACCAAAAACTTCGTACGAGTTTTGGTTTCGGAGATATTTACAAAAAACTGTTTTCATGGTTGATATAGCGTGGAGTTTACTTGGAGTGTGCTAATGAGTATCAATAAAAGTTGCACTTTATGTTGTCTTTGCAAGAAATGAACGCAAAATTCGTGTAGGAAATTCAACAGTGATTACTAGTTGACTACAACTTTTTATTTTTTAAATGAGTATTTTAAACTTGATTAGTATTTTAATAAATAAAATTTGTCTTACAAAAATATTTATTCTAAATTGCACAACCATCCCGCTCGTTTTGCAACATATAGGTATCCCATTTTACTCCGTATACGGGGCAAAATGAAGCAAAGACAACTTTTTACAAAAATAAAAATAAAAGCATGATGGAGTTCTAAATCGCTTAAACTGAAAATTAGAACATAAAGATAACATATCTAGCTAACTTAATTGCAAACGACGAACGCAATGGTGATCATTTAATAGGAGAAATAAGCTTATAAAATTAAGTATCCCATTTTGCCCCCCTTTCCCCCAATTGTCATAAAAAGTTGGAAGTACCGATTTGAGCTAAGCTAAGTTATAATTATATTTTATACTTAGAGTCTTGGAGCCTTAATTTACTCAAATCGTCAAATAATTGAATAAAATCTCTTTGAAGTTAACAATTAATTAATATTAAATGAAAATGAGGAAGTCAGCGTAGTATGGCCGTCGCTATTTAACTAACTGACCTTATTCAGCAATCAAAGTAACAGAGAACGCAAAAATAGTTAGAAAATAAATGCATTTAAAATAATTAAACACTGTAATATTGGTAGTAAATTTAATCCTACTATATATGATACATTGTTGGAAAGGAAATTTTGTTTTCTTAATAAACTATAAATATTTAGAAATATTTTCTTAAAGAGCTTAGTTTTTACGAAAATTAAAATAGGTTGATAATAAAAACGTATTTTTTGTAACTTTTTAAACTGATCCCAGTTTAGGGAAGCTACGGAAATAATGTAAATGTAAAAAAAAATCTAGGGAGCTTTGTATTGAAGAAAATTGGTTCAAAACGTAAAAATTCAATAGATTTTCGAATACTTCTATAAACCACCCACAATAATTATGCATCGCACTGGACTTTTAGTGGTAAACTTGTCCCTACCAGATTATCTATTTAGCTTTTTTCGATCCGTCCGTGGACATAGGCCTCCCCCAATATCTTCCACTCTTCTCTGTCTATCGCCGTGTTAATCCATCTAGTTTCCGCATGTTCCTTCAAATCGTTCGCCCGTTTCATTGGGGGTCATCTCTACTTCTTGTTTTTTGTCAAGGTCTCCAGCTTACAATAAATTTGTTTAATCGATCATCTTTCTGTCTGATATTATGACCAGCAAATTTCGAATTTACTTTTGCTACTTCTCCTCTGACACATTATTCTCTTAAGAGAAAACTAGCATGTAGTAAAAGAGTCAGAAATTTATAATTTAATATATAAAACAACAATTTACCTATTAATAAGACTAAATCCTAATAAACCAAAAGCCAAATTGTTTTACTTGTTTGCCACTACAGCATATAAGTACTTAAGGAGGATCACCCAGACAAAATGAATAAAAGTAAAATACTAATTACCAAAACTTATAGAAGAATTCATTTTATTTAACAAAATATCACTTTTAAAAATTAAGTTCATTAGCAGCCGAGACCAAAATTTTTCTATATGAAAAAACGATGACGAGCCAATAAAACCAATGAAAACCAAATGAAAGTGAAATATTTTAAAAGAAAAAATAATCTTGTAAAAGTTTAAGTAGGTAATGAGTAATATATGTAACAAAAATTCCCTACACCGTATGCTAGCTTTCGTTCTTTAAGAACATTTTTACTTTAGTTTATTTAACAAAAACAATTACGTCGTGCAGCGTAATTTCCCGATTAGTGGATTTATTTAGTCTTATGCTGTTATTTTGACCGAATACAATCATATCTCATAAACTGATTGAAATTCTACCTATGAGTTTTAGTTTTACTTCCCATTCATCAAAAATCAATACACATACTATTGGAACTAATAACCTTTCTGTCTACCTTATTCGCAAAATACCACTAGATTCCATAACTTCAAAGTAAAGCCTTTAACGTTTCGATCAAGATTAAACCGTTCTCTGGAAGTTTGGCCAAATTTAGTCCACCCGAAACCACAGGAATGTAATTTCTAAACAGCGAACTTAATATTCCTGCCTAAACATCACAGAACAACGACACTGAAAATAATCTTAAATCGCAGAAGACCTTCATCAACTTGGAGAACTTAATGCGTGACAGATTGATAATTTTTTACATTACATTACATTTTCGTGGATTAAAGTCACTGGCATAACTACGGAGGCCTAGGCCTGACCTCTTTAGAAAATGTATCAAAAAAAACTGTTTTGCCATTGGTCTAGCACTATAGAATTTTTTGCAAACAAATTCTGCATGTAGAAAAAACGTGTTAAATTAAAATTTCAAATATCAGCACTAATATTATTGCTATTAAAATACAAGTTTTGATACTGCACTTTTGGGTAGCGCTCTGAAATTTTGTACATAGTACCCATAAGAAAAAATTTTGTTCCATGTGGCCGACAATTTAAAAAAAAAGTCGCAAACAGAAGTGTGAAATATCGTTTCTGCATATCTTGACCATGGCGAGTTGAACGAAATTATTCCCAATGTTATCCGACCCGTACTTCAGCCATACATCCGAAATTTTGGAGTTGACTGCACATGATCAACTGAGGTATATTGTACCAGTCAGCAGAATATTAATTTTGGTATTACAGCCACAAATTTGTTTTTTTTTATATAAATAGTTTCAAGTTTTTGGATAAAAAAAAGAATCTTAACACGTTATGAGATATGATGGCTGTTTAAAGCTTAGCACAAAACTATGATATCTCAAAAACTACTAAATTGATCTAAATAAGACGGTCTTTGCTATGATTTTTTAAAGTAAGTTGAACAGATATATTTTATTACTGTTTTATATTTTTTATAGTTAAGTTTTTGTAATACAATGTTGGTACTTTAGTTCTTATAAACCGCGAAATAAACCATGCTTAATTAAAGACAATAAAACTTTATAATAAATAATTATGGTTTAGGCTCCCTTTGGCCCATTCAGAGAAAATTAATACTTGCGCCAGTGGACTACGAGATGATAGTTTGCAAATAATTAGCTTTAATAGCATTTTACTAAAGCTATTCCTCACAGGTGTATTTTAGGTGATGCACCAAACTTTAAGGCAAGGCGAGCAACGTCAAAAGTAGACAAAAATAACTTCTAGTCAAAACATTTTGGTTTTCTTTTAATAAATACAGAAAATAAAAGTTAGCACTTCATTTCGTTTAAAAAAATTATGTTAAAATGAATGAATCCACGGCGGTTCTGATGCCTTCTTAGCTAGCTTATTAGCACACTTTAAGTGAACTCCATAATATAACAGCCTTGAAAAGAGTTTTTTTAAATATCTCAGAGACGAAAGCTCCTACGAAGTTTTTGGTTATAGATTTTTGTCATTAGCATAAATTGATTTTGACCAAAATCCAATCAGCTCGTTACGTGTCGAACAGTATTTTACCTGAAAATTTTATGAAAATCAGTTCAGCGGTTTAGGAGCTATCGTGCTACGGACAGAGATACTTACACACAGACAGATATCACGATGATAGGTACACCCAAATAACAGATTTTCCGCGTTATTTGAAACAATTGTTTTTCGTCGAAAATAATACCTTCTCTAACCAATGCTGCGCGGGCTAGGAAGGTCAAAATATATAATAGTCCACAAAGATTCGATTGTCTCTTATATCACAGAATCTAAGAAAAAAATTGACACAAAGGGTGCAATAAGAATTTTTTTCTTCTTTTGACCTTTCCTACTACCCCTTAAAGTTTGGTGCATCTTTTAAATTACATTATGTATACAAATACTGGACAAATCAGGGACTTTTAAAAATGTTCAAAAATTTTTGTGTTTTAATCAAAGGACTGTGATTTAGTAAACTTAAAAATATATTTTAATAAAAGTTATATTAATCACAAAATTGCCGTTAAATGTCAATTTGTAGTCTTAATTTAAATTGTATAAATAAATAAAATGTAAACAGGTTTTTCCATCGTTTTCGAAATCCATTTTTTCCGATTACAGCATAAAAGGTGGAGCTAATTAAAGACTTCATGAATAAGGCAAACTTTCAAAATTTCTTGAAACAAAACTTCTTAACTTCATTGGTTGTATAGTTTGGATACAAAGCTTTCTCTTTGAAGCTGCATTCTCCTGTTTTGCATGAAAATCAATCAAGACAACCTCAATAGGTCAAATAAAGCCAGTAATTTTCCACCTATATCAAGACCAAAATAGCGATAAAATCATATTACCTAATAAGGAATGAAATAAGAAATAGATAATTTAGCTAATTACTGTGTTTGATAATAGTTTCTTTTCAATATTATTGTACGAGCGCCCATTTTTTCAATGACATATTAAAATTGATTAAACTGAAAAGCTCAGAATTTCAGCCGGCTTTAAAAATTGCTAAAAAAATATCATGATGCTGATTGTAAACCATGCTTAGTTGCCAAACAACGCACTATAAAGAAAATATCAGAGAATATTAAAAATGTGGGCGAGTGTATTACTCTAACACTCCTGGACCACATTGAAATATTTTCTTACTTGTTTTAAACTAGTAAGCCGAAGCTGTAGCAATGGCATTGACATAGTACCACACAAATAATATTTTTACTAAAACTCAATTTTTTTAAATGTACCCTTACCCTTCTTATCGGCTTGCGTCAAGTGGGTTTTATTCAGTTTTAAATGGGACCATCTAGAGCCAAATCAAACCTAGGTACCAAATTTCATTAAGGTAAGGCAAGTAGTTTTTAAGCTATGCGCGTTTGTCGTTACAGACAGACATACAGATAGATAGACAGACGGAGCGACAAAACGTTTCAAAACCATCTAAAATATATATAAAAAAAATTGAAATCGTAGCAACTCTTTTTTCTAATTTTTGACATGATCACCATAGCTCACACTACTTATAATATACGTGTGAGCTAAAAGTTCGGCGAAAACTTATCCAAATTTTTGTGTTGATTGTTTTTAGATAAAAACATTGCGTGTGCTTCATTATACTTTGATATCATGAAATGTTGGCACCGCTCGAAGAAACCAAATTAAGTTAAAAAATGTTTTAATGTTTAGGATTTCTATTGTTTTTGTATTTTTATGCGAGATTTCGATCAATCGAAAGCTCTGGTCTTCTTCAGGTTCAAACTTCTTTTTTATCTCTAAACACGATCGTGGATTTACACCGATCGTAAACGTCTTGTTTACATATCAATGGCAGCCCAAAACAGTAATATAGGTACTTTTTAATACATCAATGTCTTAAAATGTTTGAATAAAAAGTGTTTTTATTACTTATCTTATTTTGTCCAGTTTTAACACTCAAAACAGCGGTCCAGCAAAAACCGAATATTTCCCGAAAAATATAAAGACTGTAACACATCACAAAAGACCGACTATAAATATTTGAGGTTAAGTCCCCAAGCCAAATGATAAAATTTGTTTATTTGGTTCTTTTTATTGAAACTTTAATGTAAATTAATACCAAACTTACCAATATTTCAGCCTTACATTTTTGAATGAATCTAAACATTTAATTTAAAATGAAAGTCGGAGGTAAACAAAATTAGTAGTCACACCAGTATCGCACCCAGGAATTGGTCTTGGGGGGGGCCCGAAATCCCATAATGTCATATTTCATGCTATTTTTTGATTTTTTCTTAAAATATGTGGAAAATATCTAACAAAATCTTAGGTTTGGGGAAGGCCGCCCCCCCCCTGGGTGCGTTCTTGAGTCACACACCTCACTCCAAACTGATAATTTGCTACTGAGATGTCACTGATGTCAACCAAAGAAGTATGAAATGTCGCTGGGGTGTCTTGATATACAGGGGTCCAACACGACCGGATGGTCTCCTGTATTTGAAGACCCAATAGAAATAACATTATACCTATATATTATATTTTTGTTAAATGACAAAATATTGACCTTAAAAATGGTACATACTTACTATAATTTACTATAGAACTAAAAGCTTTACAATCTTTTTAAAAAACTCTTTAAAAACCTTTTTTTGGGATTTTAGAAAAAATACATTATGGTTGTTTCCGGTCAAATAATAATAGATTCTATATTTACTTTTAGCATAAAGACTATCTAATTTTTTTAAATAATTATTATATTTTTGGTCGTTTCGTAAATTTAAAGCTATTCGTCCATTGAGATGAAAGAGTCCTCTACAGGGAAAAGGAAAAGATAACCAGTAAGTCCGTGAGGAACCGGGGACTTATCTGTTAAGTTCAGGTTTTCTGTACGTGATCGCAGCTCCTGCACGTGCCGTTTAACTTATCGGTCTATTTGCTAACGATTTATGCATGTAGGAATGGATAATGTGGATGTAAATTATCCCCGTCTTTTTTATACCTTTTTGATATAATGAATTTTGAATGGTGTTTACTGAAAACGTCATTAATTAAAACAATCATGCAAATTTTGCGATTTAGCAAAGGCGAATTTTCCAAAAACTCATTTTATCCCATTGGAGAGTCCCTAACCATCGTCATAAGGGCCAAAAACAAAATCGTCCAAAATCTTACAGGAAAATTGTATCATAAAAAAACATTCCATGTAATAAAAGCTAAGTACGCGAAAATGGTATTCCGTAAAAAGAAGTTATATAAAAGTAAAGCCAACTTCTCCAATGCAAATTTCAAAATGAAGGATTGGTTTGGAAATGCTTTCTTTTAAACTTTGCTATTAGAGCCAAACTTCTTTATTTTCAATTTAGCACTGTGCCTAAGAGTTATCTGCAGCCGTAATAGCCAAGTTTATAAAAACATTTCCAAACTAGTAATACCCTTGCATTTTGAAATTTGTATTGAAGAACTTGGCTTTACGTTTATCTCAGTTCTTTTTAGGAAATACCATTTTCGCGTACTTGACTATTTTTTACATAAAATGTGTTATGATTTTACTCCTTTTTTAAAGGATTTGGATAATATTTAAGTTTTAAAGTAGTAAAATATGAGGAATATTGTTCAAAACTTTTGCAATGCCCTATAAAAAATTTGAGGTTTTTTAATTTTCTCCTATGGTTTTATCACAGTTCCTATCAGCCTTCCAAAGCTCAGCTCCCTATCATTCCTGGAAGCGTTTTTACATACAAATTTTGGTATTAAAATTTTTGCCTATAGTTTTAGTTCCTATCAGTCTTCTTCTAAAACTCAGCTCTTTAGCGTTTCTGGAAATGGGCAATGTTACTTTTACATAACTTTACATAGGGGAGGTATGTTAATTTAAATTTTGGAGTTTTTTAATTTTTTTCTATAGTTTTATTATAGTTCTTATCGGCCCTCCAAAGCTCAGCTCTCTAGCGTTTCTGGAAGTGGGCAACGTTACTTTTACCTAATTTTACATTTTTAGAGGAGGGAAGCAAATTAAAATTTTGGGGTTTTCAAAGTTTTTTCTATAGTTTTATCATATTTTCCATCAGTCTGGCAAAGCTCAGCTCTCTAGCGTTTCTGGAAGTATGCAATGCTGCTTTTACATAACTTTACATGTATACGGAGAGGAGTAAATTAGAATTTTGAGGTTTTTTTGATTTTTTCTATTGAGCATTTATAATGAAAAAAATCATGCAGAAAGTTATAATAATGTGTAATTTATGATAATGATGATTTACAGAAATTCAGCAGTTCGGTTCGGGTCGATCTTAGATTAGGTTGGTTGTGTCTTAAAGTAATTCAGCAAGAGTTTCAGTTTGCGCCGACTCCTGCTGAATTACTTTAAGACATAACAAACCTAACCTAAAACCAAACCGAACCGAACTTAACTGAAACAACCCGAACTGAACCGAACCGATCTGAACTAAACCAAACGGAACGGAACGGAACCGAACCGAACCAAACCGAACCGCACAATCAATCAGCAAGAATCGGCTGCGCCGATTCTTGCTGAATAGTTATAAATAAATAATTTCCTGTAATCTGCGCCTTTAACCCTCAGATGCACCGTAAGAAGGCTTTGCTAATCCATTCTCCATCTTTGTTGTTTTGTATGTGAGCAATAAGGACTTAATCGCGATTAAACTCATGATCGCGCTTAAGTGCTTACGGTGCATCTGAGGGTAAGTCAGGAAGTAAGCAAATCGAATTGGGAAATATTATATGGCCGAATGACCTAGAAAGTTTCGGCCCAGGCCCAATGTTGTAACGTGTCATTTTTACGTTTAAGGCAACGTTACATATTTGTTTATTCAGGTAAATAATCAAGGCTCTTCGACTCGTCTTTCTGTACACAAATTAAGGGTGTTTTATAGAGCTGTGTTTGGAGGTTATATAGTGTCCAAAAAGTTACCTTATAAAGGAGACATTCCATCGAATTACTGTGGACACTACGCACATCGCATTATCTGGACATCGTAATTGGAATTTAGGATCACAGGTTTCGGGAAAATCACATAAAAACTTTTGATTGTTTTGTTTTTATCTGTGGAATTTTGTGATTTGCTTGTCGTTCACGAGAATAAACAGCTGGGGAATAGCGGCGTTGCCGCATCACAAATGATTTCAGTAACAGGAAGGAAACATTTAGATGAACATTTCATTCCCTTACGTTTATTTTCGAGGATATTGGGACAATCCGAACCTCATATCCTTCACGGATTAACTAGTTTTGATAGTACGAAAACATATTTGGGTCGACCAGGAACAACCGAGGCTCCGCCCCTTTGATATCTTTATTAATTTGATAGGGAAAGGATAAA
The DNA here is from genome assembly GCA_963576565.1 of Aspidapion aeneum. NCBI lineage: Eukaryota > Metazoa > Arthropoda > Insecta > Coleoptera > Brentidae > Aspidapion > Aspidapion aeneum. The sequence goes on along the minus strand of OY755038.1, from coordinate 70,011,032 downwards.
ATAAATACGAGTTATGCACTTTTGTAAATGGGAGATAAACGAGGGATAAAAACCAAGACTAAAAGAATAAACGAAATCGTGTGAGTTAACATCTGAACACTCTTGTGCCGAGTTTAAGCAGTAGTTCAGTGTGTATTTTTAGGTTCAGGTTCAGAAACAACTTTATTAATGTAAAAATGTTTTACAAAAATGGCGTCAAACCATATGAATCTTAGAGAAAACATTTATAAAGAGCAAAGGAAACTTTTGACTAAAACTGTAACTAAAATACAACTAAATTCTACACTTAGTATAGCTTTACTCATATGGGAATTGGTTGAATGTTCAAATATTCCTGGGTTTGATGCAAGCTCTGATCTCCAGTAATTGATTTTACAGTTGATGGTTTCAATGCTGAGCTTCTTATAGTCCGTCTGGTTATTTTCCTCCTACTTGATATATTGGCAGGGGTCCGGTAGGCAAATGTTCGGTCTATGTATAAAAATTCCAACCGTGGAAATAGATCCGACAACACCTCAATGCGCGTTTTACGTACTTTCTATTCCCTTGGTCGGTGCTGGCCCCTATATACCGGTATAGAACTATTGGTGTATTTCCTCATTGGTTAGTTTGAAAACCGCGGGTTTTTCTTCCAGTCTTGCACCCGAAGTAGAGATTTTTTGGCGAAAAAGTTTTTTTTATAAATAGGTTTGTATCCTTATTTGAACCTAACCGGGAAAATTAGGTTGGTACTATGCGTTTTACCGTCCCCACCAAATCTACGAACGGTTTCCGGTGGCTTCATTTTTTTGTTCTCGACGGAGTGCCTGCTCTCTTCCTAAAGAATTTTGGCTGGGCTGGTGGCCGTCTTGTGGTGTCGCCATTGTTTTGTGGTTATTGGCATTGCAGTAGTTGCAAATTATACCAAAGACGGTATAATTGTGAGCCGTCGTGTTTTAGGCGTAATCTAAAGTGACGCTCATACCCTTTTGAAGGGGATTTAAGTCGGCCTACGCCGTTTCTACGGAAATAAGAGCAGTGGTAAGTTCGATTTTATTTTTTTCATTTTTTTATTATTCGACGACTCTTCAAGATAATATTTGACTCCCAAATTGTAATTAGTTTTCGCGTGAAATGTACTTTTTTTTTGACAAAAAACCTGGGGAATTTTTGGCGTTTTTATATTTTTTCTTTTAACCACGTGTTGGATAAAAACTATATATTGTTCTTCTCCTTTGCCTACAGCCCTGTCCATTCCACCGACAGCTGTGCTGGACGCTGGTGGGAAGCCGGACGAGCCAGTTGTAACCCTGGGAAAGGTACGTTAGGGTTACTTTAGTTCATCTGTTTAAATCTACTTTATTTTATTGAGTTTATGGGGTTCTCGATTTAAGTTACTCGGTGTATGGGAACTTCGTGCAAAATTGACGAATTCCAGGAAACTGAAACATTTCATTTTCCACAGGGTTCTACGCTCGGGCAAGTATCCATCAACACTTGAGACCATGTGCTGCCCTAGCGTGATGTGCTAAGCGGCAGTAGGGGAGGCGCGAACAAACCAGGACCGGAGTAGCAGGAGAACACCATGTTTTAGAATACACCACTTCCAGGTTTACACCATAAAACACATTTTTATTTAATCACAAGATAATCAAAGGACCAAGGTAGGAGCAAGTAGACATTTAGTTATAATCTTTTCATATACATTTTGAATATAATTTAGACATAATCTTTCCATATAAATTTTCAATATAATTTTAACACTTCTTGTGAACGCAAGATAAAGGTATAACGTCATGACCACCATTTTGCGGCATAACTATTTATCTGAATTGTACTGTACCATTGAAAGAGTTTGTTTCAACTTGGCTTCACCTTTATTTTTTTCTTCATAATAATTTGCTATTTTTACCCCTAATTTTCAATTTGAATTATACAAGATGAACTAAATTTTTGTGTTATTTGTACAACCCAATGACCAACTTTGCAGAGACAAAAGAGAGATGAGATTATATTTTTTTTAGCGGTTCCTTTACACTGTTTTACCTCATGGGGTAGATCTCGGACTGGGTTGCTGTCTGTCTCATTCTACCTAACGTAGAATGATGACAGCAGATATTTGGTCCAGGTCTCCCCTATGATAGAATAATTTTGGAAGTATATTTTTTTTAACCATCATTTATACAACTGAGTCTCGCACTACTGACTCAGATGTAGGTACACTATGACCTGTTAAAGGAGTCCATCTACCTGTAAAGTGCTTCTAGTTTTGTCATCTTAATTCAATCTTTTAGAGTTTTATTCTGTTTATTTTTTTTTTTGATTTTTTAATTACACAAATATTCTGGAAGCCTTGGAAGTAAGTAGAATTTCATTGTTTGGCTACAACGTTTGGGTTGAACTGTATTTTAATTAAGATCTTCTTTGTAAAACATTGATATTAAAACACTGTGGCGCACGTAAAATTTTCTTATTTCTGAACCCCCCCTTCTCCGCTGTATAAAAGTTACCGGGCATATCAATGTTTTACCTAGCTGGAAAGTACAGTTCTGCTTCCAGATATTTGTTTAATTATTCAGTGGTTTTTGTGGTGTCACAAGTTGGCAAATTGTTATATTCTAATTACAGTGTCACAAAATGGCAGCAAAGTCTTTAAGCTGCCACAAATGTCATCCAACGCATTTTAATAGGCCACAATGTGTCAAAATATATGTGGGAAGGTCAACTGTACAAATTTTCAAAATTATATGAGAAAAGCGATAAAAACACGAAAAACTAGGTATGTAATTAATTTAAAATTGTAAAATAATTAATCCTAAGCTAATTTACAAATTTATGTCGAAAATTTGACGATGCAATGATAGAAGATTTTTTTCAACCAAAACAAGTCAAAGAAAATCCCCATGTAACGTTTTTTTAAAAAATTATTTTTAAAAAAACCAAACTTTTTTTTTTAATTTCCCGTATCTAAATCGACTAAAAATTGTCCAAAGATTCATTTTTATACAAAAAAATCGTTATATAGTGCGTTTTGACGAGCGAGGTAAAACGTAGTAGAACCCAGGTGTTGGTCAACATTTGTGTTGTGGTGAAGAAACCCCCACCAATAAGAATTTCTTGAAAGTAACCGCAAGGTACTCCCGCTATGTCTCAGTATACCACACAGCGACGTTGGAATTCCTTAAGTGGGCCTAATCTAACTTACTTAGTCATGTGTTTAACGTCACTGTAGTAACGACCACACTGTTATGTCGCAGCTAACTATCTTCTACGTCGAAGCGGCCGCTTTTCTTTTCTATATTAGCGTAAAAGGAGCACAGCAGCACAAATATTATTATCATTTTTTTTTGGTAGAATTATTATTACACACTAAGGTGAACAGTAAACAAAGTCACTAAGTTTGTTACCTTCCTAGCCCACGCAGCAGCAAGATATATTTTATTTTAGTTGATGTTAATTTTATTTATATTCACTTTATATTTTAGATTATTTTGATAGAAATGTCGAACCCAAAGATTATAGGTTATAATATATGTCGAACCTATCAACATTAAAACATTTTAAAAACTGTCAATTTAATCACTCTCTAAATTAAGGACACTCATCGTAAAGGAAAGCTTTATGCTTAACGATGAGTGACCTTAGTCTAAATAACATAAATCATGACCAACTTAAATAAAAGAAATAAAAAATATTTTCCGACCTCTTGGTGCTTTATCAGTTCACTGTGGAGACCAGAAGGTTTTCCAAAAAGAAAAGTTTCAGTTTAAAAGAAAATGTATTTTCAGTGTATTAGGTAGGTATACTTACACAAACTATGGAACTAACATTTGAAAGTCATGACTTTATCTTCCTTGAATGAAAAATAGCTTTTATTTCGACTAATTTATAGATTCTTATAAGTCAGAGCTTTATTTTTGCCTTTTTGGGCAGAGTATCTTTGCTCTTTTGCACTAATTTTATTGACCATTTAAATTAGATAAAGAACGCGCTTAAAATTATTTAGAGTTCATTTTATATTTGCAGAGGTAATTGAAAGTAAAATTAAATTTGAATCGAAATTAATTTTTACCATTTAACATTTTAATACTTTGTTAAAAAGATTCATTTTTATTTAGCTGAGCCTGTAGTTATTAATGTAAAAGTCGACAACATGCCGACGGAAGATATTATCAAAAATAGTCCAATAAAGAAAGTAGCGTAGAGTTTAATAAAAAAATACTCTGCCAATATATGGGCCCCTAAGCTCACACTAGGTACTATAGTTATAGTGTACGTGTGAGCTAATATAACTAAAAACTGAAATATATTATATTCAACTCCAGACTAAATTACCTTTTGTTTGATACCACACAAGCCATGTCTTGACTTAAACTCAAATTTTTGAAATCTACCCCCACCCTTTAAAAAAACAAAAACTAAAATGTATTTTGTTAAACTCCGGACTCAATTACCTTTCGTTTGATATCACACACGCCATATTTTCACTTAAATTCTAATTTTTAAAATATACCCCCACCTTTTTTTTAAATAAATTAAAATGTAATTTGTTTAACTGCAGACTCAATTACCTTTCGTTTGATATCACACACGCCATATTTTCACATAAACTCTAATTTTTGAAATCTACCCCCACCCTTTTATTTGGTTTGTGTTCGGTGGATTTTGTTAATTTTCAAATGGGACCATCTCGGCCCAAGGCCCAGCCTAGGTACCAAATTTTATTAAAATCGGCTAAGCGGTTTTTGAGTTATGCGCGTTGGTCTTTACAGACAGACATACAGACAGACAGACAGACATACAGACAGACAGACAGACAGACAGACAGACAGACGGCGCAACAAAAAAGTTTCAAAATCATCTGAAACGCAAAGATATATAAAAAATTTTGAAATCGGAGCAACTTTTTTTTTCTCGAAAAAATTATCATCATAGCTCACACTACTATAGTATAGTATATGTGTGAGCTAATAAGAGAAATATCGTTAAAATGTATAGGTACTAAACTTAATAAATCCCAGTACCAAATAAAATTAATTGAAATTAATAAATAATTTTTTTACATCTAATTTGAGATAAGGAATAAATTTAGTTGATGGAAAATTTTTCCAGGCTGTTATAAAGTAAATGTTAACTTTTTTATTATTAAAGATAGAGAAAAGATTAAATCGGTAAATTAGGAGAATTATTGAGGCCCTTTAAGATGGTCAAACCAAAAAAAAATCGATTACAGCGTTTTTGGATCTTTACAAAAAAAAGTATATTTTTTTTTAACAAAACTAACTGTATTTGAGTTTTTCTGACCTTTTCATTACTCACAAGCTGCTTTTTATAAAACTTTTTATAAAAGCAGCTTTTCTAACTATTGATATCAGTTTAAAGGTGTTTTCTCATTGCTAATTTTTTTACAGCAAAGAAAATTGCAATATGCTTTATTTGTTTATGCACTGTTACAATGTGGCGGCTCAAAAATGAAAAATAAAAGAATTTTGGAAAATTCACAACTTTTTTATGTCTTAACTGATTTTTTTAGACTAATTTTATTTTATTTGGATGATTGTCGACTTTTACAAAATCTATTAATCACTTGCATTTTTGTGTTTTTGTCTCTCAAGAAAATATATTCCTCAACATCATGTTTTTTTTTTTTGTTTTTTTACGTTTTATAGAGAAACGGCTGATTTTACAAAAAAAAATAGAAGATATGAGAAACATGTGTATTGACTAGTTGACATGGTGGTTCATTTTTATCATAAGTTAAAAAGTTTTCGAGTTATGCTCCAAAAACTATGAATTTGTCTTGAGGGTACCCCAGACACCAAAAATTTACTTTTTCATGAAAGTTTCAAAAGTGGAAAAACTTATTCAAAAATGAAAAAGCTCTACCATTTTAAATATTGCGAGTTAAATTTTTATTTTTTGTAGTATATATTCTGAGAAATATAACAGTGTACTTATGGCCGACTCACAATTTTGCACCAATGTTTTTCCGACTATTTTTTATACTTTAGAGCAACCTCTGGGAACCTTAAAGGCACATCAGTGGAAAGGTAATTTAATTCTCTACAAAAAACTACCAATCCATTTTTCTCTTAAAATTACAGCCTTCAAATGCCAATTTCGTAGTGTTTTGTGCATAACTCGAAAACTTTTTAACTTATGGTAAATATGAAACACAATAGGGACACAACTTGTCAATACACATCTTTTTTGTATCGTAATATCCGCAGTTTCTCTATAAAACGCAAAAACACGAAAAAAACACGATGTTAAGGAATATATTTTTTTTGAACACAGGAACATAAAAAATGCAAGGGGTTCATAGTTTTATAAAACTGCACTATAATCCAAATAAAATAAAATTAACTTGAAAAAATCGGTTAGGAAATAAAAAACTTCTGAATTTTCCAAAATTCTTCTGTTTTTTATTTTTGAGCCGTTATATTGTATTTGGCATGTGTGGAATTGTGTTCCTAAAGGTAAGGGCTTTCAACCCCTAAAGTCAACTTTACATTAACACGAAAAGTACATGAAGCGAATAAAGTAATAATTAAGAATCAATGGTGCAAATACATAAGGATTCCTGGCAATGCTCAAGCAATCCAGCTCTGGCCTCTTCATAAACTAGCACATTGTTCGGTTTTGCTTATTGCATCGGTTGACCACAAAGCACTGCATTTTTCGAATTTGTGCAATAAACAGAATTCTGCTTCAGGCAGTTTATATTTAGAAAGAGACTATTTATCGGTCCAGGAAACTATTATTTCTGTCAAGGAGAATAAGATTCGTCTCGGATTAAACAACTTTAAGTAGATTTTTCAGTTACATGGTTGGTCTTTCTTTGCTACCAAAATTTTTATATTTTATTTTTATTAATATGGTTATTATAACCAATTTGTAATACCATATTTATAACACTATTCATATGGTACGATGGTTGTTGTCTTTCATATTTTGTACATGGGAACATAGAGAGCGACACTGATCGAATGTCGTTACTAAAACTTAACATCAATGTTTACCCAATCTAAATTCAAAACGTCAGTGCGATATATATAATTTTATAGCTACAGTGAAATTTTTAAATTAACAAATCAGTCGAAAAATGGAATTAAACCGAGAAAATTTTAGAGTTATAATTTTTTCAAATTTCGAAGGAAATTATCTTAACCAGAATGCCTTGCCGAGTTGATTTCTATTTTCGGTAATGAAGCACCTCATCAGTCGACAGTTTCTCGTTGGTATGGAGAATTCAAGCGTGGACGGATTAGCCTTTATGACGATCCAAGTCCAGGTTCCCCAAAACGGCTGTCACGCAGGAAAACATTAATACTGTACGCATGCTCATCCCAGAAAATCGACGTGTGACATATCTCAAAATTAAGGCTTCATTTGAGACTTCAAAGGCTTCAATCAAGAAAATTAGTTTCCCGCTCGATACCGCATATGAAGGCAGGCAAGACACTCGAGAGACGAGTACAGCATCGTCAGTGGTGATGAATCGTGGATTTACTCATATGAACCCGAAAATAAACGTCATTCGTCTGTTTGGGTGTTCCAAGATGAAGAAAATCCAACAAGAGTCATCCGTTCTCGAAGTGTATTCAAAAAGATGTACGCGACATCCGTCTCAAAAGCAGGTCATGTAGCAACAATTCCTCTGGAGGATCAAAGAACTGTTCCTGCTGATTGCTACATCACCTTTTGTTTGCCGAAAGTCATCGCTGAGCTTCGAAAAACGAACTCCGAACTACGAATCATCCCCCATTAAGACAATGCAACTTCGAACAAAGCACAAAAAACCATTGAAATTTTAACCCAACAAAACGTCGCATTGTTGGACCATCCTCCAAACATTCCCGACCTAGGTCCCAACGATTTCTATACTTTTCCAAAACTCAAGTATGGACTGCGTGGTCAAAGATTTCAGTCGCCAGAGGAAGCAGTCGACGCATTCAAGAATGCAATTTTGACAGTACCAACAAACAAGTGGACAGGTTTAAGCGTATGCAAAAGTACATTAGTTTTCGTGGAGAATACTTCCAGAAATAATAAAGGTATCTACTGTTTTATACTGCGTAATACCAAAATTGCTTTGCAGTCCTGGGTTGGTGGAATACATATTAAAAAGTAGAAAGATATACATTTTTAACGTTACTTATTTCTTGGTTCTTGAAGCCTCCAAGACTCCGTTTCATACGCGTCTGATATAACCATTGGCTGTGCTCAAAACTAGGAGTCGGAACCGAGCCGAGCCTAAATAAAAAACTACCTACTTACCCTTTTCCTTTTTTTCTTGTTTTATTTTCAATTTAAGCAGAAAAGTTGATTTTTATTTCAGGCAATAACTTAGTTTAAATATACTATTTTTTGTAACTAAAGACTTTCTCGTAAATTACTCATACACAAGAAAACGAGATAAATTTGACCTGGAAATTACAAAAGTGTAAGCAATATAGTATAGCATTTTGGCTTATGCGCATGACTAACTAACTGACGGACAAGGTGTTTTGTATTTGACGCTCCACATGTCATGACAGTATGACGACTGGGGACCCTTGCGCAAAAGAAAAATTAAGTCCATTTAAATTTTCAAAGTTACTTACAAATGTGTGTGAACTTAAATGGGAAGGACCCGCATAGTTCTAAAAGATGTTTGGCAAGAACACACAGAACATGCAAAGTGAAAGAAAATGTCCAAAATTTACCAATTACAAATTCACATTTTCATTGGCAAAGACGACGAGATAAAAAGTAATAAAAATTTAAATAGCTAAATGTGTGTTGGGTAAAATGCATCCTCTAAAAATTCTAAGTGATGTTATCAGAAAGTTATGATTTTATGTGCTGTAGTCTCTATTATGCTTTGGAGTTATATTATTTCCTCTACAACGGAATCTGGAAAATTTGCCGTAGGTTGTGAGGGCTTGGTATGAGAATACATAGGAGAAAATATCCTTGCCAGTATAAAATCATATAGAACGATAATATAGTAATATTAATAATATAAATAAAATTTCTGACGTCCGTTGTCTTTATTTTAAACACGACGTTTCGGTTAGAACTTCTAACCGATCAAGTCTAAACTAAACAATCTAGTATACAGGCTACTACTTATACTACTGCAATCAGATGTGACGGTCCGCCCCCTTTTTTAATCCTAAGACGTCTGTATTCCTTAAGGAGTGGTTTCCATGTGTTTGTTATGTCCGTGCTTGATTGTCTTCTTTATTCTGCATTATAAGCGCAACTTCAATAATTTTTCATTTTCGCCAATGCGACTCCTTATGCCAAACCTCAGCTTCAGTCCATTGAATCTCGTGATCATTTGACCATGCATGATTCGCTGAACCGGATTACTCAATGTCCCCTAATGGGGTATTTTTTAGATGTTTATTTGCTCTAACTTAAAGAGTTACATGTTACACCTCTTTATGATTTACCATCACACAGGATTTGGTAAATACATTCCCTATTATTTGAGGTATTTTCTGTTTTTTTTTGTTACAAAACTTTTTATCGTATTTTCCGATGAAAATACTGTTTTTATATTATAGTGTTTGGCTAGTCGTCTTTTGTTTTCTGAAATCCCTTGAACATAGGGAATGTTAATAATACCCAGTTGTTATTTTGAGAATTATTATTTTGAGAAATTACTTCATTTCGTTTGTTTAAAATTTTAGAGATTGTTGATTTGTTGAGTTTATTAATTTCTCGGAATAACCATACTGTTGTATATCCTTTTTAGTATTGTAGATTTCTGTGGTTAATTCTTCATTATTACTACAAACATTTACGGCTCCTAAAAAAACTTCTTATAACACCTTGTTTTGTAGCAACAAAATGATTAGCCTTAAAATTTAGGTACTGTCCCCTGTGTGTAGGTTTCCTATATACAGTGGTATGAATGTTTTCCTCTATTCGTTTGACAAGAATATCCAAAAAAAGGTAAGGCCGAATCTATTTCAATTTCCATTGTGCACTTGATTGTTGGTCGAATAACGTTCAAATGGTGTAGAAAAAGCTGCAGTTCCTCATCACTTTCCGGCCAAATAATAAATGTTTCATCCACGTAACGTAGCTATAGTTTTGGCTTGACTCTTGCTGCGTTAATCGCATAGTCCTCGAACCACTCCATGTAGATGTTTGCTACCACTGGCGAAAGAGACGAACCTATTGGAAGTCCATCATTTTGCATAAAACTTATCATCACTTGAATGTAAGAGTTACGGAGACAGCTCCACTAGATCCATTACCCCCTCCACCGATAGCTTTGTTCTCTTGTGAAGTGTATCATCAGTTTGTAATTTGTTCTTGATGATACTGAGCTAAAACAAAGAAGTGTCTCGGTATTTCCTTTTGGTGTACAGGTTAGAGGAAATACCAGGAAATACTTGGGAATAACTGGAAAATATACCAGTTCTTGGGAAAGACTAGGAAATACCAGGAAATAACGTAGCTTTTATACCGTAGAAATTTCCTTTTGGTGTACAGAAATCGGCGATCGAGCCATTTCTCGGGTAAAACTCACCAGCAGTTGTAATGCCACTTCATAAAGAATAATATAAAATTCCAAGTGCCTACTTACTTTTTAAAGCAAATGCAAAAAATGATGCAAATGAGCCTCTTGCGGCAATTTTCTCGGAAATAATTAGTATGGACAAAGAAATTTATAAAACCAAAATTGAAGAGCAGTTCTTTCTCTATAAGGCCCACATTGAATTAGATATTCATTGTCAAAATGGTCAAATGATAGTAATTCAGCGTTACCAATACACCTATTTTCTATGTAATTCCCCATTATATGCAAAATTAACTACTATGACTATGTCTGTTTAGAATGTTTTTCTACATTGCCCGACGCCTATTCTCCACCTTCTTCGATTCTGACAATCATCTTCTATTAGGTTTTTTTGACTGATTGATCTTGGGATTGACTTTGCCATTCCAGTTTGGGGCGCCCTCTTTTTCTGCGCCCTACTTGTTGCCATTCTAGCACCTGCTTTGGTAACCTTTCGTCATTTATTCATTGTACATGACCGTATCGTATCAGTAGTCTCCTAGTAATGTCATTCGTTATGCTTCCGTCGATTCCCATTCTTTCTTTCATGGTCTCATTTCTTATATGACCTGACCATTTCGACACTTTCCGTTTTTGTTTTATATTGTTTTCCTACGCGACAAGTCTCTGTTCCATACAACAGCATGCTTTTCACCATTGTTTCATATATGTTAAATATTTAACTTTTTTTATCTCTCTGCTGCATAAAATACTAAAATGAAAAAAAGAAAGCAGCAATCTGCATTGATAGCCTTCATAAAATGATTTATTTATAAAAATTTTTTTGGTTAAAAAATTCTGAAAGCTCCCTTAACCGGACGCGAACCTCTGACAACGGGACGGAGCGCTGCACGACATGGGCATAAATATTATGTAGTATGTTGGCAACAACGCACTCCGCTGCTGGGGAATTACTGAATACTTCTGTCGTATTAACAACATATTTTATTTGGCGGGACTGCTGTTTTATTTTTATTGTCCGGTTGGGTAGTAATATATCTCTTTGAAATAGAGCCTAGTAAAGGACTTCTTAGTTTACGTGAAAAAATTATATTAGTATTAAATAAAAATACAGTGAAACCTCCTATAAGCGGACACTCACGTTTTCGTCAATTTCGTTCGCCTATTGGAGGTGTCCACTTATGAGAGGGAACTGCGAAATTTTAATATTTATTTATTAACACTATCCGCTGCTTGAGTTTTTCCGATATTAAATTTTTCAGCGATCTTTCGTGCTGATGTTCCTTCTCTGAAACGTTAACAACTTTCATTTTTTCACGTAAACTAAGAAGTCCTTTACTAGGCTCTATTTCAAAGAGATATATTACTACCCAACCGGACAATAAAAATAAAACAGCAGTCCCGCCAAATAAAATATGTTGTTAATACGACAGAAGTATTCAGTAATTCCCCAGCAGCGGAGTGCGTTGTTGCCAACATACTACATAATATTTATGCCCATGTCGTGCAGCGCTCCGTCCCGTTGTCAGAGGTTCGCGTCCGGTTAAGGGAGCTTTCAGAATTTTTTAACCAAAAAAAATTGTCCGCGTCCGGTTATTAGAAAGTCCCGTTATAGGAGTGAATTTTACATGTAAATAAATAGCGAAAAGCTTTGTTCCAACAAATTTGTCCGCCTAAAGGGAGTGTCCGCTTAATAGAGGTGACCGCAAAAAGAGGTTTTACTGTACACCAGATCCTCAAAAGAAAAAAAAACCTTTCCGAAAAAAAATTATAGTTAAGACCCCATGCCGATCGACGTATTCCGTGTCATGTTTATATAAATACGTGCTTTAATAAAACTTCAAATATGAATTAGATAGGTATCGTTATATTAAATAAATACAATATATAGGCCCTAGTGAAACATAACCAAGCCAATACTCATAAATGTAACACCCTCATTACAACGTTGGGAAAGAAGGATAAGTGCGCCCTCATAAAAATCCTACACAATGGGCTGGAAATTGTACGGTTTTCTCCTTTTTAGGGAACATTCACTGCCCGATCAGGTTTCGGTATATCTTTAAGGAAAAGTAGATATTAGCTCACACGTATACTATAACTATCATAGTAGTGTATTAGCTCACACGCATACTATAACTATAGAAATGTGAGTTAAGGTGATCGTGTTAAAAAAAAAGAAGGTTGCTCCAGTTTCACAATTTTTTATCTATCTTTGCCTTTAAGATGATTTTGAAACTTTTTTTGTCACGCCGTCTGTCTCTCTGAATGTCTGTCTGTCTGTAACGACCAACGCGCATAACTCAAAACTACTTGCCCGATTTTAATGAAATTCGGCACCTTGTTTGGGTTTTGGCTCTAGATTGTCCCGTTTAAAAATAAATAAAATCCAATAAACATTAAACCCGGTTTCCACCTACAAATTCTCATGCGTGCCCGCGCATGCGTCACATGACTGTCATAATATTTTATATTGAGATCATATGACGCGTGAGCGGGCACCCACGAGAACGAGGGAACCGGGTGTAAATCGAAAAAACGGGTGGGGTTAGATTTAAAAATTAGAGTTTTGTTAAAAATATTACACATGGGAATACAACTTAACGACCGATTTACCATATACACACTACAGTTTGCTGACGACCAAGTAATTGTAGCTAATGATAAAGAAGACATGGAGTATATGATGAGAAAGTTAACAGAAGAATACCAAAAGTGGGGATTAACAGTGAACGTGGACAAGACACAGTACTTATGTATTGGAAACGAATCCAATTAGTTAGAACTAGACAATACAAAAGTAATATCTCCATGCAATGAGTATGTATACTTGGGTACATTTGATAAGAGAGGAACAGACTGTAAAGAACTGAGAAAAAGAATAGTAAAAGCAAAAAATGTTATTGGATGTCTTAACAATATTTTATGGAGCAGAGAGATAAAAAAGAATGAAAAATTTAACATTTATGAAACAATGGTGAAAAGCACCCTGTTGTATGGAATAGAGACTTGTCGCGTAACAGAAAAATACAAAACAAAAATGGAAAGTGTCGAAATGGATGCAATAAGATCAATGAGAATATCTAGAACAGATCACATAAGAAATGAGATCATAAAAGAAAGAATGGGAATCGAAGGAAGCATAACGGATGACATCACTAAAAGACAACTGATATGGTACGGCCATGTACAACGGATTAACGACGTAAGATTACCAAAGCAGGTCCTAGAATGGCAACCAATAGGGCGCAGAAAAAGAGGGCGTCCTAAACTAGAATGGCAACAGTCATTCCAAAGATCAATGAGTCAAAAAAATCTGACAGAAGATGATTGTCAGAATCGAAGGAGGTGGAGAATAGGCGTCGGACAACGTAGAAAAACGTTCTAAACCGACTAAATAAAAATAAAAATATTACTTGTGATGTATTGTATTAAAAATAACTGTGCATAAAGATAAAGAAATATATTACAGTTTGTTTTGTGCAGTGATGTTACACTGGGGGAGGGGCGGAATCTCCAATCGGACGCGTCCCCGGGTGGCGTTATTTTCGCGGAACAAAATGTGTAAAAAATACATTATACATTAATCGTGTGACCTTAGGTACCCATAAATTGGCAGTATTTTTTAAAAGGTATCATCAAAAGAAGGCATATGGGTATTGTCAGATCATATGGGTAAGGCACCTATCTCATATACGTAATATTACCTATATGACCTATGTTCGTTATAGATCCAAGAACTGCAGAAAGTCGTCTTTTATTTATTTTAGGCTTGTATAAACGTGTTTTTGGATTGTTTATAAGAATTTTTTAGGGGCGTAAAATTCTAAACCTTATTATTTTATTTTGAGCAGATTTTTGAGTTGAGTTTGAGTTTAAAATAAATGGATCAATGACGGATCTGATACCTTCCTAGCTAACCTTTTAGCACTCTTCAAGTGAAGCCATGATATACTAAACAGTTTTCTGTAAATATCTCAGAAACTAAAGCTCTTACTAAGTTTTTGACTATAACTGTTTAGGCAGCTGATGAATAGTTTTAGATAAACTTATGTGGCAACTTACATGACAAGATGATTAATGTTTGATGAATTGTCCGTTTCCATATGGTACTCAATATGCAGGGTGCACCTCACTATTGGACCATACAGAGAAGGGTTGGTACCACATATACAGGAACATTACATAACAACAACGCATATATTGACCAAAATGTAGTCTACTATATCCCGAAAACCGCATATTGATACAACGCTCCATTAATATTAATAATAATAATAACATAGGCGCACCCAGATAGAGGGGGCCCCCACGCCGAAGATTTTTTAAAGATATTTTCCAAATTATTGATGAATGAAAATATAAAATAACATAAAATACAAGGCCTCGGGCCCCCCAAGACATATACATATTCCTGGGTGCGCCACTGATAATAATAATAGTTAGCACAAAACATTTCAAAAGGACAAAATACAAGTAAAATAAACTAAACTAAATAAACAGATTAACCCACCTAAGGTTTCCCTTGTTGGTGGGTTAATTATAAAGGAAATTTAATAATCTATACCATTGAATTCTATACCCTACGGGTAGACCCGGAATGGGCCTAAATTGCCATTATATCAAGCTTTTATCGCAATTGACCATATACAAGTAAGAATTTAATAAGCAAGACAGGGATGAAAATAAAATTTCGGTTTGGTAAGTCCGGACACATGCAACATCGCAAAAATATTCTATTGGCTTGTCTTGGATAAAAAAGGTCAGTGGCGGCAAAAAATAAAAATTTTGAATTCCACTAGCATTTTTTTATCAACAATTTTCTGTTTGAATAATAAATAATTCATGAATACTTACTTGTGTATAATGTGTTTACAAAATTCTCTTCAGTAAAAATAAGAGTAAAAAGAATTTGTTAGCATGCTAAGTGCAGTGGATGTATTAAAATTATTGTTTTCAAATTAGAACTTTACAAATGTTGTACCTTCCTGGTAAAATATTTTCTTTCTTTGAACAAGTGTCTTCTTCAACCCTTCTCTTCTTGGATGGACTACAAGTTATGCTGGAGTGAAATTTCGGAACTAAAAATTTCAATTTGGAACGGGACAACTGGGCGCCGGGCCAACCCGGCGCCGCCAACAGGGCGCCATGCCGGGCCTAATGGGCGCCGGGCCAACTCGGCGCCGTACTATTTTTTTTCGATAAAATGTACCGATAAAAAACAAAATAAATGTAATTTATACAAAAATTTCAAAATCTATTACGTCGAGTGTTGAAATCTGGTAGGTGTAGTGTTCTGGTAATCTGGTAAAAATACCATTTACGTTTGTTATTTCAAGAATGGCGGATCCAAAATGGTGGATTTCTTTATTTTTAAACCGATTTGTCTCAAGCTTGAAAGTTTGCAGTGTTTGAGATCACTTAATACAGTTTTATCCTCAAACTTAAAAAAATTTAAATGGCGGATCCAAAATGGCGGATTTTCTTATTTATGCACCAATATTTATCTAATATAGAACTTGGCAGTGTTTCAAGTCGCTGAATATGATTTTTGACTCAAACTCATAAAAAAATCAAAATGGCGGATCCAAAATGGCGCATTTTTAAATATTTATGAATTTGAGTAAAAAATCATAATCAGCGCCAATTTCTATCTTTGATACATATCCGGTGCATAAATAAAAAATCCGCCATTTTCCATTCGTCATTTGAAATTAAGTGCTTTCAAGCACTGCAAACTTTCAAGTTTGAGACAAATCGGTTTAAAAATAAAGAAATCCGCCATTTTGGATCCGCTATTTTGGATCCGCCATTCTTGTAATAAAAAAAGTAAATTTTATGTTGTCAGGTTACCGGAACTCTCTCTAAATTTTTACACTCGACTTAATGGATTTAGCTCTAACAAAACCAAATTTCAAGAATATTACGTAAAGGATTTTTTAAAAATGTTTTTGAATAAGTAATAATATATCTATTTTGTTTTTCATCTGCACATTTTATCAAAAAAATATATTTTAGTCCGGCGCCCAGTTGGCCCGGCTTCCAGTTGGCCTGGCGCCCAGTTGGCCTGCCGCCCAGTTGGCCCGCCGCCCAGTTGGTGCGCCGAGTTGGCGGCGCCCAGTTGTCCTAGACTGCAACACATTTCAGGACAAATTATTATTAAAAAATAATATTATAAGTGCGGGGAAGTGACATTTTCTGAATTAAAATATGTGAGGGTAAAATCGCACGGTCGCAGAAAAAAAACTATTTATCGTGACGCTACTGAACTTTCTCGTGTTTTATCAAAAACTATCCGTCAAGACGACTTACCCATGAAATGTTGTTTTTTCATTGATTTTTTGTCTTCTTTTGCTCAAAAAACAATTTCGCACCATGGTTGAACTCAAATAGTTACTTCTAAACTTGTTTTTAAACGTTTTTAAGATTTCCTTTTGTAGTATTTCCGCACGAAATTCAAAAAATTCATTTCCGTACTTAGACAACATTGTCTATCAGTTTTCCCTGTATAAAACGACAAGCAGATTGAATTACTCAAAATACGGCAGGTGGATTAAAACTAGCCATCTGCTTTTCTGTCGCACTTATGCCGTCAGTGTGAAAGAGATAAAAGTACCCATATATTATCTAGAGTATTATTAGCATGCAAAATCAGCCTATCTTTGTCCGTTTCACATGTTCAATAATGCTTTCTTTTTCTATTGTAAAAGAAATACCCGCCCCTATAAACCAAATTGGATAGGGTCAACAAAAAATACCTTGTCTTTCCGTCTCTAAGGCCCTTTCAGGGCCTTATGGATCGTTCATACTCGTCTTTTGTCTAGTCTTTTGTCTTGGTTTAGTCATATGTCTTGTCATAAGAAAGTTAAAACCACTGTTTCTTATGGGAGTGTTCATACAATGCTTTTGCTTTTGTTTTTGATTAGTCTTTTGTCTTAAGAGTTGCCAACTTTCAATCCTTAGGATAACGACTAAGACGAGTGACAGACATCAGCTGATATTTGTTGTTTTTTTTACAGGGCGTTCGAAGAACACAAGCGCGCGGCCGAAATTTTGAATTTTCCGCCATTAATCATGTTTTTAACAGAAAATCTCAACATAACCTCAAAATTTTATTTGTTTTTTTTTCTTTTTTTTTTTAAATACTTTATTGTCACAAAAGAAAATAAATTTTCACAAGACAAAGCAGGCTAAATCTACGACAATAAACAAAAAAAATCCAAATAATAAACAACTAAGGGTGAGTTTCTATCCTATTAATAAAATTGATTTAGTATATTTAGGATTTTTTTTAAATTGAATTTTGAATTTCCTTTTAATGCGCACTAATATAAATACATCAATAATTCTTAGGTGTCTAGGCTTATACTTGAACAAGTTACATACATATAAAAAATTAAAAAAAATCGAGTTAAAAGAATCAAAAACTGAATTAAAGTTAAAACAAAATACAATATATAAAAGGTAAAAACATACATAACAAACAAAAAAAATTGCGTTAAAAAGACAGTAAAAAAATGTACAAAATAGGTCACATCATCGTTAATTTAAAGCTAAAATGTTTAAAAATTATAATATAAAAGTCATTAAAACTCTAATATAAAAGAAAAATCTGTCAGGACAAAAAAAAACACAAATATAGATAGGAAACACCAGTTAATTTAAAGATAAAAAGTAAAAAAAGGGAAAATCAATGTAGTTCAGGTACTTGATGACTAGACTAGAGGATTGTCATAAAATTCACTTAAATTATAATAAGCCTTCTTTAAAAGACTTTTTTTTAGATTAATTCTAAAAGATTTAATGGCTTGTTGGGATTTTATACTACCCGGTAAATGATTGAAAATTTTTCTACCTTCATATATCAGAGAAGTTTTTGTTAGATTTGACTTTGGAATTGGCAGTGGCAAATCACCAGCCCGGCGGGTGCGACCCGATGCTCCAGATCCTTTAGCAATGTTACCTTTGTTTTTATATATAATCTCTAAAATGTACAATGATGTCATTGTTAAAATGTTTTGCGCTTTAAATATTGGTTTGCAGCTTTCTCGTTGGTGAGTATTAGTAACAAAGCGAAGTGCTTTTTTCTGCAACAAAAAAATTGAGTTTAATAAATATTTGTTGGTCGATCCCCAAAAGGCAATGCCATAACGTAAGCGTGACTCAAATAGAGCAAAATAAACCGAGCGAGCAATCCCCGAACACAACTCATTCCTCACAATGCGTATAGCAAAACACGCAGATGACAGTTTTTTGCCAAGCTGAAAGATATGATCATCATATTTCAATTTGTGGTCTATTACTAACCCAAGGAACTTCGAGGAATCATTCTGCGTCAAAAGCTCGTCCGCCAACCTAGTGCCCGCCATGTCACAATTAAAGCCCATAATGTTGGTTTTCTTTATATTAAAAGCTAATTTATTAGCATCGCACCATATTTGGATTTTTTTAAGGTCCTGAGAAATAATAGTTTTTAAAGTCTGGATGTCTTTATTGTGCCACACAACAGCAGTATCATCGGCAAAGAGAGTAAATATACCTGAAATGTCCAAATTTACTATGTCATTAATATAGATTAAAAAAAGCAGAAGGCCCAGAACAGATCCCTGGGGGAATCCGCACTTCACCCTCCCCACCGACGAACCTCCCTGCGGACACAAAACAACTTGAGATCTTTCGTTTAGGTAAGATCTAAACCACCCAAGAGCAGTGCCCCTAACGCCATATTTTTCAAGCTTTCGCAGCAGTATTTCATGATCTACACAGTCGAAGGCCTTGGAGAGATCACAAAACACCGCTGCCGAAGCCTCTTTGTTATTAATGTTGTTATATACATGTTCTAAAAATTTAAAGATGGCATCATGGGTGCCCCTGGATGGCTGAAACCCGTACTGATTGCAACAAATAAGGCTACGATTCTTCAAATATTCCCAGACCCTTTTTTTAACTAACTTTTTTACAACTTTAGACAGCGTAGAGAGTAGAGAAATGGGTCTAAAATTGCATGGTTCATTAGTCTCTCCTCCTTTGTGCAAAGGTATTACGATTCCTTTCTTTAAGCACTTTGGAAAGACTCCTTTATTCCACGAATGGTTTATTGCTTTCGAAAGAGCTTTAAAGGCACAATCAGGAAGTTTGGAGAGTACCTCAACTGATAGTCCATCTTCGCCGAAAGATTTTTTATTAGAAATTTCTTTTAGGGTTTGTTTGACTTCGAGGATAGTTGTGGGGAAAAAGTAAAAGGAATCACATACTTCAACTTCATTTAAGTAGCTTAAAGGATCAATGCTCGAAGACAGATTCTGCATTAAATTTTCTCCTATACTGCAGTAATAGTTGTTTAGTGAATCTGGGTCAATGTTGACTTCTACTGCTTTTGATTGATTGTTTTTATTGCGAAATTCGTTTACCATAGACCAGCTTTCTTTTTGTTGATTTTTGGAATTTTTAATTTTATATGATAGTATTCATTTTTGGCAAGTTTTATTAATCTATGGTAAACTTTCTGATAGTTATTGCAGTACTCTATAAATTTATATGGTTTGTCTTTACAATGTTTTTTCGCTTTTGTTCTTTCGTGTCTGTGTTTCGTGCACAGATTAGGTTAAATAAGATTGTTTTGTGTAGAAAATGACTTTTGAAAAGGGGCCTTTTTATTGAAATTGATTTTTTTTTTTCAGTGGGTTATGACTAAGACTAATCAAAAACAAAGGACGAGTATGCACAGCCGATTTTGTTTAAGACAGCTAAGACTTATCAAAGGACAAAGACTAATTAAAAACAAAAGACTAAGACGAGTATGAACAATACTTTATACAACTGAATGATCTATACCAATTATTATAATCATATCAAATAGTTTAAGTCAATGTTTGGGTTAATAATAAGTCGCTTATACGGAACATGTCAAAATCGAGAGAAAACTGTCCATAATGGGAGTGTGTCGTAATTGGGATCAAGATATCAAAAACATTTAAGTTTTTATAATTTGTCTTATTTTTTGTCTGTTTTACAAAATCCAGCCTGTGAGTTTCTTTATAAATAGATTTATGTTTGTTGAGTTTATTATTTCTAGTGGAATGTGGTAATGAATTTTAGGACTGAGGTTTGTAAAGAAACGCTGTGCTAACGTAATTTTGACTTGAGGCAGCTGCCTAGTTTGGTGTCTTAATCTGGTTTGATGATAGGGGAAGATTGGAGAGTAGGTATCTTTTTTTTAAACTGTCTTAAAGTGATCTTTTGAAAGTATAACTGCTTTAGATTGAAAAACCCACTTTCTACATAAAGCAAATCTGTAGAATAAAGCCTATTTCTGCCAAAGATGACTTGGATTATCCATTTCTGGGAAATTTTAAGCGGTTGTAAATGTGATTGATGCGCTCCCCCCAGACAAGAGTATGTTAAATGGGGTTGTATTAGAGAAAGATATAATTGACTTAAACATTTTATCTCGAATAATTTCTTTAGCTATTTAAAGTTATTTATGAACGACCTTATCTTATTAGTAACAAAATCAATTTGATTATTTCATTTTAAATTCTGGTCAAGAACGATTCCTGAATATTGAATTTTGTTGGTTGACTTTATGTCAAATTTTTGGTCGTTCAGTTTAAATTCCACATAACAGCCGAAAGGCATGAAGTAGGTATTTTCTACATTAACTGTCAGGATTATACCAAATTAACTGAATATGTTAACTAAGTCAGACTCTACCTGTTCTTTTAGAGGTACCCAAGATTTTCCTTTATAAATTATTAGTCATCAGCAAAACAAATAATTTTGCCTTGACTGTTAATATTAAATAAATTATTTATATATGTATAGGTTAAATAAAATTGGTCCTTGAGGAACGCCATATTCAAGTTTAATCTCATCACCGAGCTCACCATAATGCAAACATATTGAGTTCTCCCTTCGAGGTAACTCTTGAGTAAAGTCAAAGCAGAGTTAGCATTTTAAAAAAATTTTAATTGTAAAAAAACTGTCATTAGCATTAATGAATTTTGACCAAAATCTAATCAGCTCTAATAGTGTCGAACACTAATTTACCCGAAATGATAAATTGGTTCAACGGTTAAGGAGCTATCGTGTTACGGACAGAAATAATATACATCCACACACACACACAGACAGACATCACGACGATATTGCTAAGATAAGTCAAAATGCATCCGGTTTAGTGTCGTCAAATGGCGATTAAAATTCAATGAAGCCAAGTCAATTCATGTTGAGTCCAAAATTACTATTCTGAACAATTTACTGTTTTATAGACAGTTGGTCAAATGGTATTCAACTATACGATTGTACTAAAGAAAGTAACATTCTAGATGTACAGAAATTTGAAAATAAAGTCTTAAAAAAATTGTGCACCTTGGTACGTTAAGAATAGAAAACTTCATTGGGTCTAAAAATTGAAACTGTCACAGAGACAATAAAAAGGTATGCAAAAACCATAAAGATCGACATGTAAATGTGGAAGCGATTGAGCTTTTAGACAATACTATGTCAGACAGAAGAGTGAAAAGACTGAAGCGAAGCTGTTTGAGCTAGTACCTGAGAAGACCGTCGCTTTTGTCGGCTTGTACTACTAAAAATAATAAATTGGTATACCCAAAAAAAGTAATAAACAAAGCATGAAAACTGTTGAGCGAACCATAAATTTAAGTTTAAATTTTCTAGTAAATTAAGTTAAAGCAAAATTGCTTATTAGTCTTACTGACTAGATTGTTATACAGTAAACACATTCACCAGTATTTACTAAGACCTTAAGACTTAGCATTGTAGACCGGGTTTAAGTATCAAGTTTATAGACTTGATACCGACCGGTTTAAGTGTATTTTTTTAATACTCACAGGTCAAATAACTGCAAAGATTTGGTTCACCCTCATGTACAATATGATAGTAAGCATTTCTCAGTGAGTTTCATCTCATATAAATTCAAATTAACTTTAGAAATAAAGAAAAACGACATAAAAATTTTGTAACCAAATGTCATTTTTTGGAAACTTAGTCCGTGCAGTCCTAGGATTCCCGTTAAAAATAGTCTCAAATTGTAGTACCACCCCTGAGGGGTGGTTTAAAGTTTGAAATACAATAGAAATAATCCATGATTGAAAAAAAAACTTACATACAAAAATATTCAAAGCTAAATAATACATAATTAACTTAAAACTATATCTGTAGATGCATTACCGTATTAAATACTTATCAATATTTAAATACTGTAAAAAGCACAAGATATATTAGAATCCCTTTTCAATTACTCATTCACTAAAACAATCGACCATCGGTTTAATCGTCGCTAACTTGTCTAAAAAATTAACATGTAAAATATAGCGGACAGTTGACACTGACTTACACCGTTTTTATTCGACATTTCCTAGTGATGATGATGATGATCTGATGATTCATATATGAGTGGGCCTTGCAGCCCTTCCACTGCGACCACTAGTGGGTCTATTGTGGCTCACTTTTGAGTGGTTTCTCACCACTGTATGCCTAATCCTCCAAAAAGGTTAGCTCTCAGTTTGGGTGAGACACTGTTCAGATCTTCTGAATCAATCTGAGGTTTACCGAAAGTGTTTTGACGTAAACGTGCAATAGCCGGACATTCGCACAGTACATGCCTAACTGTTTCATCATCCTCCATACAGAGTCTACATTCGGTCTCTTCTGTTATTCCCATTCTGTGCATGGGTACTCTTAGTCGGCAGTGACCCGTAAAAAGTCCATACGGATCTCCTGTCTGGTAAGTCCAATGATATTTCTGGCTCTCTTCTGACAAGGTCCTTTAATGAACTCTTTAGAGTGAGCCAGTTCTGGTATATTCATCCAGTATTGTTGGAAGCTGTTCTTAATCCATCCCAATATGGTTTATTTATGTATGATATGCCCAGGGCTGGTTCGGGTCCGAAAAAATCGGCAGATGCCGCTTCCCTCGCTACCTGGTCCGCGGCCTCCTTTCCCTCGTGCCCAGAATTCCCTGGTATCCATACTAATGACACCTTATTAGCGCTACCAAGCGTATTCAGCGAGTCTCTGCAGTTCCTCACGGTTCTCGATAAGACCGTGTAGGAATCAAGCGCTTTTAAGGCTGCTTGACTCTCGGAGAAGATTTTTATTGTCCTGTGGGTCCATTCGTGGTCAGTAATCCACCGGGCACACAGTTCAATGGCTACGAGTTCGGCCTGAAATATAGTAGCCAATTTGCCGAGACTATGTTGAATCTCGACTTTTTCTTGGATACTAACAACTCCAGATCCAACGCCTGATGGCATTTTGGATCCGTCGGTATACCAGAAGCTATCGTTGTTTGAAAAGTTGGTCCTGTTTGTTAACCATTCCTCCCTCTCTGGGAGTATAATGTTGTATAGCTTTCTGCTGTACATCGTGTTGGGCATGACGCCGGATATCATTCCTAGAGTTGCATCCAACTCTTGTTCCCTAATTAGGGCTGTTGATATCACTTTGTTTGCCTGGCCATCTCCGCCTCTAAGAAAATGTGAAGCGGAGGTAAGTTTAGTAAGCATTCAAGCGCACTCGATGGGCTAGAGCTCATTGCACCACATATGGCAAGACTCGCTTGTCGTTGTAAGCTGGTTAGTTTGGCTCTCGAGGTTCTTTGATGTCCCTTCTCAAACCAGACTATTGCACCGTACGCAATCATTGGTCTAATGACTGTTATATACAGCCAGTACATTTGTTTGGGGCTGGTGCCCCAGGTTTTTCCGCAAATTCTTTTGCACGTCCATAGGGACAGTGTGGCTTTGCGGATTACCTTTTCCAAACGGGCGTTCCAGGTGAGAGTTTTATCTAGGGTGACCCCCAGGTATTTACCCTCTGACGCAAATGGAATTATTTCACCGTTAAGCTCCGGAGGAGTCAGGAAGTCTAGCTTTCTTTTACGGGTGAACGGTATAATGATTGTTTTGCAAGGATTAACAGACATCTGTTCCCTATCACACCAGTCTTTTACCGTGTTTAGTACTTCTTCTAGTAGTTCTTGTATCTTTCCAGAGAACTCTTCTTGTGGAATGTCTCTAATGATTGCTCCTACGTCATCCGCGTAGCCCAATACCTCTACATCCAGCGATTCTAAGATGGCAAGAAGATCATCGACTAGCAGAGACCACAGGAGGAGAGACAGAACTCCTCCTTGTGGACAGCCTCTAGCCGCTCTAAAACTTACCATCACATCGTTAAGTGTGGTTTCAATCACTCGATTTTCGAGTGTGCACCTGATGAACCCTGTGATGGTGGATTCAACTCCTCGGGCGCACGCTGATTCAAAGAGGGAATTGGGTAGTAATTGGGTAATTGTTAAATGCTCCTTCTATATCAAGGAAGATGCCCACTGCGACGCCTTTTGCATCGAGGGTTTCCTTGATTTTTCCAACAAGGTTGTTTAAAGCTAGTTCTGTTGACTTGCCTGCTTGGTATGCATATTGGTTTGCATTAAATGGATGGGCCATTAAGGCGCCACATCTAATATGTGCATCTATTATTTTTTCCAAGCCTTTCAACAGAAAAGAGGTGAGGCTTATGGGTCGGAGAGATTTTGGAGTATTATCTGCCCGACCCGCCTTAGGTATGTAAACTACCTTAACTTTGGTCCAGCTAGTTGGAATATAATTCCATGCTAGGCTGGCCCTGTACAGTTTCACCAGGCATGGTACTAGCGCTTCTAGGCCTTTTTGTACTAGCACTGGAAGAATACCATCAAGCCCCGGTGATTTGTACGGTTTAAAAGACGTGAACGCCATTTTTATCGCATTTGCTTTGATAATTTCTTTTGCAATTTTCCAATCCGCCTGTTTTGGACGGTGTCCATGAGTCAATTGCTCAGGAGTATACCCATTTTCAAGGAGCGTGCTTCCTGGGAAGTGATGATTTGTGCTAGTGCCTCCAGGGACTCCCTTTCAGATTTTGTAAAAGTGCCGTCAGAGAGCTTTATTGCGCAGAGTCTGTCCGCGGGCTCTTTGGACAGAATTTTGTGAATTCTTGTGGTGTCAGGAAGCTTAGTGAGTCCGTGACAAAACCTCCTCCACGACTCTCTTTTGGCACTTCTAATCTCCTTGTTGTATTCGCTAAGGGAGGCACGATAGCTTTCCCAGTTACCCGTCTCCTTCGCCCGATTGAATAGACGTCTGACCTCTTTTCTTTTTTTGAACAGAGAGTTGTTCCACCAAGACATACCGCGATTATCAGTCTTGGTTTTAAGAGGTGAGTTTTCGTGATATGCGGTTATGATAGCCTCTCTGAGTTGTAGAGAGGCTATTTCTATTTTATCACGATCCCACAAGTCGGTCAATGCTGAATTCAGCTTTTCTTGGAGGGATCAAGCATCAGCATATCCACTCTAATCTGTATTTTTTGGGTCTCTATATTTAATTGTTTTTGTAGATCCCATACCGACGGTGAATTGTATATGATTATGGTCTGACAGAGAGGGCTCATCTGTAACCCTCCATTCAGTGATCTTATTGCTAATTAGTTTTGTGCTTATTGTTAGATCTAGTACCTCTGCCCTAATTTGGCCGACAAAGGTTGGTTTGGAGCCAACATTATTAACGAAAAGCCCCTCCCCTATAATGTAGTGGAACAGATACTCACCCCTCCTGTTGATATCAGTGCTACCCCACGCTGTGTGGTGCGCATTCGCATCACAGCCTAGGATGAGGTGTACGTTCCTCTCTTTGCAAGATGCAATCAGGTTTGCTGCCTCTGGTGTAGGGGGCAGTGGTGCTTCTCTGTCACCCGGGAAGTATGCTGAGCAGACAACTAGTTCTGTCATGCCCTGTTCGCCAGGGGCAATTAATCGTAGCGCTACTAGGTCATCAGTGCAAAAGTCTGAAAGGACAAAGTAGTTAATATCTTTTCTTAGAAGAATAGATGCTCGTGGTCTATTACCTGAGTTATGTGTGATGATGTTACCAAGAGTTCAGCTGAGTCCAGCTACTTGATAGCCACGGTTTTTGCAACAGAGCAATGTCTAACCTCTGTTGCTTGAAAACTCTACCAAGAGTGTACGTTGCTGTCTTGGTATGGCGTAGATTTATTTGTATCAAGTGCAGGCCTTGATGTTGACGTTGTTGTGCGCCTGCCATTTTTATTTTATTTTATTTTTTTTTGTTCCCTGCCTATATTTAGGCGGTTGTCTGAAGAGGTTCGCGATCGCCGCCGCCTCCTCCAGGAGGGTCCCGTCGTGGGCCCTTTTTGTAGGTGGGTTTACCGGGAATGTTCTTCCCTTTACCCTTCTTCTTCCTCTCTGTTTTAGGGGTTTTTGTGTGGGGCTTCTTTACCGCCTTCCAACTGGGGTCTTTTTGTTGATCCCCTTTTACTCCTTGGACATTGTTTTGCTTTTTGGGCGCCCATTCCAGATGGTCCTGCTGACCCAGACCCACGCCCCCTGCCTCTGGTTAGGAAGATTACTCTTCCAAATCCAAAGAAGGGCTGCATGTCTAGGCTTTCCAGGGCCTGCATGGACAGTCCGTCAATGGCGAATGTCCATGTTTGGCCCGGTCCAGAGGCTTCACTGTTCAGGGTTACCCAGTCAGCATTGTTTAGGCCATTGTTTTGCGCACGGAGACATTTAGCGACATCCTGAGCAGTGAGCCGAGTCGCATGCTCATCGTCGGGGATGTACGCTACTACAACGTGTGGCCTGGGAAGTTCTTCCCCTCTGACGAACCTTAATTGCGACCCTTCCCATGGTTGCCAACCAGTAGGCGCTTTGTTCGTCCGCGCAAGTCAGGTTTAACCATCCAGGCTGATGAGTACAGCCTAGAAATCTGACCTGCGCGCCAGTAGTGATATCTGCTAGAGTGTGGCCTATTAAAATGCGTTGGGTGACATTTGTGGCAGCTTAAAGACGTTGCCGCCATTTTGTGACACTATAATTAGAATAATAACAATTTGCCAATTTGTGACACAAAAAAAACCCACTGAATAATTAAACAAATATCTGGAAGCAGAACTGTATTTTCCAGCTAGGTAAAACATTGATATGCCCGGTAACTTTTATACAGTGGAGAAGGGGGGGGGGGTTCAGAAATAAGAAAATTTTACGTGCGCCACAGTGTTTTAATATCAATGTTTTACAAAGAAGATCTTGATTAAAATACAGTTCAACCCAAACGTTGTAGCCAAACAATGAAATTCTACCTACTTCCGAGGCTTCCAGAGTATTTGTGTAATTAAAAAAAACCAAAAAAAATTGATTGACAAAATAAAATTCTAAAAGATTGAATTAAGATGACAAAACTAGAAGCACTTTACAGGTAGATGGACTCCTTTAACAGGTCATAGTGTACCTACATCTGAGTCAGTAGTGTGAGACTCCATTATATAAATGATTGAAGAAAAATATACACTTACAAAATCATTCCCATCATAGGGGAGATCTGGACCAAATATCTGCTGTCATCATTCTACGTTGGGTAGAATGAGACAGACAGCAACCCAGTCCGAGATCTACCCCATGAGGTAGAACAATGTAAAGAAACCGCTAAAACATATAATCTCATCTCTCTTTTGTCTCCGCAAAGTTGGTCATTGGGTTGTACAAATAACGCAAAGATTTAGTTCATCTTGTTTATTCTAAAGGTTGAAGTTGAAGTTAATATTGGAAACATGCTTAAAATAAATGAGTGTAACAAGGAAACCAAGTCAGAGCCAGAATGGCACGCAATAGCAATTTAAACTTAGCTTAATTATGCCGCAAAACTGGGGTTATGACGTCATACCTTATCTTGCGTTTACAAAAATGTTGAAATTATATGGTGAAAATTATATATATATAAAAACAAATATTATATCTAAGGGTGTACTTGCTCCTACCTTGGTCCTTGTTTATGGAATGAGTAAATAAAAAAAGACTTATTTTATTTTGTAAACCTGGAGTCCTGTTGTCCAGACATCTCCTCACCACTGAGGATCTCCTAGCACATGATGCTAGGGCAGCACATAGTCAAAAATGGTTACTGGATTCTTGCCCGAGCGTAAAACCCTTTCCCAGGGTTACAACTGGCTCGTCGATGGAACAGAACCTCGTTCCACCAGCACAACTGTCCCGTCGATGGAATGGACGGTGCACTGCTCTTTCCGTAGAAACGGCGTAGGCCGACTTAAATCCCCTTCAAAAGGGTGTAAGCGTCACTTTAGATTACGCCTAACACGACGGACTCACAATTATACCGTCTTGGGTATAATTTGCAACTACTGCAATGCCAATAACCACAAAACAATGGCGACACCACAAGACGGCCACCAGCCCAGCCAAAATTCTTTAGGAAAAAGAGACCAGGCACTTTGTCGAGAACAAAAAAAAATGAAGTTGCCGGAAACCGTTTTGTAAATGTGGTGGGGACAGTAAAACGCAATACCAACCTAATTTTCCCGGTTAGATTCAAATAAGGATGCAAACCTATTTATAAAAAAAACGCTCTCGCAGAAAAGTCACTAAATGCGGTTTGCAACACTGGAGGAAAAACCCGCGGTTTTCAAACCAACCAATGAGGAAATACACCAATATTTCCATACCGGTATATAGGGGCAGCACCGACCAAGGGGATAGAAAATACGAAAAACGCGCATTGAGGTGTTGTCGGATCTATTTCCACGGTTGGAATTTTTATAAAAAGGACGTCGAGACACCCTCCATACATAGACCGAACATTTGCCTACCGGACCCCTGCCAACATAGCAAGTAGGAGGAAAACAACCAGCCGGACTATAAGAAGCTCAGCATTGAAACCATCAATTGTAAATTCAATTACTGGAGATTCGAGCATGTATCAAACCCAGGAATATTCGAACACTCAACCAATTCCCATATGAGTAAAGCTATACTAAGTGTAGAATTTAGTTGTATTTTAGTTACAGTTTTAGTCAAAAGTTTCCTTTGCTCTTTATATATGTTTTCTCTAAGATTCATATGGTTTGACGCCATTCTTGTAAAACATTTCTACATTAATAAAGTTGTTTCTGAACTTGAACCTAAAAATACCCATTGAACTACTGCTCAAACTCGGCACAAGAGTGTTCAGATGTTAAGTTTGCTCACCACTAGCCAGCCCTACAAACCCTTCAATCCGACTAACTGAGCTAGTTATTAACTTTACATAACTATGATTATATATAAATTTATATAATATAAAAATACGATTTTGTTTACTCTTTTAGTCCTGGTTTTTATTCCTCGTTTATCTTCCATTTACGAAAGTGCATAACTCGTATTTATTTTATCTTCTCTTTATCAAATTAATAAAGATATCAAAGTGGGCGGAGCCTCGGTCGTTACTGGTCAAACCGTGGACCTAAATATGTTTTCGTGCTATCACAACAAGCTATGAGGTTCGGATTGTCCCAATATCCTCGAGAATAAACGTAAGGGAATGAAATGTTCATCTAAATGTTTCCTTCCTGTTACCGAAACCATTTGTGATGGGGCAACGTCAAAGAAAATCACAAAATTCCACAGATAAACAAAACAATCAAAAGTTTTTATGTGATTTTCCCGAAACCTGTGATCTTAAATTCCAATTACGATGTCCAGATGATGCGATGTGCGTAGTGTCCACAGTAATTCGATGGAATGCCTCCTTTTAAGGTAATTTCCTAGACACTATATAACCTCCAAACCTAGCTCTATAAAATACCCTTAATTTGTGTACAGAAAGACGAGTCGAAGAGCCTTGATTATTTACCTGAATAAACAAATATGTAACGTTGCCTTAAACGTAAAAATGACACGTTACAAGAGACCTTAGGATGGCCATCTGCAGTGCCCTTAGGTTTTCTCCTGTGAGGCTTTCGGAGGGGTAGTTTTTGTGGACAATGCCAACTTTAACTCCCTCTGCCGCAGTGCTGTAGGAGGCTCGGCAGGGTCTTTTCGACTCCTGCTCTGGAGTATTAGCACTGGACCATGGACGTTTGGAGCTTGGCTTTACCGTCTCCATGTTTAGCGGTTCCTCTAGTGCCCGTTTGTGGGTGAGTATTCCCAGCCGTCCTGAAGAAGTTTTCTCAGCCGTTTTTTTGCCGAGCCAGACAACCTCTTCTGATTTCCTAGTGACACTTGGAGGTTTAAATATGGCTACCATTGTTAAACCAAAATATTTGTTTATTTTTATTTACTTATAACCTTTGTGTGGAAATAATGTCTTTGTAACAACAAAAAAAGATGACCCATATCGCAAGGTATTTATACAAAATTTATATAAATATTAAAAACTATTACATTTGCGGGAAAAATAAGTTAAACGTTCAACCAAAATGTAGACTTTTAAACCTAGGATTGTAGGACTTAGCACTTAGCACCCTTTAGTAAATACTGGTGATATTGTTTGTCAAATAAAAAAAATAGTCTTGAAACCGATTGACAAATTTTGTTCACACCGTATTGGTAATATCCTTCTCACCGATAAAATGTAAAATTTAAAATAGCTACCGAACTTTAAAGATATTTATTATTAATATTATTATTGTCTATCTAAATCTAAATAATTTCGTTTATTTACCTACATTTATCTTTCTTAATATCGGCCTTACAAACATGAACCCATAAAAAATCCGCCATTACCTTATATGATTTTGGGGTGCCAGCTTCTTATAAAGGCAAACCTTTCTATTAAGAGACCTTTTGTGGTGATGATTGTTACGTGCATCATACCAAAATTGAAACAGGATGTTATTTCTGTAAATTAAGAAATACATATATAAGTATGTTTACTTTTTCTTTATAATACAAATTTTACGGCGGGCACAAAAATAACGAAATTTAATAAAAATAATTTTTGTAATACTAGACCTAATGAATCTTGGGAAATTATAGAAACAATTAAAAAAAGAATGTACTTTTCCAATGTTCCTTTTAAACGCAGAATGTCATTGTACCTTCCTCTTAAAAAGTACCAAAACCTATAACTGTTTTTTACATACCTCTTGTCAGTCTTACATATTTTTTAAGTAGCTCGTGCATTCCTTACCTAAAACAAAAAAATATATTTTAGATTAACCATTTTTGCGGCTTCAAGGGGAATACGGATGCGATAGATGATGTACGTGTACGGGTTTTGAGGTAATATTTTTTTGAAAAAAGTTTTCAATATTTTTCATTAAAACTTTAGAATTAGTAAAGAATGACGCCTTTAAATCCCCAATAAAATAAATGGATCCATAACGGATCTGGTACCTTCCTAGCACACACACTTTAAGTGAACTCCATGATATATCAGCCTTGAAAACAGTTTAATGTAAAGATCTCAGAAACCAAAGCTTCTACAAAGTTTTTGGTCATTACACAAATTCTTGAGAAAAATGTGGTCTACCATATTGAGAAAACGGCATACTGATGTCATGCTCCGTTCAAAAGATAGCATTTAAAAAAAAAATTATTTGTCAAAAAACTGTCCTTAGCATTAATAAATTTTGACCAGAATCTAATTAGCTCGTTACAGTATAAACACTATTTTACTTAGCAGTTTAGGACCTATCATGTTGCACACATACACACACACACACAGACAGACATCACGACGATATTGCTAAGATAGGCCAAAATACATCCAAATATCACATGTTCGGCTTTATCTAAAAAAAAATAATACCTTCTCTAACCATTGCTGCACGTGCTAGGAAGGTAAAAATTCAAGTTTAAACCCTAAATTACCCCAATTTTTGGTTATTTTTGATAAAGTATGTTCTCTAGAACTGTTTTACCTATCAAAGTGTAATTTTAAATTATGTTATGCACTTTGGTCTTTTTTAAGTAAAACAAACATTTAAAAAAAAAATTTAAACTCGGCCCAAAAAGTGTTCAAAACCCTAGCCAACCGATTTTTTTGATTACAATTTTTATTTTCCTATAAAATTTCACCTGGCGGTGTCACCAAACCCAAACACGGTTTCAGCATGTTTAAATATTTTTATAGTTACTTTTTATTGCATGAAAACTTGTTTGGAAATAAGTTTTAACACATCTAGGACGTGACCATTATAAAGTTATATTGTTTCTAGGTATTTTATGAATCTTTGCATATTTTGGAAGTTGTTTCTCGGCCTTTCCTTCTAACGCCATTTTTTGTCGGTCGCCCGAAAAGAGGTCTTTTCACATAAAACATTTTTATCTGGCAAGTCATTTGAAATTTATTAAAAAATTTAATCAACGGTATATTTGTTAATAAGTTTTTCAATTTTTTTCATGCAGTACCTTATTCAAAAGCTTATGAGAAAAAAACAAGTGTATATTTTATTACATGCCTGAAGCTTTACCGTTACACAGAAAAAAAGAAGTTCTTTAGTTAAGAAAAGTAGTTTTCTTGAAAAAATTATCTTGACCCAAAAGCAAAAGTCTCCGAACAAAATGTTTTCTTTTCATCTAAGCAAACCGCTTGTTTTGGGAAAAAAAAATAATTGTCTAAATTGTTTTGGTTTAAAACAAATTGCCTTTAGCGAAGAAAAAGTGGTTTTGTAGCGAGATATAAAGTCTTACTAATATCTTCTTAACACAAATAAAGCTTTAGTTTGCCTAAAGACTTTTATTTTTTTAACTCAAAATATCCGGCATCTCAAAACGAAAATGGCGATTTATTCCATAATACTAGAAAACACAAAGAAGAAGGTTGCCGCTTCGATTCAAAACAAATCAATTTTCAATTTTCTTGGGTAAAGGAAACCAGCAGTTCAAGAGAATAGAAGAAAATATCGTCTTCGTGCATAGGAAAGCAGATTTTTTCTTGGATCAAAGCAATTTGCATTTACTGAAGACATTTTTTTTCTGTGTATTTTCATGTATAAAACTATTGGAATTCCTGGAAATACATCGATCAGTTTGGCAGGCTTTGAAGATGAAAGTGCGGCGCGCATATTTGTAAACGACGTCCATGATTGCGATTCGGTTGTAGCCCGAACGCTGCCGTAACCGTGTCAATGAAGCCCTATTCTACATTGACACGGTTCGGTTACGTTGGCGATCGATTGACAACGGTTAGGTTTCACATTCTCTAGGATCCCGGGAAAGAGGTCAGGAGAGTATGTTTTAAAAAAATATATGTATCTTAGAAATTTACGAATTCTTTCTTAAGAAAGATTGTTCCAGACTGATTTTTAACGAACATTTTTGCGATCACGGGTCTTAGTTACCCAAGCGATTTACCATAACGTCTGCTATTTACCAGAGATGTTCGGGCAAAAGCCGACTGGCGATCCTGGGTGTCGTATACAAATATGCGTGCGGCGCGCAAGTTAAAATAATATGAATTCCATATACTCTAATTTTGATTTTAAGTGCCCATATTTTGCCTATGACTTTGCCAGCTATGGGCCGAGAGATTTTCCTGTCTAGGTGGCTGTTCTAAATGGGCGGCCGATAAAAGGTCGAAAATACAAAAGGTCAAAAATACTAAAGGTGGAAAATACAAAAGGTCGAAAATATAAATTAAAACATACTCTCCTGACCTCTTTCTCAGAATCCTTGAGAATGTTAAACCTAACCATTATCAATTAATCGCCAACGTATCCTAGCCATGTCAATAGGTCTTCATTGACAGGGTTAGGATACGTTGGCAATCAATTGAGAACGGCTAGGTTTCACATTCTCTAGGCTTCCGGGAAAGTAGTATGTTTTAATTTATATTTTCGACCTTTGTACTTTTGGCCTATTATCCGCCGCCCGTTCTTAATTAGTCTACATACAAGGAATTTTAGGATTTATACTTTAATTTAGTTTGGAATCTTCTTGTTAGAATGCGTGTTCAAAATCGAATAACAACAAAATAATTGTAACAAAGGCTGCGTGTTCATTTAGGAGAAATCTATTGAGTGCTATTAACACATTTTGGAAAGTAACTGTACAATTGACAGCTGTTCTCCAAATTGTGTTAATTTCCGAGAAAAGCTTTTGGGAGACGCTTGACTTATTTTCAATTTTAACGCTCCTGTAACACAAAAAACACCAGAAGTTCATCCACACTGAAAAAGCTGATGCCTTGCTGCGAATTAATCCATGCAATTGCTGTTTTCTTATTTAAGACAAGGTAAGGACTACCTTGTCTTATTAAAGAATTAATGGAACCAATCCAGGCTATAATAGTGCCAGGCAGTATTCTGACAGTTGCAGATTGAAAACTGATAGTTGATCCTTCAAAATTCATATACCATCGTCTAATTTAACACTAATTCGTTATTTATTTTCCATTATTAAAGGAAGGTAGTATTTATTCCTGTTCATATAGTAAACAATGGTCGTATATTGAAAGATTACAGCTGATCTTACAATGTGAATGTGTTAAAATAATGCCTGGCACTATTATGGCCTTGCTTTATTCCAATAATTCTCTATTATCTAAAAGGAACTGCGTTTAAGCTAAAGATAACCGTCGAATTTAAACCAAATCCTGTATGATTTTGCCTTGTTACGTTTTTGTCGCACAGAAGAATTCTATGGCGAATTTGGGAACTTTGGCGAAAGTTCGCGCTTTTGGTAACATTATATCATTAGCATAGACTAATACTTTAATGAATCTGACTTCAGTTGTAGATTTAGGAGGGGAGGGGGAGCAAAAGTCCCCCCACCCCTCCTTGATATAAAGCTTAAAATTTTTATTTCCAGAGAAAATAATAGGCCGCAAATTTTTGCCAAATTTAAATTTTGACGCCAAATTTAATTAATTTTGCTAAAATTTTCGCCTGGGCACATTTTATTTGCACCTAGTGGCAAACTTTAAACCTGCCTTATTAAATCTCGCAAAAAAAATTGTTTTGTTTCTTTTCCCTTCTGGATCCGCCACTGTCTGGCCTCCGAAATTTAGTTGTCGCTTACTTGAAAAATTTTTCTGAATCGCTATCGAAAGTAATTGCTCCTTGTTCTGTCGTAGAGCATGTTTGTGCTTATACCAAAGAACATGCAATATAAACGAAAAATATTTATAAATGTGAATTCAGTACGATATTAAAACATAGTGTACAATTACATGTTGTGTGCGGAAAGAAAAAGACCTTTTTACCATTCTTTATTTCTTTTGAACAAAATGCGGCAATGCTTTTTCCTTATATTCCTTCCTTATATTTCAACGTAAAGCAAATAACAAAATATTGAAATTGAGATCGGCGCCTCAGTATTGCACATGTTATTTTGTTCGCTTTGTTAGGAAATATAGATAAATTATTTGTAACATCGATTGCGTTGCGACAAAACGGTGTAGATACGTGATAAGCAAAAATCAAAATAGTTATTCTATAAAAATATAATAGACATTTGTCTATCGACTGATTTTTTTTTTAAAGAAATGCACCCGTAAATAGTTACTAAGGCTTATTTTAACCTGAGCTTTTTCTACGTAACGTCGTTATTTATTAAATTACCTAAGCAAAATTTATTAAATGACATTGTTTTATAAAATAATAATTAACCATTTTGTACGAAGGTAAGTGATAAAGGGTAGTGCCCAGAAATTATAATCAATAACATTGGATGTATCTACCCATTTCCAAATTTAATTGAATACTCTCATGCAAGTTCTAAACAAGCAATTATTAATACACACTGCTCAAAAATTAAAGTGAGCCACCCTATTTTTTTGTAAATTTTTAAAATGGATTTATTCCTTAACGTAACGGTCAATTCCCAAACAATTTTCGATGTAATATGACTCAAACACTGCAAACTTTCAAGTTTAAAAATAAAGAAATCCACCATTTTGGATCCGCCATTTTAAATTTTTTATGAGTTTGAGTCAAAAATTATAATCAGCGACTTGAAACACCGCCAAGTTCCATATTCAATACATATCGATGCATAAATAAGAAAGTCCGCCATTTTGGATCCGCTATTTTAATTTTTTTAAGTTTGAGGGTAAAACTGTATTAAGTGATCCCAAACACTTCAAACTTTCAAGTTTGAGACAAATCGGTTTAAAAATAAAGAAATCCACCATTTTGGATCCGCCATTCTTGTAATCAAAAACGTTAATTTTATGTTATCAGGTTACCAGAAGTCTAGACCTACCAAAATTTCAACACTCCACTTAATGGATTTAACTCTAACAAAACCAAATTTCAAGAATATTACATAAAGGATTTTTTAAAAATGTTTTTGGATAAATAATAATATATCTATTTTGTTTTTCATCTGCACATTTTATCAAGAAAAAATATTTTAGTCCGGCGCCCAGTTGGCCCAGCGTTCACTCGGCCCGGCGCCCAGTTGGCCTGCCGCCCAGTTGGCGCGCCGCACAATGGGTTATATGAGAGGACTAGCGCGACACTCAATTTTAACTCAGTTTTAGCCCACTTCTAGACATCGCACAGTGCGGACTCCTGTGGGCAATATTCGAAAAACTGAGGTTATATTTTAAAAGTTTTAGTATTGCAGAAGTATAGATAAATGTCCAGTTTATCTGTAATCATAACCTATTTTTAGTCACACTTGCGAAAGTGAACAAAATAAATAGTTAAAGTAGTTATTTTAAAACAGGTACAAAAAAGTCGTATAAAATACCTATTAGAAAATTAATTTTACTGGTTCTGCATTTAAATATAAAAAAAAAATTCTTTAAGTATTACAGTGATATATATTTGCGCTATGTGTTTAAATAAAATTTTGTCAAATTGACGTCTCGATTTTAAAATAATTTAATTAAAACGGTTATGCTTACAAAAAAAAATATTTTTTGAATTTTATTAAGGTTATAAAAAATTGCAAAGATTTGCAAGGTCTGGCATATATCCTAAATATTAGTCCAATGAATTAGCAAAAAGGTAGCATAATTATTTTTTGCTACTGGCTGCTACTAAGGGTACTCTATTTTTTTAAATAATATATTTCAATCGTAATAATTTATAACGCATTGGTTACCCCCCGGTTAAGAGGCCTCACGTCATCTCCTGTTTAGGTATACCCTTAAAACTAGTCTTGCCGCCATTTGGACAAATATAAAATTGTGACAGCTCTCATCAACGTCAAAAATGGCGACAGCAAAGTGTCAAAAATGCCACTAAATCTGGAGAAGATATGAGGCTTATATTGATGGCGAGTGGTTATAGGTGATAATAAATTTTAAAAAAATTCCCAAAATATTTATGGTACTAAGTCACCTTATACAAAATGGAAAATTAAATATTTTAGAATTGCATATCGTATTGGACGTATTTTGTCAATGGGAACGCAAAAAAACAATAATTTGAGGTAGTCAATAAAATTCAGTCTTAAAATATATATGCCAAAAATTATTCTGGTGTTTGTGTGGGCGAATATTTAAAAAAAATAGTTTTTTTGCACTTTGGAGGTCAAAAGTGCGCTTTTTATTACAAATTTTAGGAACAAAGTATCTCTTTTTATCCCGTGGATAAAATGTGACGTTCAAAGATAAAACGTAAAAATGGGAAGTCTGTTTTTCTTGCAAAATAATTTTAATAAAAACGGGGCCGAAAATGACTAAAGTATCTTTTGAGCACTCGGCGAACTGTAGCTGCATACAATTTTTTTTTCTCGGAATAAAAGTGCCACTTAAGTCCCTAAGAAGATAATATACTATTTTATCACTTTTTTTTTACTTTTAGAACGCATAAGCATAAAACATTCAGACTTGTTAAATGAGTGGCCTCTCACGCAAATCTGAAGGTGTTAAATATTTTAAAAAAAATTCAACCCTTGTTGGGTTTAGAAGAATGTTCTGACAGAAATAACCAAATTCTAAATAAGGCATCATTAAATTTTTTCAAAAGTCTCAGTCTCAAATGGAAGCTATCGGGACGAAACAAAATTTATTTTCAAAACCGTTATTTCGAATGGCTAAATAAAGATGTTATATCTGAGAAATTTTGTTATAAAACGGATTCAGGAAAACCAAAAAATACAGATTCGGAAACAGAAGCCGTACCCGGACCGAGTCGTGGACGACCTAAAACGGCTTTTTTAGAATCATCTTTAAGAACAAAGAAACTGAGGGTGCAATGTGTGTGTGTATGGTAAAAATAATTATTTTGGGGTTGCTAATTTAATTTTTCTGGAAGGGCTCCCCAAGCTTTCCTAACTACGCCCATGAATCCGAATAAAAAAAATAATTTTAGTTTAATTTCTAACACAAAAGTAAATTGATTTTTATTTTTAACGTTTAAACTGAATGTACTTTAATTTATTTTTGTAATATTTTAAATAAAATGACATATATATATATATATTTAAAAAAGTTTTACTTATTTTAACCTTTAGACTACACTTTATCACATACCCTATAAAAAAATTAATTTTTTTGAAATACAACAAAGATATTGATTATTGTCCAAAAACCCTATTTTTGTCCGCACTGTGCATCGGCTCAACTTCAAATTTGGTACACACTTAAAGTCCTGATGACAATACATTATAATGATATTATGAAGTTCACAGCTCCCCCCCCTTTGGGAATGCTGAGGGGAGGCTACTATCTAAGTATGTCCGATATCGTTCAAAATTGGTATGCAGAAACTTTTTGGATGGGGATCAAGAATTTTTAATTAGATTTTTAAAATTGTGAAAGTGGCGCCCCCTTCCCCTTGGACAATTTTGACCAACTTGTATATATCCGATCAATATCAAATTTACAGTGCCAATACAATATTATAATGCTTTAAATTTGGCAACTCCCCACCCCTTTGAAGAGGGTGGAAGGGGACCATCTAAGTATGTCTGATTTCGTTCAAAATTGGTATGTAGGGACTTTTGGGGATAGGGAATCACGAATTTGTAATTATATTTTTAAAATTGTGAAACTAACGCCGCCCTTCTCCCTCTTGTAAATCAATTTTGACCAACTTGTACATATCCGATCAACATCAAATTTAGTGTGGACTTATAGTTACAGCGACAATACAATATTATAAAGCTCTAAAGTTGAAAACTCGCCACCTTAATTGGTGGAGGGGTTTAGGATCACGCACCATCTTTTTTCTTATTTAATAAGCTTTTAAAAGAGTTTTCACAAGTTGCGTCTACCAGTTGCAAAAGAGGTTGGATGTTACTAACTTGTACTTAAGTTTTTAATGAAATTATAAATTTTACTTAAAAGAATATTTTTTATTTTCTAAAAATGGCAAAAAAGTAAAGTTTAGCTTTTTAAATATTTGACAGGTGTCAAAAAAAGTAGTTCATTGTTTTTCTTTTTTAATAAGCTTTCGAACAAGGTCCCACAAGTGGGGTTATCTAATTTGAATAAAAAAGTTTTATGCGAGTAGACCTCTTTGCAGGGGGTCTATGCAAAAAAATTTTGAACAAAAATATTGCTCGTTAAAAATCTCAGTCGACGTACTTTTGGATTTTTTAGAATAATCTAAATTCAATCCACTTTCGAATTTATTCCATTTGGCTGATACACTGTATATAAAGACCACCTTAATCGCAGTGTTTAGGGCTACTCCCAAAAAACAGGGGCAACTAGGGGCAGCAAATTTTTCGTTTTTTTTAGTCAAATAGACCCCTCTCTCTAACATTCTGGTAGAGATTTTACTAAGCCTTGCTAAGCTTGTTTCTGCAGGCTTTACAAAGAAAAATAGAGATGAAAATAAACTTAATATATCTCAAAAATTTTAAATCATAAAAAGGATTATGGAATTAGGAAATTACTAGTAGTTTTTAAAAGTGCAGTTACTGGTTATGCCCAGTTTATACCCATATACCCAAAAAGTGCTGTTTTTATTGTCATTTTGTTTATTTAAAAATACTGTAAAAATACATAAATTTTTTTCCCAAAATATTTTTCAACTTTAGGGCTCTGTTACAGAGAAACACATTGGTTATCATAATTTAAAAAACATATACAGGGGTAATGTCGTGCTAGCTCCGCCATAGAACCCATTGTGCGCCGCCCAGTTGTTGTCGCCGAGTTAGCGGCGCCTAGTTGTCCTAGACTGCAACACATTTTAGGACAAATTATTATTAAAAAATAATCTTATAAGTGCGGGGAAGTGACCCTTTCTGAATTAAAATGTGTGAGGGTAAAATCGCACGGTCGCAGAAAAAACTATCTATCGTGACGCTACTGAACTTTCTCGTGTTTTAGCAAAAACTATCCTTCAAGACGACTTACCCATAAAATGTTTTTTCATCGATTTTTTTCTTCTTTTGCACAAAAAACAATTTCGCATCATGGTTGAACTCAAATAGTTACTCTACTACATCGTTTTATACAGGGAAAACTGATAGACAATGTTGTCTAAGTACAGAAATGAATTTTTTGAATTTCGTGCGGGAATATTATAAAAATAAATCTTAAAAACGTATTTTTAGACGTTTTTAAGATTTCTTTTTATAATATTCCCGCACGAAATTCAAAAAAATTCATTTCCGTACTTAGACAACATTGTCTATCAGTTTTTCCTGTATAAAACGACAAGCAGGTTGAATCACTCAAAATAAGGCAGGTAGATTTTTAATTAGCCAGCTGCTTTTCTGTCGCACTTATGCCGTCAGTGTGAAAGAGATAAAAGTACCCATATATTATCTAGGGTATTATTAGCATGCAAAATCAGCCTATCTTTGTCCGTTTCACATGTTCAATAATGTCTATCTCTGTTTTTATTGTTAAAGAAATACCCGCTCATAGAAGTCAAATTGGATAGGGTCAACAAAAAATGCCTTGTCTTTTCGTCTCTAAGGCCCTTTCAGGGCCTTATACAACTCAACGTAATACATCTGTTTTGCTGGCATCAGCGTAACTAACCATCTAGCTCATGGGGGATTGGGGGCGCCTAGACTGTAAAGCTTAATCCAGTATGTTCCTATAATACATTTTTTTATGACATTATAATACTTTTTTGGGGGTGGCAAGTTTCTCGGGAAAAATATTATTTGACACAGCGGCAGGTGAAGTCAAATAAGTCTTTTTTAAAAAAATATTTTAATATTCTTTAGTAACAATTTTTTTAAAAAACAACTTATTAAAAAAGCATTTTTTTACATTTTTAATTCTTGTGAAATTTTAGTTTGATTTTAAGTGTCTAAAAACTGAAATTAAAGATTAATTGCGGAACTGCCATTAATTGAATGATTATTAATTTTTTTTCACTATACAAAAACTGAATAATGATATTAGATTAAAAATCATTAAATTTAAAGTTTTATAAAACAGTTTTACAAGTACGTACAATGCCGTAGTGAATTACATTTAAAATATCTAGAGTGTCGCAATTACAGGAAGGCAAAATCAGGTTTTTAATCTCTTCGAAATGCCTATAACCCACATTATTTGTTCTTTTTTATATAATATTTATTTTTTCACCCATTTGCTAGAAGCCACTGATTTATACATCCAATTTGACTACAAATTCTCTGGCAATACACTCCACGCTGCCATTGCTGACCGTCTAAGTGAAAGGTACAAAAACGTTAAAAAACAGAGGATTGTTTGAAAACAAAATTTCGGACTTTCATTGTCTTTATTTATTTTAAACACGACGTTTCGGTTTGCAAGTATCTCTAACCATTTTCAAGTGTAAACTAAACAACCCAGTCTACAGGTTACTTATACTACTGGGTGCGCTGTTAGGTGTGAAGGCCCGCCCCCTTTTTAATCCTAAGACTTGTTTTCCATAAGAGTGGTTTACATATATATTTGGTATGTCTGTGCTTGGTTGACTGAAAACTCCTTTGTTCTGCATTATCAATGCAGCTTCAACAAACTTTCGTTTTCTTCAATGCGACTACTTATGGAAAACTTTTTTAAACCATTGAATTCTATGATCATTTGACCATGCATGATCCGCTAAACCCGATTTTTTAATATACTCGAATTGTTTACTTTTTAGATGTTTATTTACTTTAACCTAAAGAGGGCGTTTCCGTTCACCTACCTATGATTTACCACACTTACACGGTATTTGGTAAATGCATTCTCAAATATTTACGGCTCTAAAATACAAGCTTCTTATAAATCCTTGTTTTGTAGCAACAGAATGATTAGACTACAGCCCCCTGATTTGAGGGGCTGCGATTAGACTTAAAATTTAGGTGGTGTGCCATGTGTCTAGGATAGGAGTGGTTTAAATGCTTCTGTCTATTCGTTTGAAAAACTGCAGAATTTTCTACACCATCTTAACGGTGTTCGACCATCAATCAAATGAACAATGGAAATTGAAAAAATTTCGGCCTTACATTTTTTAAATGTTCTTGTCAAACGAATATACAGAAACATTAAAACCACTGTATATAGTTGTATAAGTAGCAACCTGTAGACTGAATTGTTGTTAAAAACGGTTAGAGATACTTGCTAACCAAAAGGTCGTGTTTAAAATAAATAAAGACAACGAAAATCCGAAATTTTGTATCTACTCAATCATTGTCTACAAGTTTTAAACAAAGAGGATTGTTTGAAAAAAATCATAAACCTTTTTCTGTTTAATTATGCTCGACCAAATTAATTCGGTACTAACTGACATGTAATTGATTAGTTCATAAGAAGTGTACGATATAATATTGACAGCCAGGCCACCATTATGGCACTTAGCTTACCTAAGATTAACAAAGTGGTAAAGTCATCCACGGAAACCTCGGACCCAGCCTGTAGACAGGAAGAAGAGACATCAAGACACCTTGTAGCATAATGTAAGGTCTACGCAAAGATAGGCAACAGGCACTTGGTGCAACAATAATAAGCTGCACTTACTAAAATGGGCCGAAATAATGTACCTTATAAAAACAGGTAAAGTCGGTACGTTGTATGAAGCCCGCTAATCAATAAAATCTCTTGAGCAGGCAAGTTCTCAAACAATAAATTATATTTTTTGAACATGACGAATTACATTTTCTAAATAATAGTAGTTTTTACATCTAGTGGCTAAAATAAGGAGTGCGTTTTTACAAGCGTTGAGATAAATAACAAGAGCAGACAAAATTATTGTTTTGCATGGGTAATTAAGAAAGAATTACAGTACTTAGTACTTATTTAAAGTTATTAGATAATAATTAGGTAAGAAAAGATTATTTCTTAGCTTTTATAGTATTTGGGCAAATTAGTTTTACGAATTCTTTTTTATAAAGTTTTGGTTCTATAAAGAACCGATATTGCATTCTTGCGATAGAACGCACCTACTTATATATCCATACTAAAAATAGTCTTCCTCTGCATCTGAAATATCATCCATGCTTTCAGAATCATTATCATTATCCGTAATAATTACCGGTCTTACGTCGTCTATAACCTGTTTTGTCTCATAAGTTTCAAAAATAATTTTTTACGTGTGTTCAATGCATTTTTGCCATTCTTCTTTGCCCACTTTGCCAAGTGCCTCCTCCCACAACTTTATAAGGCTAGGCTCACCGATATTTTTACAGGTATGTTTGTCATAGTAATTTTTGCTAATACCCCATACCAATTTAATTGTGTTGTAATGACAATGGTAGGGTGGTAATCTCAAAATTTGATGTCCATATTGAAGGGCTAATTCGTCAACAACATATATTTTTTTTAATTGCTGCTCTTTACACTTGCTTAAAAAATCACTTTTTAAATATAAATTTTCATGGTTTATGTTTTTTTTTGACAACCACTCTCTTATTTCCTCTTTTTTCCAATTGCTTGTAGGAAATTTATCTTTCAGTCTCGTATGGTAAGACGCATTGTCCAAAACAATTAAGGAAGGCTTTTCTAAACTTTTTAAAAGTTTTTCCTCATTACTTGCACGGGTACTGGAATAGCAATGTTTCTATTCACCCTGTCAAGACGATTTTGAAAAAGTTCCGTGCGCAAATAACCATGTTACGTTAAGAAAAATAACTTGCCTTGGCAATTCCGATTTTTTGTTTTCTATGTAATCTCT
Organism: Aspidapion aeneum; assembly: GCA_963576565.1. Classification (NCBI taxonomy): domain Eukaryota; kingdom Metazoa; phylum Arthropoda; class Insecta; order Coleoptera; family Brentidae; genus Aspidapion; species Aspidapion aeneum. The sequence goes on along the minus strand of OY755038.1, from coordinate 69,966,745 downwards.
TAAAAATTGCTCGCAAAGTACTTTTCTGTTGTTCGTCTTCTTATATTTGAAGCCCATCTCTTTTAAAATTTTGGACCAACTGGTAATTACAATATGGCAAAGTTGTTTTTCCTTTATCTTTTCTAGAATAGCTTTGAGGGTAGCATATTCCTTTGCCTTATACCTATAATAAACAATATTTCTAATAGATAGTTTAATCCCTTGAGATAGATCAAAGGTTTTTAAATGCTGTCGAACCCTTTTATATGGTCTGTCCAATTCCTCTTCACTCTTCTTTCGAAGTCTTCTTAAGGTCTTATCTGAAATGCCGCAAGCATCAGACGTTCGCTTTTGCACTGCCAAAATAGACACTAATGGGCCCGAGTTATTTTTTTCCAAAGTAAAATAACGTTCCACTTGTAATACCAAATGGCGTTCACCTGGAGATAAACACCTCCTAGGCGTTGTGTTACCTTGCTGAACATTTTCCATAACTTGGCTTTATAACTGCTTCAAATTCACACACAATAGTAACCAAACTAAAAGCAAATAACAACAACAACAACCTTGCGAGAGAGCGCCCACGGATAAGGATCCCTTCCAAAAGATTGGATGAAAATCCCCATCCGCTTGCCAACCTCACCCCCACTCGCTATCACTTCGAGTGGTCCTCTCTCCAACTTATCCTACTGCCTAAAAGCAAATAAAAGCATACCCACTTATTTATAATAGAACATATCATCCCCAACTGGAGCAAATTTGAATTATTTCTTGGAAAATAATGATTACTAGCATTGACGACAGCTCCAGATAGTCCAGATTGACCTGTACTGACCGCAAAATAATTAAATTCTCGGAAAAAATACCTGACAAAATCTTATTATCGCAAAAAAATTTCTCAAAAGTTTAAGTGAAAAATAAAAGAAAAATATTTATCGTGGTATAAGTATAACGCGTAATTCTTAAATAATTTTGTTTTAAGACCGCTGATTTAGCCCACTCATTTTATGCCGAATACAGTGAGCCAGTGGGATGTCTAGTACGATCAAGTACAGCGAGGGCATTCTAACTTAATTGACTTACTGTCCAAAAAGCGATAACATTTTTTGGAGATTTAATCCGATATCGGACTTCTTATAACGTACCGACTTTAGGCTCCCGCTCAAAGTGATACCCATCCATCGAATGGAAGTGCAGAGAGTACTACCCTATAAGAGCAATTTATTTGCTTCTTTCGGGTACTACCCTGGCGTACGGGTCACCTCTAACTACTGCCTACTGCTAATAATAATTCATTAAAGTTAGTTTAGAATTTATTGTACGGGGCCCATATAAACTGGAATTTTATTATTCTTTTCATTTTCTTATTTTTATGTGGTAGTAATATTAAGTAGGGCCAAATCAGACAGACTACTATGTAAATAGGTGGAAATAATAGTAGTTGGTTCATACTTAATCGTAGTTTCTGTTAGAATTAGGTGCATTATGGAAATTAGTTTCTCTTTTTTTAACAGTAAAACCAAGTAAACCGTTTCTTACCAAAAATCATTACTACACGATATAACAGGTCGATTTTCTACTGCAAAAATTGTGCGAAAAAAGTTTTCTGCAAACTACATTTAACGGCAATCTCCGCTCCGGCCAATAGGCTTCACGCGACGCACGCACATAACACGTGCCATTCACTGCAGTCCATATGTATTTTTGGCACGTTGCACATTGTTTTTGTATGTCGTTTAAACTATTTTAGTGGTTACAAAGTTAGTTAACGGAGTCCGCCCAATCTTGTTAATATACATATACCTGAACTTCCAGATATCTTAGTTTAATTATTGATACTCATAATATTGTTTAATTTTAGTATATATTTTTTTAATAAGTAAATATCGGTTCATCCTCAAAAAATTACATTAGATTAAATTCAATTAACTTACATGAACTTACCCTAAGCCAAATTAGACTAACTTAAGATATTTTTTGTGAAAAAAGTGATGTTTTTTTACTTAGGAAGGTTTCTTAAGGCAAAAAAATAAGATGTTTACAAAAAATACAAGTGAAAAACTTAAGAAAAACTATAAAAATTGAAAAAATGTCCTCTTGAGTTAGTCCAATTGGGCTTAACGTAAGCTAATGAACTTAATTTAATTTAATTTAATGTAATTTGTGAGGCTGAACCGACCTTAGTTAACACCGAAATATTTATTATTAATCCCTCAAACACTATGTTTTGCCAGTTTCAAACCCTAAATCATTTTCAAAATCGGCAATATTCTCATAGCTTATTTTCAAAACCCGCAATATCCACGCATAGAAAACAAAAGTGGCAATCTCCAAACTGGAATATTAAAAAAAAACAATGATTATTGACTTCTTAGGCAGCTTTTTCTTGGCACTAGATTCCAAACTATATTTATATGAATCACTCACAATTTTAGTGTTATTATTGCATCCTACTAGCTTCCACATTTATTTGCTCTTCCTGAAAATTTTGGAAAAGGGAGATTGCCGCCTTTGATTTTACACTCCTCGAATATGAGCCTCAATTGAAAGCATATCTTTATACTTTCAGATAGTCAAGCGGCCATAAGAACCACAAAGGCTTTAAGTATGTGTCAAAGCTAGTCTGGAAGTGTAAACAGACCTTAAAACGACTAGCTCAAAACAACGAAATTACATTGAAGGAAATGAATAAGCAGACAGCCTCGTAAAGAAATGAGCGACAAAACCCTATTGTGGACCAGATCCCTTGTGTGGACTAATGAAAAGCCACTACATAAAAGCTGAATGATTGAAAAATGAACCAGTTGGTGTCTTACTGGGGCCAAACTCCAGGAAAAAGATAATCAAAACGGTTTATAACCATATCAGCAAAGAAGTCTAAATAACTTCTAGAAATGAACTGAAACGACTTAAGACTAGTAGTCGGACTGCTCACCGGACACTGCCTAGTGAAATTAAGGCAATATGTGAGGCCAACGATGACATCTGCAGATTCTCTAGTAGCGCATTAGTGACAGCCGAAAATCTGCACTGCGATTGCCCTGCTTTACTTCGTAAAAGTGTGCCAACTAACTCCCAAGGAAATAGCTTCCAGATGCTTGCAAATCTTGGAAATAAAATGAGATGCAGAGTCACGCACAAAATATCTTGTAGGTATAGGTGCTGAGCAGCTTGGAAGCAGATACGACTTCTCGTGTAATTTACAATCTAATCTACTTTTATAGACTAAATTATTAAATCTGACATGTTTGCTGAATTCTCGCACATCCTATGCGCTATTCTATTGGGTATTTGGTTATGCGTCTGTATTTATGGCAGGGCGCTAATTTTGTTGCAACACAATATTTTGCTTATTACGTTTCGTACTAGGCCATAAGCCTGCTGAGAAACAAAATTGAGCAGCGTCTCTCGTTGTACCATTTGCATTCAAATTGCTTATTTTGGATCTAGGATCAAAAAGATATACATGCATGCCTGATTCCGGTATAGTTACTGGCACACAAGCAAAACGAAACGACTATGGCCGGGCCACTCTATTTTACATTATATCAACTAATCCATAAATCTATTGGGTGTTAATATTACAGTGGCAAAAGTAAGATTGAGATTAAGACCAAAATTATCTAGATATAAAAAGTAAAATTTTTGCTATTATATAAATATGGCGCCATATTAAAGTTAGCAAAAAAAAATTTATAAAATTTAATTTTTGTTTGTTTTTTTTTATAAATTAGTTTTTTGAAAAACTACTTTTTAAAAAAGTATTATTTTAAAAAATAATTTTTAGTTTTTTTTTAAGTTCTTTGAAAAACTAATTAAAAATTAAAAAAGCATTTATAACACAGGTTTTGATCTCCCAACAAGAGGACAAGGTAGCTATGAATTAAGAAAAAATAAGTTAGGTTGGATTAAAATAAAAATATAAAAAAACGCGGCGAAACGGACGGCAGCAAATCGCCTACGGCGAATCAGTCGCAGCGAATTGTCGCATACCCCCTTAAACAAATAGGATTTATTAAACCGACAATTTTTCAATTAGGTACTTACAAGTAATATTTAAGTTAAAAATTTTAAAATAAAAGTTTTAATAAAATTTTTACATTATTTGAGTTCTAAATGAAATAAGCTGTTCTTTGCAGGGAATTAATTAAGCTTTTGAGCAAAAATATTTATTTCTCCGCCATCTTAAATTTTAAAATAGCAGACAGAACCAAACTTAACCCTTCAAAGAGGTTCGATTGATCATATTTCTGGAAACTTTTTAAAAACTTTTTTAAATAAAAAAAACTATTTTTGTCACGCACAACAAGGTATGATCATTAAAATCGGCCTTTTTGTTTTAGAAAAATGATGCTTTTTAGCAACCATTGTTGTACCAATTATAAGACTGCCCTTCTAATTTCGTTTGCATTAATTTCCACATAAATGAGTTTCTACTCAACCGAATTTAATGAGCATTATAGTAACAATAAACTGCTGCTAAATAAATATTTATTAAAATTTGCCTCCATCTAAAAATCGAAGATGGAGAATATAATCAAATTTGAATAATTTATGAGGAAGTTAATGCAAAAATTGAGAGGGCAATTACAATGGTTGGGAAAAATTAATTTGTCGATAACCACTAAACCGATTTTAATGAAATATTCTTGTTGTGAGTAGCAGAAATAAGTTTTTTTAAGAATAAAATAAAGAAAGTAATGGCGGATTAGCACACTCCAAGTGAATATATTGCTCGGTCGAGACGTCTTTCGCATGAAAAACTCAACAAACCAACCGAACTGTAGCAATAGGGATCTCCAGTCCAATAGTTCCCACTCTTAGGTTACACTTTTGTGTTTTTAGTTAGGAATAGTAGCATAGGGAATAAGTAAAAAATATAAAGAAACGCAACACTTTGACTTACCCTTGGATGAAAGGAACTTGGTACATGGACAACTGCACAGTCGAATCCAAATAATTCCAATCAAAGTAGTAGCAGTAGTACATCGAAGCAATCCATAAAATGTTTATGCATGACCGCGGTCTTAAAAACACGCATGTGATTTCACTTGGCGATCAATATATATCACTGGTATGGAGAGTACCCCAAATATTCGCATGAGCTCATTATAGCAAGACGGATGTTGGAGCACTGCTATATGAAGCAATACAGCAGTAAAGGTATGTGTAAAATTAGGGAAAAAACTTAAGTTAAAAAAAGGATGGAAAATGGATATACTCAAGGTGGAAAGAAAGCAAAAATAATAAAGTAAAGTCAATGTATGCCCGCAATTAGAAAAACGATAACTGCAGTGGACTGTATATATTTTAGTTAATGAAATCGCGAACAAACATAAATATATTGATACGAAATCACGAAATAATCAAAGGTCCATAGGTTAATTGTTGGTACCACACAACGGAAATCTGAAACAAAGCACTCACCAGTTTGCAGCCAATTTTTCCACGTTCCAGGGGCCCCTGTCTTGATCTAATGATGGCACCACGTAGCTGAAGGGCTGAAGTTTCTAGTTCTATGTTTCAGTACACCAAAATCGAGCACTTTCAAGTGTAGAAATTTGTAAATGTTGGAGAAAGTAAATTAACACGCCATTTTCTCGAGGCGGTAGAAAAGGATTTCACTGATTCTTGGTGCGCATGTCCAATGCGCGAAAAATGTACTCTGTCCGTCATCCAATTGTGTGGTTTTAAAATTTACAAACAACCGCGAAATTTAGCGGGAGCTAACATAACTGCCCTCCAAAACACACAATTTTAGAATATCAGCCGGACAGATATAGATATAAGAAAAATGATCGACTGATAAATATAAATGAATGAAAAACAGATAAGTAGCGTAAGTTTATTTAGAGATAACGAAAACCCGAAAAAGGCAAAACAAACAAACAAAATTTTAAAAAAATTATAAAGAATTACCTATTGTAATAATTGACTTCAATAGGTAGAAAAAATTAAAATTACTTTTAATTCGGCAAAAAGTACAGTTGTACAACTGGCCACTTGTAAACACCGGTAGCCGTTTGTACCGTCGCGACACGCACTTGACCGTCTCCGCCGGGATGCAATTCGAGAACCCGACCGACTGGCCATTTTAAAGGTGATTGGATGTGATCACTCGTTATGATAACCAAATCATTTAATTTGATATTTGTGGACGAATCAGCCCACTTGTGTCGCTGTTGTAGCGTATGCAAATACTCTACAGAATACCGTTTCCAAAAATCATTATGTAGTTTTTGGATTAGTTGCCATCTCGAGAGCCGATTTAGGGGAACCCTGGACAAATCTGACTCCGGAATTTCTCAATTAAGGGGTTCAAGCGTCAAAAAATGCCCAGGGGTAAGAGGTTGAAGATCGTGTGGGTCTGAAGAGGCAGGAGATAAAGGGCGACTATTAAGTACAGCTTCTATGCGACATGTAAGGGTGGACATTTCCATGATAGACAACTTCTGGTCGCCGACAACTCGAACAAAGTGAGTTTTAAAACTTTTGACGCCAGCTTCTGCCAGGCCATTGAAATGTGGACTGAGAGGGGGTCCCAGATGCCAACGAATAGAAAGTCTGGTGGACGTACTTCTTGCGTAATCAAGTAATTGGTTACGAAACCCTATAAAATTACTGCCCTGGTCTGACCACCATTGCGTCACGCTTCCACGTCTGGAAATGAATCGATGGAATGCACCTACAAACCCTTCGGTGGACAGTTCCATGGTTAATTCCAAATGCACGCAATGTGTGGCCGTACAGACAAACACACAGACATACGATTTGAAAGCTTTACAACCACGGTAACGATGAGGAATCACAAAGAAAGGTCCACAAAAGTCGATAGCTACACTCGAAAAAGGTTTAAGTTGATTGATTCGATGAGCGGGAAGATAACTCATTATGGGCGGTCTATAGGGTTTATGGTTGATTCTAAAACATTGCAAGCACTTGGATATGGTTATTTGAATTGCCCGTCTGGCAGATAATATCCAAAATTGCTGTAAAAGCAGATTATGTAATGTTTTAAACCCAGGATGAAGGTATTGTCTATGAGTGGACTCGATAAGAAGAGTAGTTAAACGATGGTTACTCGAAAGTAAGACGGGGTGTTTTGCAGAATAAGATAAAAGGTCAGATTTTTGTAATCTGCCACCGACTCTAATGATATTATTTTCATCAAGAAAAGGTGAAAGTTTTCGAAAAGGTTTCGGTATTGGTTTATCCTTAGATAACGCGGAAAAAAGCTCAGAAAAACAAGAACCTTGAACGCGTTTGATAAGAAGGTATAACGCACTTTGCATCTCACCGGTGGTAGGAAAAACAATATTTTCAAAAATAATTTTTTGGTCCGGTGGATTAGTGGGTTTTTGATAGGAATGGTTTTGAAAAGGGTTAACTATTCGAAGGACATAACAAACGATACGTTGAATTTTTGATAAGCTGATCTAAGAAGTTAACGTCAATTATCGCATTGCAACAGACCTTTGGCTTTACCTCCAGATTAATATCTCCGAAATCAATCGGCATTTTTGATTTATAAAAATCGGGCCATTCGTTTTCGGGAGACCACAAAAACGACGGTGCGTTCCACCACATGTCATGTGAAATGAGCTGTGAAGGGGTGGCCCCTCGTGACGCAATATCGGCTGCATTTAAAGCAGAAGGAATGTAGCGCCATGAGTTTAAGGGAATGATTTCTTGGATTCTACTGACTCGATTTCCAATAAAGGTTTGCCAGCGATTAGGAGGGGATGAAAGCCAGTGCAATACGACTTGCGAATCGCAGAAAGTAACGATATTTGGAAAAGTTATTTTTCCTTCATAGCTAGATAAGACGAAATCAATTAATTCGCTTAAAAGAAATGCGCCTAGGAGTTCTAGCCTAGCCAAAGTTTGTGACTTTATAGGCGCGACCCTAGATTTTGCAGATATGAGAGAAACAGATATATTGTTTTCCTCTTCTACATGAAAATATACGACGCCTGCGTAACCTCGTCACAGAAGCCGATGATTTGACAGTTATTGGTTTTTGACAGTTTGATTTGTCGGGGTAAGTGAAAATTGGAAAGAAGCGGGAATTCAGAACGAAGTTTGTTCCAAGAGTCGATGATAGAAGAATCTGGTTCTTCGTCCCAGCCTATTTTCGATATCCACAACTGTTGCAAAATAAATTTTGCTTGTAGCAACAAGGGACAAAGAAAACCTAAGGGATCGAAGATTGTTCCTATGATAGATAAAATAGAACGTTTAGTTGGGGGTTTGTCCTTCATTCGGCATTGATAAGAAAAAATATCGTTTTTTGGATGCCATTGAAGGCCTAAAACTTTGATAAAGTGTGGTTCATCCTTGTCAAAAGAGAGAGGCATTTGACGATCGGATTCTGGCAAAGTTGCCAATAATTCAGGACAATTGCTTGCCCATTTTTTAAGTTCAAATCTTCCCGACTTTAACAAATCATTGAGTTCCATTTGTAGGGAAACGGCTTTAGAAAGCGAAGGGCTAGTTCCCAAGATATCGTCGATGTAAATTGACGTTTTTAGAACAGTACTAGCCATAGGAAAACGTTCCTTTTCTCTCTCTGCCAGCTCATTTAATGTACGCATGGCTAGAAAAGGTGAGCATGGCATGCCAAAAGTGACAGTAGAAAGTTCCCACACTGAAAGTGGGTCCTGTGGAGAAAGCCTCCACAATATCCTTTGATAAGGACGTTGATAATGATTGATAAGGACTTGACGGAACATCTGTTTGATATCAGCAATGTAGGCAATAGGATTAAGACGAAACGTAAGGAGTAAAGAAGCAATATCTTTTTGAAATTTCGGTCCAGATAACAACGTGTCATTGAGACTAATATTCTTGGGGGTGACTGCCGAACAATCCCAGACTACACTTAATTTTGTACTTAAGCTTTCCGGCTTTAGTACGCAATGATGTGCCAAAAAACATGATACGTCGACTTTTGGTTGACTAGGTAAAACTAGACTCATGTGATTAGAATCGATATAGTCTTGCATGAAATTAGAATAGGCAGTGTACAAATCAGGATTTTTCAGTAATCTATTTTCTAGAAGTAAAAATCTACGATAAGCTTGCGGATAAGTATTCCTAGGTCAGGGTTTATTTTATCTTTAAACGAAAAATCTACCATGAATCTACCGCTCGGTTGTCGTACGACACTCGCAGTATATATTGATTCCGCTTGTTTTTCGTCCATTGATAAGATTTGTTTTTTAGGCAAATGTTCGATTTACCAAAACCTAGGGATAATGACCTCTAAAGGAGGTGAATGACTCGTTAAAAAACAACTGGTTCGTTCCGTAAGATTACCTACTTCGTCAACTTTTCCCATGACGACCCAGCCAAAGATGGTTTCAAGGGCTGAAGGTTGCCCTATTTGTCCAAGAACCCTGCCCTCCTTGAATATCTGTGCGAATAGCTCGCAACCAATAACTAGGTCCACAGGTCTAGATTTGAAATAAGATGGGTCGGCAAGTTTAAGGTTTTCCAAGTGTTTCCACTGATTATCGTTCAAAGTGAATGTAGGCATATTGGAACATAGTTGTGGAACAACAATTGCTTCGAAATTAAGTAAAGGAGTGACCTGTCCTTGTGGCTTAATGCGACATTGAACGAGCCCTTTGGAAGTAAGAGAAGACATTTGATTTAATCCGAATATTTCAGTGGTGTAACTTCGCCTAGGAAGATTAAGACGCTGAATACACTTTTCACTGATGAATCCTGTCTGTGATCCAGAATCAAGCAGTGCCCTTACAGGTTGAAAATTTCCGCAACCGTCCATAACATCTATTATGGCGGTGCATAAAAGAAAGGTACCTGAAGGTCCTGAGGTATTTAATGACACATGAAGATTATTGACAGGTGGTGTGTGAATGACAGGACTAGTATCTTGGCTTCCAGACTTTTTATTAGTTTCTAAGATATGAGTTAAAGTGTGGTGCCTTTTACTATTGCAAGTCCTGCATGAATATTTTGATTTGCACATATCTACCCCATGCGAGGGATGAAAACACGCTAGACATAATTTTTTCTGCTTGACGAAAGATAGGCGATCGATAGGCGAGAGGTCAAGAAATGATTGACATTTCGAAAGCACGTGACCTTGATTACACCGGAAACATTTTATTCCCGTACTTGAATTAGTTGAGGTGCCAGCCAGTCCTATAAAAGGCGAATTGGATGATTTATAGGTAGGCTTTTGCCAAACTGATTTTGCATAGAATTTGATTTTTAATAGGTAGGCTTTTTTCCAAACTGATTTTGCATAGAATTTGATTTTTGATAGGTATGAACCTTTTTGGGTGCTGTTGATTGAGGAAGTGATTCCAAAACTTTACATCTTTTTCTAGAAATTAAAAAAGTGACTGAAAAGTGGGAATTTCGGTATTAGTATTGGCGTGACTCATTTCGAAATTTGAACGCGTCGGAATATCCAATTTTTCTAACAGAATGAAAAAAATAATAAAGTCCCAACTGTCAACGTCAAAGCTAAGTGATTTTAAAATTTCTAGGGATTCTGAAAAGGTGTCAATTAAATTACGCAATTCTTTAGCTGACTCGTTTTTTAATGTAGACTTCATAATTGTGCTCAAAGCATCATTTGCGAGGTCTCGCTTGTTTTGATATCTATTGACTAATTTGTCGTAAGCAATTTTATAATTTTGATCAGATAAGCTAATCCCTGATATCAATTTTAAAGGCTCATCCTCGAGATATGAAAATAAATATTGAAGTTTTCGGACGTTACTTAGACTTTGATTTTGATCTATAATGTTATTAAAAAGATCTAAAAAACTTGGCCATAATTTTTTATCACCTCGAAATATGGGAATACCTAACTCTTTGAGTTTTGGAGTTTCAGATTCGTTTTGTCGAACATATCCCGAAAAGGATGGGGCCTCAACCGGAAATATTTTAGAGTAAACCCCTTTACACGCATAAAAATATTTACGAGCTTCTGAAAGGATCGCATCCTGCGTTTTAAACTCCTCGTCGTCCGAGTCGTCTATCAACATAATGACATCATTATGTGCCAACATGCATTTATCGAAGGTTTCATCCAAATCGGAATACCTCACTTGAAACTCGTTTCTCGCTTTTGCGTCCGTTGCCGCGGTTTGTGAAAACACATAACACTCGTTTATCGCAGATAAAAAACCCTTGCGCTTTTGCACAGCTTTTTTGATAGACATGATTTTTACCTTTGAAATGACCAAATTGTCGGTAAATATACAATTAACGCTAAATTAATGCTTCTGAAATAGAAAACTGACGAATTGTCGAAAATATGCACTAATTTATCGCAATTGATGAAAATTGTTTTAAATATCGAAATGATATGGAACACATCTAATCACAGAAATGTCGGTAAATATACAATTAACGCTAAATTAATGCTTCTGAAATAGAAAAATGACGAATTGTCGAAAATATGCACTAATTTATCGCAATTGATGAAAATTGTTTTAAATATCGAAATGATATGGAACACATCTAATCACAGAAATGAGAAATGATGTTTGTTTTGATTGATTCTCAATTTTTGTTTACTGAAGTGACCACGCGGTAGACCCTGCGTTACCATAGCAGCGGACCGAAAACAGGTGAATCGTGCCGAAACCGAAGGTCGAACGATTGGCAAATTCAAGACCGTGTGGTCGCCGTGTGAAAATGTGAAATGGCCGACTTATTAATACCGTCGTATGGAGTAAATTTAAATAATCCGGCTCGAAGGACCACTTATGTAAGCCCGCAATTAGAAAAACGATAACTGCAGTGGACTGTATATATTTTAATTAATTAATTCGCGAACAAACATAAATATATTGATACGAAATCACGAAATAATCAAAGGTCCATAGGTTAATTGTTGGTACCACACAACGGAAATCAGAAACAAAGCACTCACCAGTTTGCAGCCAATTTCTCCACGTTCCAGGGGCCCCTGTCTTGATCTAATGATGGCACCACGTAGCTGAAGGGCCGAAGTTTCTAGTTCTATGCTTCAGTACACCAAAATCGAGCGAGCACTTTCAAGTGTAGAAATTTTTAAATGTTGGAGAAAGTAAATTAACACGCCATTTTCTCGAGGCGGTAGAAAAGGATCTCACTGATTCTTGGTGCGCATGTCCAATGCGCGAAAAATGTACTCTGTCCGTCATCCAATTGTGTGGTTTTAAAATTTACAAACAACCGCGAAATTTAGCGGGAGCTAACAGTCAATGCATTCTTGAGCATATAATTCACTGCACAAATTCAAATTTTTACCCTTTTTGTAGGCAAGGCATATCTTAGTAACTAAATTAGTTTAAACCAAGAAATAAAGTAATTTTAAGTATAAAGTTTTAGCATAACTCTAGCAAAAAAAAAAGAAAATAAAAATCATTCTAATTTAGATAAATGTCTCTAAATTTTATATCTTAAAACTAAACGCCGGGACGAAGCATATATCAGCCTTAGAAACAGTGTTTTGCAAATATCTTGCAAAAGAAAGCTTTTACAATTATTTGGTTATAACACAAATTATTAAGAAATGTGATCTATAATATTCCAATAACCGCATATTGTCAAAAAACTGTCATTAGCATTAATGGATTTTGATCAAAATCTAATCAGCTCGTTACAGGTTCGAACAATATTTTACCTAAAAATTTTATGAAAATCGGTTTTACGGTTTAGGAGCTATCGAGTTACGGAAAGACATACACACACACTAAGATAGCCATTGCTGCGCGGGTTAGAAAGGTAAAAATTATTCTAAAAAATTTTAAATGAAATTATTTTAAGAACATGGCAAGCAAAATACTTTCTATTTATATTCATTTAATGGCGGTAATAAGGGCCATAATCCCCTTGGCCCCCCTTAGCAATCTGCTTGTGTAGAAAGTGACAGCAAAATTAATTTTCAACTCCTTCCGGTGGTTTTACCCTGTGGGTTACCCATGCCCCCCTTTGGTCGTAGGATATAGCTTAAAAGTTTTGTTTCCAAAAGTTTGCATAGATGTTTCTTAGTGACAAAAAATACTAGCTAAATTTTAAATAATAAATATATAAAATCATCAAGAAAGTTTAATTTTTCTTGTTAAGTTTTGATGAGTATTATCCCAAGAGCTTTGTAAAATAAAATGCCTGTAAAAATTTAAATATAGACAGACAGACATGACTGCTCTAAATCTAAAACTGTAAAAGTTTTATTATGAGAGAGAGATTGCAAAAGAAAGAAAATTTCTCGTTTGCGGGGCAAGTCTCCCAGGGATCCCGGAAATTACTTTTGAAAAATTAGTATCAGCACAATGAACATGAACTTTATTAACAAGTTTTTCCTTCCTCGAAAATTAAGATACTTTTTAAATTTCCAACTTTTATTGCAACTTGATTACACTCACTTCGCGACAAACTGCGAGATTGCCTAAGCTATTTTTTTTAATTTTAAAAAAGAACAATTTTGTTTAAAATTACTTATTAGATGCAGTTTGAAAAACAATCGAAATTAAAACTTGCTTTAAAAATAAGCGTCATTTTTAATTACTCTACAGTTTTGCTGACAATTATCTAAAAAATATAATTAAAAGAAACTGTAGGTAAAGTCAAATGAGCAATCAAAAAGGTCCTCAGAATTAAAGGTACATTGGCAATGGGTGTATTATCTTTCTTTCTTAGATGCCCACATTTATTTGAAACTCGTAGTTTGCAACTCGTAAACAATGATTGAGTAGAAATAAAATTTTTGACTTCATTGTCTTTATTTATTTTAAACACGACGTTTCGGTTAGTAAGTATCTCTAACCGTTTTCAAGTGTAAACTAAACAATCTAATCTCTAGGCTACTACTTATACTACTTGGTGCGCAGTCAGGTGTGACGGCCCGCGCCATTTTTATTTCTAAGACGCCTGTTTTCCTTAAGGAGTGGTTTCCATATGTGTGGTATGTCCGTGTGATTGACTGTAAATTTCTTTATTCTGCATTATAAACGCAGCTTAAATAAACTTTCGTTTTCGCCAATGCGACCCCTAATGCAAAATTTTAGCTTCTGACCATTGAATCCTGTGATCATTAGACCATGCATGATCCGTTAAACCGGATTTTACAAAATTCCCTAATTGGGTAATTTTTAAATGTTCATTTACTCTAACCTGAAGAAGGCGTTTCGTTTCACCTACATATGATTTACCACACTCACACGGGATTTTCCATATTATTATTTGAGGGATTTTCTGGTTTTGTTTTAGTTACAATACTCCTTGTCGTATTTCCCGATAAAAATACTGTTTTTATATTATAGTGCTTGGGTATTCGTCTTGTTTTCTGAAATCCGTTGAACATAACACCCAACGGATTATTATTTTGAGAATTTGCTACATTTGGTTTGTTTTCAATTTTAGGGATTGTTGATCAAATTCTTAAAGGGACTCTTTTTACAATAAAACAAAGCTAATATCGGTTTTTTTATTTTATTAGACGATAAGTTATAGCAAAAAAACTACAAAAAGGTACATTTTTCTATATTTCAGTAGCGCACATTTAAATAAGTATAGCTCGAAAACGAAACCTATGACCCCCCCAATTTTTTTTTTTTTAATATCAGGAAGGTTTAGCCTTTAACAAATTTTTAATTCAGCTTATTTGACGCATCCCGGTAAACAATGTATTTAGTGCCTCCTCCTTTGGTATAGCTATAAATAGAAGATCCTAGAGAATAATCATTATAAGTAGCTGCTTGAGGAAAGTTTTTACCCTAAAATTTTTTTATTAAGCTTGAGGAAAGTTTTTACCCTAAAAGTTTTTTATTAATAAAAAAAAATCAAAAATTAGTTCCGCCAAACAAGTCAATTTTTACCTTCCTAGCCCGCGTAGAAATGGCTAGAGAAGTTATTAATTTTTTGAGATAAGGTCGAAAATGTGTGATTTGGGTGTATTTTGACCTATACAGGGTGTTCCCTAATTGAATGTCAATATTTATGGGGGTGATTTTTGGACCCATTTTAAGAAAAAAACTTCATATGCACGTATGTCCCAAACGTTTTACCTTTTGAGATACAGGGTGGTAAAATTTTTAAAAATAAATCATTTATTATTAATATCCTCAATACCACTTCAGATATTTCAATGAAATTTGTCATACATGTACCATAAATCAAGAGGCATTTTTTAATGTATCACTCTTTTTTTAATTTCCACCAGTGGCGTTCGTACGTAATTTGACCTCTCTATTTTGTCAGACATTGATGGCATGCCACTGATTTTTCCTGAAACGAAAATTATTTTTGAAATCCCCAATCATTTCTAACCAAAGTTGATTACTTGATTTTTTTCTATCCGATACGGTTTTTGCTTAAAAAAATAAAAACCGTTTCTCTGCATGATCATAACAATATCGTTAATATGACCACCCTGTATCTCAAAAGGAAAGACGTTTAGGATATATGTTCATATGAAGTTTTTGTCTTAAAATGGGCCCAAAAATCATCCCCATAAATATTGAGATTCAATTAGGAAACACCCTGTATAGCAATATCGTCCTGATATCTGTATGTGTATGTGTGTATATTATTTCTGTCCGTAACACGATAGCTTTCAAACCGCTGAAGCGATTTTTATAAAATTTTCAGGTAAAATAGCATTTGACACTAACGAGCTGATTAGATTTTGGTCAAATTCAAACAATTAATTGAAAATTAAAATTTTTTCAAAATGCTAACTTTTTAACGGAGCATCGTATTAACATGCGGTTTTTGGAATATAGTAGACTACATTTTGCTCAATTTTCTGAGATATTTAGGAAAAACTTTTTCCAAGGGTAATATATCATCGCTTCAGTTGAAGTGTGCTAATAGGCTAGCTAGGAAGGTACCAGATTCGTGATGGATCAAGTTATTTTAAATGAAAACCATTTTAAAAAACGTTAAAGCGTTTTCTCTTACAGTAACGTAAATTAAAAAAAAAAAATAATGTGCCAAATTCAAAGGACTATCCTTTATGATTTTTATTTTTTAGTTTACTTAGTTTGGTTTAGGTACTTTATTCATAGGCTTCAACCACTGTGCGGGGCCCTCTTACCCAAATCAGGGGCAAACACTACTTGGTGACTTAAAATTGTGTGTTCTATTACCAATTAATCTAGCGCAGTTTTAAAAAATCTTCCACAAATATCCCACGGGATAACATAGGCCTCTCAACTGGTAGGTAGGTACCTCAAGCGCAGATCTGGGTTAAAATCCAGGGGGGGTTATAGTCGACTAAAGAATAATTTGTAATATAATTTTTTCTAGAGGGGGGGGGGGTAATTCTCCTGTTTTCTCTTTAATTATAAGCAAAAAGTGCATATTTTTTAAGGAACCGAACCGAATAACCATGTAACCCCTACCTCAAATCCGGGCTTTAACCTTATTTTTGTTTTTGATTGACGCAAACGTAGTTGTTTAGAGTTGACACTAAAAAATGTGATTGGGTTTTAAACAGAAATTTTGGTTTTATATTATGATATATACCACACTCGTTTTATGTAAGTGCTAAGTATTCTGTTTTTCTTTGGCAAAGTAAAGTTATACATCATTTAAACTTTAAGAGCTGTAAAACTTGGTTTTGCGCTTTAAACATATAAGTATATCTTTTGTCGATATTATATTGTTCATGTTCAACTTGTTCAGTGGGACTATTTCTTATTTAGGTATTTTCATTTTGCACTTTTCTGATATTTTAATTAATTATGTTAAATTTTAAGGTAATTTAAGTGTGCGTATGTGTGCTAACCGAAAAACACTAACACCCCGGCAGTGCGCAGTTAGAACACGTTTACTTCCATAAGTGTTATGGATTAATAAGCGCTAATCTTACAATTACTATAATTTAAAATAAGAGAGCAAGTAATCACGTTTTAGTTCCAGTTTAGTACTTCCAACAAAAAACATGGAAACAGTGGGATTTAATATATTTTTTACTGCTGCAATTTGATAATTATAAAATAAAAAGCTTTGTTCTTGAATCAGCAACTATTTAATTTAATTTATTAAACCTAATTTACCGAAGTTTCCGCCAAAAATTCTATGACCCTTAAAAAGCGTTATTTTCCGCAGCCCATTACAGAAAATATCTGATGGAAAATCTGTTAATTTGGCAACATTTTCTGAGGAACAGTGAAACAATATTTCCTCAGTTAAAATCCAATTTTTTGGATTTGTTTCAGAGAGAGGTGTAAAGATTTTGTACGTACAGAGATGGAACTTGCACTGGAACGCGACGAAGATCTGTTCGCAATTTAATGTTTGTTATCTTCTTAGCTTAAACAAGTTTGGTAAAACAGAGGATCGATATTTCCTTAGTTGAAATGAAATTATTTGGGTTTGTTTCAAAGGGAGGTTCAAAGGTTTTGTGCGCAATTGCAATTGCAATTTAATGACATGGAAGAAGTGGAAAACGTTAACTTCTATAAGTGTTGTGGATTAGTAGGCGCTCTTACTATTACTATAATTGAAAACAAAATAGCAAGTAATCTATCACGTTTGAGGTCCAGTTCAGTATTCCCAACAAAAAACGTGGAAACAGTGGGATTATAATATATTTTTGACTGAAAATGAAAATTAAACTTTGTTTTCAAAAACAAGAGTGTAGTGTACTTTATCAAAGAATTTTGTACCCTATGAAAGGTTGAAAAAAGATTCTTAAAGGATAACTAGTTTTTGTAAGTAAGGTTAGGTGGGGTAACTGGGTTTCTGGGGTAAGTAGGTATTTATAATTTTAAAAAGTTACTTTCGTTATGTGAAGCTTCACAAAATGTTTTTCAGTCCTTCTGAGAGCCATGGAATATTTTAATTATTAGTTTAATTTTTATTTCACAGCTTTATTCGTTAATTTTATCTCACATACAAAGTTTGGTCTAAAATTTTAAAAAATATATATTTGCTTCATTATTAGCAACAGCAAGTGGGTTGGAGAGACCGCATTTATTTTTATATTTTTTTCTTTTTTAATATTGAATTGATAATAGCTAGAATACCAGGATATATTAACAACATAACCAAGTATTTCCTGTCTAAGAATAAAGTCTGTATCTTTTTGTTTTGTAAAAGTTACATGAACTTAAAGTCAACCTTTTACATTTTTAGCACTCACTTACCCCACTTGACCTTAGTCTTTATTAAACCCAAAAATCTTTACAACAGTTTACACACGTTTTCCTATAACTAGAGTACCTTAAGAAATATTGTATTCAATTAATTCTAAATTCTAAATCAGAAACTCTTTTTAATTTTTATTTTAAATTGTTTTATTTTAAGACTTTTAAGACTACACGGTAGGTTATTGTAAATTTTAACGTTTCGTACGTATACATATATGGCCCACAAGCTTTGTCGTTTTGCTTTTAATATGTATATCATACATTGTGATTTAACTCAGTCAAGTCAGAGAACATAACTTTTGAGTGTATATAATAACAAACTTTTAACTTTGAATAAACTAGCCAGAATTCGGCTGAGCTGTAAAACATGTTTTTGCCGTAGTAAGATCATATTCTCTTAGAAGCAAAGTTTTAATTAACCAATTTGAAGATTCAAAAAGTAATAGTAAGAATATCAATAAACATTTTCTGAAACTTCTGGTGACAGAAATTTTTATAATAGGTACAAAGGTTTCTTAGTAGGTTTATGGTATTTAGAAGTGTTTTTTAAGATTAATATTTTTTCTAGTTATTTTATTAAAAATTCTAAATGGACAAAACTTGTTTATTTATAAAGTTGGTGTTGGTTGTATTACCGTCTAAAATATTATAAAACTTGCACAATTTTAATATGCAGGTTATATAAAATGGCTTGAAAACAATTTCAATCAACTCATTAATACCAATTTTGGGATCCAGCGATAAAACTTAATATGACTTGGTATTTGGAATACTTATATCCACTTTCTTATAATATTTTTAGAATTTGCATAATCAGGATTGTCAATTTTTTTGGCTCTGCTACAGAATAGCGCCTTACAAAATAGCGCTGCCACAAAATGGCGCTGCTACAAAATAGCGCTGCTACAAAATAGCGTGCATCAAAATAGCTCTTCTACAAAATAGCGCGCATCAAAACAGTGCTGCTACAAAATAGCGCCTTACAAAATAGCGCTGCTACAAAATCGTGTGCATCAAAATGGCGCTGATCCAAAATAGCGTCGTATAACTTACCACTCCCGGTAACCTCATTCTAACATAAATATTTAAAAAAAAGACTTCCCTGACTTTTTCCTGGGATCCTAGAGGGTGTGAAACCAAAGCGAACCCGGCTTCCTAGGAGGTTGTGAAACCAGACCGAACTAAACCGATACTTCGATTCGGTTCAGTTTTGTTTCACACCCGCTAGGATCCCGCGAAAGAAGTCATGGAAATTTTTTTTTTTTTTTAAATATGTTAGAAAGAGAACCTTTAGTCAAACAGTTCCTATTTTTAATGATGCTTTTTGAGCGCGTTTTTGATGCGCACTATTTTGTAGCTGCGCTATTTTGATGCGCGCTATTTTGTAGCAGCGCTATTTTGTAAGGCGCTATTTTGATGCGCGCTATTTTGTAGCAGCGCTATTTTGTGGCAGCGCCATTTTGTAGCAGCGCTATTTTGTAAGGTGCTATTCTGTAGCAGCGCTATTTTGATGCTCGCTATTTTGTAAGTGCCATTTTGTAGCAGCGCTCTTTTGTAGCTGCGCTGTTTTGTGGCAGCGCTATTTTGAAGCAGCGCTATTTTGTAGGGCGCTATTCTGTAGCAGAGCCAATTTTTTTAAATCAGATGTTTTAAAAATAAATTATGCTAATGGTAAACCAAAAAAAGTAATCAAGACTGTTTGAAGCTCTCAAAAAATTGAGATATAAAAGCTTTGTATAGGCACCTTCAAAACAAATTTACAAAACAAGCTTTATTATCCGTTTAAATTATTCATATCACAAAAAAAACTTATCTAGCATGGAAAACTAAAAAATATACAAACAAAAAAATCTTTTGAAAAAAGTTATACCGTTACTGTCCAAAAATTAAATAAATTTTTATTTTAATGAATTTTTAAAGAGTAAAACTAATTTTTAATTATTTTTAGATATTTATAAATTGAAAGTACTTTTATTTAACTAAACATTTTATAAAAGAGACGGGTTTGTTTTTTTACACAGGTTTGCTCCTATAACCCATGAAAAACTGGAACAATATGCGAAGAAACAAACGAACTCATTAAAGAAAGTAAAAGTATATTTTTGTGAAGAATATAATATGTAGGTATTAAATTTTTCATGATTCAGTCAGAACTCAGCATCCTGTTATCCTGCTCCAAGATCAGTAGAGAGATACATAAACATCACATTATGATAGAAACAAAGATATATCTATTTAAAAGTCGGAAAAATACAAAATTTATTAAAACATTTAATAATTTTCCTCTTAAATAGACTTTCTTATTAATTTTAATTGAACTTTTTTGACCGAACTCTTTAGCAGTCCTTCATTTCAATTGACAAAAAATCTATCTGTTAATGTTTGCTGTCAATAAAAAATAAAATAAAAAAAGAAGGAAAAGGATCAAAGAAAAATAAATAACCATTACATACAAATTTTTAGCTTTCATCCACAAGTCAATTAGAGGTATACATGCGCTTTATCAACCTATAATCATAAACAATTTTTAACATACCTAAAGCCCAAAGAAAATTTTGGTTAAACATCAAATAAAAAAAAAATCAAACCTGCTTCCCACTTAATAAAAATTTTGCTATGTAAATATGATTTTAAAAAAAATATTGTTTTGAGCGCGTGAGTGTTTAGCAGCGTATATATACGGATGGCGAATGAAACGCTGCTTCTAGCGGGTTAATAATTCGCTTTTTAAAAATAAGTAAAAACATGTCAGAAAAAAATGTTCACTAAAACTAAAAATTTTTTTTTAGAGGGAATGACCCCACTTGTGATGATACATAATTTGAAAGTTTATCGACACCGGTTTCGTTATAGGGTATATATATATATATATATATATCATAAACATGTATTCCGTTGTTTCTCTTTTTTCATAAGCTTTAAAAAAAAAGGTTGAAGACCATCATTAGACCTATTTACGGGGATTCGACCAAAAATTTTTAGTGTCAGGAAGAAAGCCCGTGAAAAACCTTAGTTAACCAACAAATATTACCCTTCTAACGCCAGCGTTTAATTTAAAGTCGCCAACCTGTTTGGTCGGAATGAATTTTTTTAAATTTATTATTTTCTATTAATTGTTGGATAAGCCATACTGTAAAGAATACTGCCTAAGTATATTGTCATATTGCAGGTTAATAATTCAAAGTAAATTTTTATCTGGTTTTATTGATTCATTTTTATTCCACAATTTTAAATGCTTATTGATTATCTTCTTTCTCCAAATTTAGGAAGAAGCTCTGTATGATTATGAAAACTTTAAGAGTAAAAAATAAGTACACATGATAAAAAACACTTTTTGTTATAGTCTTTATTAAATGTAAAGCAACTACAGAATTGTTGCTAAAACAATTACAAAGCCAAAATAAAAAGAAAATGTAAAAAAACTCTCGCAAAATACAAAGCAACTGCTGATTGCTTAGATAATTGTGACGTAGCACTGACGTAATGGCCGCCATGATACCCAAGCAACCAGACAACCGTTTCTTTACGAACCGAGGGTGATGTAGACTAAATTACTACGTTTGCAAGTGCGTAAAACGGTTTTTGAGTGTTTATTCAATAAACCGTCCTTATATAAAAGGGCTTTAATAGGCACGAGTAAACAAAGTTTATGAGAAATAATTTAAAACACTTTAGTTTTTATAATCGGTTTATAAATATTTCGGCGGTCAACAAACAGTTTCACCTTTTTGGTTTACTCAAACGGCGTCAAGAAATTTCATTATTTTCGCATTTTACACATGATTTTTTAAATTAAAATCACATTTTAGTGCTTTTAAGTGAAATGTCATATTAGATTTATTGGCATACATTATATGTGGCCTGGTAAAATCATGTGAGTATGGTAAAACTGATTAAAAAATTATCATTTTTTATTAATGTCTAATAATAATTTCATACTCCATACCATTTTAGTTTTATTTTAATAAAGATGTTGTTAACATCAATTTCTAGAATAACTCTGTGAAAAAAAAAAGAAACACATGAAGTTAGTAAACAAAGATAAGGGTGAATTTAGAGGGGTTACATTAAGAACTTTTATTAACTATGTATCATTGTTATATAGACATTTTTATAAAATTGTATAAATTGGTGTTTACAAAATGTTATTTATATCTTTTTTTAATGCAGTTATGACATTTATAGAGTTTTTAAAGTTACCAGAAAAACCAAATAATAAATCTTTAGGTTGTTTTAAAAGATGATGTAGTATTGCTAGAAACCACTATAAAAACAAAAATGCTTATTGGGATGGTAAGACTTTAAAATAAAATCAAAATAAACTCTTTAAAAGTGTACAATTTAACAAACAATTAACAACATTCTATAAACAATTATTTAATAAAAGTTATCGTTAAGCAATAAAAAAAATTAAATAGAAAAAACACCAACTGCTATATCCACTTGTACCTATTAGTCGCAGTTGGATACAAAATTGATTGGTATACCTATACTGCCGTCCTTGGTAAGACCCACGTATCTACGTTTTCACTTATTTCGAGAAAAGCGAGTTTAAAGTTTAAATGCTTGCTAAGAGTACATAGTAATATTCTTTTGGTTTTTCAAAATAAAATACTTCCAAACAAAAATTTGGGTATTTTTCTTAAAAAACAGATGAAAGTAACCTATTTAAAACCATTTTCGGTCATAACTCATTTTTAATTTTTTTTTAAGTTAGGTGGGTCTTACCAAGGACGGCAGTATAATGTACGACATGCTTCAACTTTTAGTTTTGATGCCCAAAGCGCGTATTACGAAATTATACAGTTTTTTATTTTTATGAATTAGATTATTGGGTAATTTTGTACCTAACTGAGAATAGTAGTTACAAGTAGATTTAGCAGTTGGGTGATTTTTTATTTAATTTTTTTTCTTTCCAACTTTTAGGTTTAATTATTATTCAGCCTTATACCCATTCATTTAGCGTTAGCCAAAAAGTACGTGTAGATTTTCTACGGACGCGAACAGTGTTACCTTCCATTGAGTAAAGGTGGGGGGAGGGGGGAGAGAAGGAGGAGAGAATTAGTAAAATGATGTTGAAAAAATGTTTAAAGCGTCTGCAGAAATAATTTTTTAAATTGTTTTATATTTGTGAAAGTTATAGCTACAACTATTACTAATAAAGAGGGTGAGGAAAAGACAGGCAGAGGGCAGTGGCGTGTCGTATAGGAAGCCAGGGGGGGCGAACGCCTCCCCCCCCCGCCCCTTTGCGATTAGCGCCCCTGGCGTACTAAGAAAAAAATAGAATTAATAGTGTTTATAATAATAATAAAAAAAGGTTTGTAATTTATTTGACTCCCATACCTATATTTGGGCCCCTTACGGTCTTTGCCCCCCCCCTCCCCCCCGCCCTTTTATCCACGACACGCTACTGGCAGAGGGAGGGGGAAACTAGTAAAAGGGTGTTAGTAAAAAAGTCTTAAAACGTGTGCAGAAAGAATTTTTGATAAAATTATGCGAATATGGTTTTTTAAGAGGGTGTGGGGGGAATGAGAGAATGGAAGATAGGTAGGAGTTATCAAAAGAATTCCATTAAAATCGCCTGAAATTTAGGTAACTTGTATGCCTTAAGGCCGACGTTATGTGATAAAATGGCGTCTGACGACCTCCTGTTTAAAAAAAATATAGGCTATAGCACCTTCGGGATCAGTGGCAACTCAACACCTTTTTCGTCAAAATCCGTTCAGCCGTTTACCTCTAGCGCGACACAAACATACATATTTACATACATATCCCGTGCGAAAAATATTAACTACCCTTCCTTTGGCGGTGCTGCAGATGGGTAATAAAAATACAAGTGACGTATTACTTCATCAAGTAAGAAAGTCTGTTATACCTGTAAAGCAATAAACCTCTCGTGTTAAAGTTATATCTTTGAGAACTCGCATGCAGCCAAGGGGGGGGGGAAATTAAAGGATTAGATAACAAACTTTTGACTAAATATCGAGAATAACACTTGACAAGTCAAGCCTGGCAACACACAGCTTTGCAGTGTCTGGAAAATTTTGAAATTTGTGTAGATAAAGTTTGCTCCCGCTCGGCAGTGAAATAATTAAGAAGTTTTTAGAGAAGATGAGTTAACTATATTATAATGTATGAAAAATTAGGCTGATAAATAAACAACTCTGTGGATAAACACAAACGGTTAAATTTCAAAAAATTGCCACTTTTTATGTAACCACTTATTACCTAGTATATACGAGCTTTAACCCATTTATGGCCGCTGATGCGTATACGCAACACAGCAGAAAATATTTTTTTATTAAAAATGGGTGATTTTTTTGGCTTAAAATATGGGCGATACCAATAACCCAAGGTTAAAATAATATAAAGTAGCGGAGTTATTTCTTTGACGCCACATATATGTTACTGTAATGTGTTCATATGAAGATGATATTTAAAATATAATCTATAAAAATTGGTCAAGGCTTATTTCTGCCCTTGGCCGTAAATGGGTTAATAAAAGTACTTTAGGTAAAATATCTGCCAGTTCTGGCGTAGGTATCACCTTTACGAGTTTATTTTATGTTTTTTTTTTGATAAAATAAGTTCTTTTGTTTTTCTTTAAAACTATAAAAAAGTTTCTTAAGGGCTTTAACTTTTTTTCACCAGTTCAGGTCGGTGCATATCAATCGAGGACGAGAGGTGTCGCTGGTCAGTTAAGTTCTCAACCTAGACACGTACACAATTGAAGTTAAAATAATAAAAGATTGTTCTTTTTGTCAATGCTTATGTATTAGAAATGGCTCCGGAATGAAATAGCAATGAAATAGCAATGTACAAAATATCGGGGATTAAAATAGCGGTATCGAAATATAAAATAGCGATTTATTATAAGAGAAAGAAGTCAGGGAGGTTTTTTTTTAAATATGTTTATTTGGTTCGATTCGGTTCGGCTCGGTTTGGATTCTTAACCTCTAGTATCCCGAGAAAGAAGTTATGAGCTATTTTCTATTTTGATACATCGCTATTTTGATATGTCGCATTTTTTATTACAAACGCAATTTTGATACATCTCTAATTTGATGGTCGCTCTATCATTATGTCGCTATTTTGATAGTTCCCATATAGCACAATCACGTGTTTAACACGTAAAAAAGGCGTGAGAAAAAATAACGTTGATTTTAAAAGCTGCTAGAAAATATCGTTTATTTCATATATGAAAACAAGCTTAATAGGTCATTCATTAACGTTATAAAAAATAACGTTGCTAAAAACTGCGTTGTAATAACGCCATTATCAAATTAAAACAGCAATGTTTTTACGTTATTTTCAAGTGATTTTTATCAACGTTAAAATCACATTAGATTCACGCCTTTTCTACACGAATTTTAGAAAGCGACTTGCATGGCTTTTCTATCGAATATTTTTGAAATTTTCCTAGCAGCAGCGCCACCTATTGTCGGAATTTTTCTCTTTGAAGAAATCTATCAGGCAGTGCTTTGGCCTCCAAACTCCAAAAACCTTCACGATCACGACGCATATCGATGCGTAAGTATTAACCTGATAAAGACACATTAATATTCTGTAAAAGTGTTTAGTGTTAAAAAATCTTGTTTAGCTTTTAAAAAAAACATAATGAATATAGATAGATAAATATATATTTTGTCTTGCCTTGAGCGCCATCTTTAAAATTGTCTTGAATGTTGTAGTCTTAAACTAGTGAACTTTTATAACTTCCTTTCGCGTCTCTTTTAAGTTAAAAAAATGCTATTAAAAAAACGTGACCAAAAAAGACGCAGAAAGTTTGTAGGGTTGAGAAGTCTTAATCTAGTGACGTTATAGAACATGTTGTTGAGGACTTTTCAAGTGTGAATTTGGTGCATGAAAATAACGAGGGTAAAAAACACGTTATATACAAAGCACCAGAAACTTCAGCAAAAAGTATATTTTTATAGCTTGATTTCTCCTTGTATTTAAGTTATCTTTAAGCATGTAGATTTAACAAAATAAATATTACATGGTATGAAGTTGTTTTCAAGTAAAATAAAACTTTGTTATTTTTGTTCACGTTAATTTAAAGTTGATGTGATTTTTGTGCTATGTGGGTTGCTATTTCATTACTCGCTATTTCGTACGTCGCTATTTCGTACATCGCTATTTCGTTCCGAAGCCAATAAAAAATTGTAATTTATGAGTTCTGTTTAATATTTCTTTATAACTTCAACTTTTTTATCTTTCTTTTTTTATTTAGGAATATGAAAGGTTTAATTTGATTTTTCTTACAAAAATAGAGTTTAAATATTAAAATATAGTAAAACTTGTAGTTTTAAATGACTCCTGAAACACTCTCACGCTCTCCAAAAAGGCATAAAAAGGATGTCATTATGACAGGTCGGTTTTTAAATAAACTTCGCTGGAGCATTTTTTTCTGATATCTCTGACGCATTAGTAATATTTAGCAAAATTTGTTATTTATTTAACCTAAATTTTACTACAATTTCTACCTGAAAAATTGCAAATTACCAAAGTATACATGAATAAGAAAACATTATAAGTATGGTATAAGAACACGCAGTTTTTTGCACATACATACTTTTATCGCATTGTCACTAAATCCGATACCCAGGTTCCTAGATAGCATATACATAATAGTTGAGGCAAGAGTGCCGAAAATCCACTTTCTTGAACCATTTTTTTAGCTTTTTGACAATTAGTAAATTCTTCCAATTTCGACCCCGCTGAATCCGAATATCTTTGTTGCCACCTCAAAATGTTGACAGGGGCTGAGATATTCAAGATGATGGCCAACATGACGGCGAAATTTTAAATTGCCGCTGTAGAGCCCAAATTGGATTGGATTATAATTAAAACTTTAGGGGCATCTGTAAATTAAATCAATTTAAAAAAAAAAACAGAAAATAAACCATTTTTGTTACAGGTTTTATCTAATTTTCTCAGAAACTAAGCTTAATATGAAAAAATATGTACTACACTTTATTGTAGTCAGTGAAATTTCCTGTTTAAAAATGTGAAACGTGGTGGGGTTTGGCTTGCAACAAACTATCCATATCCGTAAATGAGGCTGATGTAAAAAAACATAAAAAAAAATATTTTTAAACGTTTTATTTAATTTTCTTAAAAACCAAGCTCTTTATCAAAAAATATTTTCCATACTTCATCACAGACAATAAAATTTCCTTTCAAAAGATGTATAACTAAGTGAAAGCTATTTTATAGTTATTGCTCCAGTGATGTCCTTAATTTAGAGTAATTATTTAAAATCACTAAACTAGTTAATTTTTTTCAAGGCTTTATTCAATTTTATTAAAAACTAAGCTTTTTATGACAAAATATTTGTCTAACTTTTCGGTGAATAGTGAAATTTTCTTTTATACGGTGTATTACAAACTGTGATAGAAAATATGACTCTCTCCAGGGACGTCCGTATACTTGGGTCAATTTCAAAAATTAAATTACTTAACTTGCATAAAATTATTTTTTAATAATCAATAAGTAACATCATAGCAATAAATTAATAGTATACAAGGTATTTCCACCAAATACTAGAACACCATAATACATTTAACGTAGGCAAACATCATATTATTTTTTTAATGAGCGAATAATATTGAAAATAGGTATATAAAAATTGTTTACTTTTAATATAGAATTAATAACTACAATATGTTTATGCTTCATATACAGCTTATGTAAAAGGTAACTCCTTACTTTATCAAATATGTAAAATTTATAAAATCTTTGTGAAATCTGTAAAATCCGTCAAATCTGTAAAGTCTGAATTCTCTGAAATATTTAAAATTCTTGAGAAATCTTGGTGAAATCTGTGAAATATTCGTGAAATCTTTGAGAAAGCATCAAGGAGCAGTGCCCTCCCAAAACTAGACAACAAACAGTATTTTTAATTGATTTAATTAAAAAAAGTTAAATCTTCCCTTACTACATAATTGTCTAGTTCTTTTTATTATCTGTGCTTAACATCAAGCAATTACTTGGGTGAACTTTTTTAGCGTAAATAATTACAAGCCGGCAGCGCCGCGCGGGGCGGAGGAATGTGTGTTTTATTTCAAGTCGGCCATCATCATCGTCCGGAAACGTCCGTTGTCCTTCTACACGATGGCGGTTTTATCCTCAGTGAAGACGTATGAGTTTGTTTTGATTTGGGCTATGTCAGTAGCAAAAAGGCTTGCCGGTCGCGTGTCATTGTTTTTGTTATTGTTTGTTTAAATGGAAATAAATAACGTCGATTACATAATTAACTGTGCAAATTTAAATACGTTGACATATGAACTTCGATTACAAATAAAATCTTTAGGGCCACATAGACCGGACATAAAAATCCTAAAAATTAACCAAAATTTTAGTGCAAGTAATAAAAAATTATACGATGCTGAAAACTGATTGTGCGATTGTGAAAAACGAAATGCTTTTTTTTGCTTTAGTTGTCTTATTATGAACAATTCACGAAGTGATCCTGCGTGGGTGGCAAAAGGAATGTGTGTATCTAGCACTTTAGTGAAAAGTTAAAGACACAAAGTAAGTGCTACTTATTTAGATAACCACATAGAAATTTCTATGCTAGGCAAGACTGATATTAGGTGGCAATTGAATAGTGCCTATAGCAAAACCGAACATAATGAAAATGTGGCAAAAAATAGATATATACTTATTAGGTTAATAGACTGTTTAAAATTCTGTCGGATTTTTGAGGTTGCTCTACGGGGCCATGATGAGTCTGAAACTGGTGCTAATCCAAGCACTTTGCGCATGTAAAAGAAGAAAACAAGTAAACTAAAAACTATACCAAGTAAGTGCTTTGTTTGTAAAATGCTAAAATAACATTGTTTCGGTAAGTTTTTGATCTCCTTTTCCATGCAATATAAATTTCTGCCCCCTCCAATTTATAACGTCACAAGCCGCCACTGACTTCTAGTTCAATAGAAAAAAACAGATGGCAATAATTTCATTTTTTTTTATGGTCAATCATCATATTTGTTACTTCTGCCGATGTCAACCTAGTTTAGTTAAACAGCCCTCTGTGCGTCGGCGCCATCTCGATTTTCCCAGGACATTAAAAGACTTATTTAACATTCACCTCTTGCCTTTTTTGTGTCCATATACGCTTTAATCCCAAAATCTGTCTCTTGTTTTTGTAACGCCTACCAACTAGCCCGGGTAACGCGAAAAAACATCCGCCTGATTTTCTCTTTGTTTAATCCCCTAGCCTTGCCTTCCTGGAAAATTGAACTTAAGGTCACTTACTAAATAGCAGTGATATCTGTATTTGTGACCGACGAACTTTTAATTGAAAATGTTTGTGGTAATACTTTAGAGCAGTGGTTCCCAAACTGGGGGGCGCCCCCTCCTGGAGAGGAGCTGATCAACCATAAGGGGGGCGCGGAAGCACTTATCTCATAACTTATTTTAAGTTTTTAGACGATCGAGAAGATTTGATGAGTACTTCTGCTTTCTATCTTCAAAATCTCTCGTAAAATTTAAAATTTATTTTATTGAATGTAGAAGATTTTATAAAATTTTCCATAAATCAAAACTCCTCAAATACGTAAATCTTCTAAATCACTGTATAAGATTTAAGGAGAAACGCTATGAGAATTTTTTTTGGCAGGGAGTCTTAAACATTTTTTTCTTAAAATAGTTTGTTTTAATAGTTTGTCGCGTCTGTCTTTTGTAAAAATATGTGACACATACAGGGTCTCTATCGCTGATGAACCGAAGGTACCGTGCCGTCCAAATAGAGTTGTCGCCGATTCATTATGCTTACTACTAACTACTACTACGGATCATTTGTTGGGTGAAATGTGACAAAACTACCTTATTCGTATGCGTGTACCTTAAACATGACTATAGTGACCTTATTGCTAGACAACTCAAACACGGACATAAAAACTTTCATAGCTAAACATGGCTAAGCTGCACAAAGCATGGAACCGCATATTTAGCGTTTATTTCCGTCGCTCGGTTTAGATTTTATTAAGCGTGCACTCTCGGAATTTCGCCAATATGATAATAAACTTTATAACCAAAATATTATGCATGTTAGTTTTTGAATGTAAACTATAAATAAATTAATTATTAAAATGTTAACAAAAATATTTTTGCGTTTTTAAACAAATTTAGCTTTTAGTGGAGAGATAAATAATTGTTCCCCGGTTTCATTTTAATCTAAGGAGTATCACAAATACATAAAAATGACAAAGCTTCTCTTATTTTAAAAGCGATTAAATAGAGTGGCGTACGCAGGGGCTTAGGGGCTGAAACCCCTCCAGAGTCACTGAATATTGAAGCCTAAAACAAGAATTTTCCCCAAAAATCAATATTAAAATGTATCAATCTGCGCTCAAGGCATCCCCTCCCCCACCAGGATTGATCTCTGCGTATCGAACCGGGCTCAAGCCATTCAAAAACCGAACCGAACCGAATGAACCGAACCGAACCGTATTAGGTATAAGTATATTGCAAATTCTGTGATTGTAAAGTTACTTTTTTTTATATAAACATATTGTTCAGAAGTTTTTTACTAGGTATTATCTACATTACTCTCAATCTTTTTTTTCCAGAAAAAATAGTGACGTTGATAATAATGTACGGTAACATTTACATACACAATTTATACCAAAATTTATATTTATCTAGGCCGAAGTGCGATAGGGTAGCCCAGTGGTATGGCCGTCAGCTTCCCATGCAGAAGATCAGAGTGGTCAGGTACTTCAAGTACAGTACTTGAAAATGTACTTCAAGTACTTACAAGTACTTCAAGTACTGTACTTGAAGTACATGTACAATTCGGTAATTGTATTTGGTACTTGAAGTACTTTTGACAATGTACTTGGAAATGTACTTGATATTGTCAAGTACAGTACTTCAAGTACATTCAAAGTACTTCAAGTACATTTAAAGTACTTCAAGTACATTAAAAGTACTTCCATTACATTAAAAGTACTTCACGTACAATAAAATATTATAAATAAATAAATAAATAAATGGTTTATTAACAGCAAAATACATTCTTTGAAAATACTTTACATCCCAGCTCTAAAACCGGCTGCGAATAAACCATATTACCCCCAAAGTAAGCACTTGGGGGGTATTATTAAAGTACAATGTAGATATAGGTGAGATATAACTTTAATGAGCCGAAGACAAGGGGTAACCTCAAGGTTGCCACCTGTCCGGTTTTTTTTATCAACCTGGCAGGGAAGTCCGGTATTTTAGCAACCTTGATAGGTGCGTCCGGTCGCCCAAAGAATCGTAATATTAGGTATACATTATACACCCACCTTCATTTATTTCATGGAACGTGATGCCATCTAATAAGGGGTGTCGGTAGTACGCTAGTGCCGCAGTAGCGTGTCGTGGATAAAAGGGCGGGGGGGGCCGAAGACCTTAAGGGGCGCAAATATAGGTATAGGAGTCAAATAAATTACAAACCAGTTTTTAAAATAATAAAACTATTAATTTTTTTTTTGTTCTCAAAGCACGCCAGGGGCACCAAGGGCAGAGGAGCGGGGGGGGGGGCGTTCGCCCCTTTTGGCCCCCTATACGACACGCCACTGTAGTGCGGGTATATTGCATTTGCAGCTCGATTTTTTGGGATCCACCTACTCACCTTGTCGCAGACGTAATTTCTACATTTGATAGAGGTTGGTTTAAAGAACCCTAAAATTTATTTAGTCTGACTAGAGACATCTCAAAAAATTTCGTGGATATTTACATTTGTTATGCTTATTTATTTAGTGTGATTTAAACAATTTCTTAAGCAGTTTTGTGGGCTATTATAAAAATAGTACTTTCTATGAGTGATCTAGAACTTATTGACGGTAAGAACAGTGCCCGAAGTGCAGCAGTGTGACAGCTTTGCAGAAGATAACAGGTTCGCGTCTCAAACGATGAAAAAAGAAAAAAAAAGTCACGTAGCCCTGCTGCGAAATTAATTTTCAGCGTTCAACAGTCGACTTCGAAATGGTGTGCGATACACATGCACACAAAAACATAAGTTGACCTTGTACATCGAGAATATAAGCAGGCATAGTCCAGGATTAATAACCCAGGAGCCTGCTACAGTTGGAACCAGGACGGCGCCAGCAAAAATCTTTTAAAGTCAACTCACGATGACCACGACTGTTGCGCTGAAAAGGAAAGAAGTCTATCGTTTATAACCAAGTTCTGCTGAAACGATAGCGATGTTAGGTATAAATAGATCCAACATGTAGCAGGACCACATTTCAGAAGGGGTGTAAAGGTGTGGGTTTACTGTGTATACTTGCTACGCAGTATAAAGATCCCTGCCCTCGACAAAGAGGAGCCAGGCAAAATTAAGTTTTCTTAGAGAAAGAAAACTTGCATCCTAAGGGGCGTCTAAAAGGGCGCGGTGTGCCTAGTCGCTAGACCAAAAATGGTCTCCCCACCACTACTAATACTACATCTACTACTAGGCCGAAAACGTAAACTTTCCAAGTCGACCTAGGAAATTTCAAGCGCGGATCTGGGTCAAAATCTAGCGGTGTGGGGGGGATTAATGATCTACGGTAACAGTATTTATGTAATTATATTTATTTCTAGGGGGTAATCATGAGGTTAGCCCGATATTTATTAACGAACTGTCCATATAATTTTTTTCTAGGGGGGATAATTACCACGTTAACCCCCACTCCCCTTAAATCCGCGCTTGGGATATTTATATTATGAGTCGCAGGCGAGACAGTAGACCTGGGGAACCTGCAAAGACAGTTTCCGCGACTTAAACGACTAATTAGGGAAATTTAACATATGCCCGGCAGTAGAGCTGTGTTTTTTAATGGCGTATACAGGGAAGCAAGAGAGGGCAGTTGCTCCCCTTTTTAACTCAGATAATAGGATTCAAATCTATTTTAAAGTGGTAAAAAATACTGTAAATTTAATAAAGTAACAAAGAAATAAGTTTTAATTATGTATTATTAAACGCATCCTCTTTCTCCTCTTAACCCGTTGACTGCCGTACTGGTCCCATGGGACCAGCATAAGAAACTTGAAAAAGAAAATACAGGGGTTGCCAGCTTTTATTCTTGAAAGTGCAAACACTTAGGTGAAAAAGATTCTGTTACTGCACTTCTTGGCTATTATTTTTGGGTTAAACGGCATATGTTACACTTGGCCTCAGAAATATTCTTTTTCTATGGCGGCAGTAAACGTGTTAAGAAGCAGTCGCAAGCCTAGGAATATGGCCTGTCGTAGGCCGAGACCTACATAACTCCAAGATGCCGTATTTTAGGTTTTATTTAGTTATGAAATATTTGTAAAATGTCAAAAAAAAATTAGGCTTGGGAAGAAGGGCGGCCATATAAAAAAGCTATGAAATTCGGAGAGCTGCCCCCCTCCTGTTTGAGGATTAACACCGTCGTGTTTCTCCTTTTATATTTATTTCATAATGAGTCCTAAGTATGCCCAGGCTGCATAGGTATTTACAGAATTAAATTGAAAATCGAGGATGATGTGCGATCAGAAGAGATTTGGCAAATTAAAAAGCTTTGAATAATATTTGAGTTGTCACGTTTTATACGAAAAGGCCTCTATCATGCAAGTTTCTATCGCGAACTGCCCGCAGAAAGTAAGATTGGCTATTCTCGGGTATGAGTGCTTCGGGGTAGGAGAACGGATTTCGCTGCAAACGCGTAACAATGGTTCAAAATTCACTTTTTAGGGGGGGTTCGTGGCCTGGACCCTTCCAAGCCTAAGATTTTTTTTAGATATAAAATAACATAATATACGACATCATGAGGGCTCGGCCCACCCAAGAGCCCCCCTCCCGCCCCCCCAAAAGAAAGACGTTTGAAAGATTTAATTGGTGTTTTTCATTAGGTGCAAGTGACAATATTAACAAAAATAAATTCTATCCCTAAGCATGTTTACCTATAAAGCTCTAAAAGAGGCAAATAACAACAACAAACCAGGTATTGAAGTAATAAATAAAACTAGCACTGTCTATTATAAGTTAGGTTTGGTTCAGTCATTACAAAAGGAGCGGCTAAATCTCCCTATATCAGGTTCTACATCCGAGATTCAAGCGATATACTTGGTATGGATAGACACAAGACTCGCCCGAACATTTTACGAAAGGGAACCACCCCGCCAATCCTGACAGGGGGGTGGGCCCCCCTTAAACGTGCTTTTTGATGGTTTGTTGCTAATAACTCGAAAACAGTCAAGTTTTCCAAAAATCTTCTGGATATCATTTTTTAAGCGGATAGAATTTACTTTTTAACGATGTACCCTAGTGCCCTATGACGGCAGCGGTGCACGTTCCATTAGCGTACGAAAAAAGAGGAAAATTTTTAAAATATTTTTTTATGGTATTTTTTATCCTTAACACTATTTTTTCTTATGAAAACATTTTTTGTTAAAAGCCCATTTTATACAGTTTAACACTTATTAAGCTAGACATATTTTTTTTAAATACCCGCCATGAAATAAAAATAATGGTGTTTGTAGAAATCCTCAAATCAAACAAAAATGTTGAACTTTCATTTTTGTAACCCAGTAAATAAAAATGAGAGTGTCTAAAAATTATTTTTAATTAGAAATAACTTAAAACTGACTATTTCTAGTTGACCTTCTTTAAAGTGGGGGGTGGGGGGCATCCCCGCTCTCACCCCCCAAAAGTGCTCTGGTACAGTATTTTCCCAATTATGTGCAAACTTTTAACTTGACAAAAAACAACTAAGCAACAATTATTAGGGCTGATGAAAAGTACTCTCTAACGATGTATTACACGCCCCCTTTACAGCAGTGGCACACCTTTTATAGGCATTTAAATAAATGAGAAGTGTCTAGAAAACTATATATTTTTTAATTTTCTTAAATTTTAATGTCCCACATGTCTGGTTTTTAAATTTATTTTTAATGCCCAAGAAATTTTCTTTCCAACGATGTACATTACTCTCCCCTCAACGCAGCAGTATAGATCTTGCATAGACGCCCCAAAAATGGTCAAGTTTGATATACCAAATACTAAAAAATGACGAAAAAAACATTTAGGGGGGGAACCACCCTCCCACCAAGAGTGGGCGGATAGTATTCCCTTATTATATTTTCGGGGGAGTATACTCTATACTCATACCAAGTGTGTTGCTCCTGTCATTGAAAGCAGTGTGTCTATTAGTACTGTTCCAACATGGTTGTCTTAAATGACGATTCAAGTGTATACCAAATTTGACTATGTTTGGTGCGCCTATGCTAGATCTCCCACTTTCTTGAAGGGGGAGTGATATACATCGTTGGAAAGGAAATTTTTTAAGCTTTAAAAATAAGTTTTAAAACCAGACATGTAGGACAAAAAAATTCGAGAAAATTAAAAAATTATTTATCTAAATGCCTATAAAAGGTGCGTCACTGATGTAAGGGGGGCGTGCTATACATCGTTAGAGAGGACTTTTGGTCAGCCTCAATAACTATTACTTAGTTTTTGGCCAAGTTAAAAGTTTTTGGCCATGAAATAATTAGTAAAATACTTGTAAAAGAGAACTTTTGAGGGGGGCGAGAGGGGGGATGACCCCCCCCCAATTTAAATGATTTCAACTAGAAAAATTAAGATTGAAGTTAACACTAATCAAAAATATTTTTTTACTTACCTTGGGTATTATTTACTGAGTTACAAAAATGAATGTTTCAAATTTTTGTTTGATTTGAGGAGTTCCACAAACACATTATGTGTTAAATTCTGTCTAACTTATTAAATATTTAACTGTATACAATGGGTTTTTAAACAAAAATACTTTTTTGAAAAAATCAATGTGTTAAGGATACAAAATGTCACAAGAAAAATAAAAAAAACATATTTTAAACATTTCCCCCGTTTTTCGTAGGCCCGACAAAAAGCACGTTTAAGGAGGGGAGAGAACCACCCCCTGCCAGGGTTGGAGGGGTGGTTCCCTTTCGTAAAATGTTCGGGCAGTCTTATGTCTATCGACACCTAGTGTGTTGCTTCTATCATTAAACGCAGTATCGGACCCCGTAGAGCCTGAACTACTATGCCGGACGTTTCCTATTGGTGCAAGTATTCTATTTTTAAACATTTTCCCCTTTTTTCTTAGGCCTATATAACGTGCCTTTAGAGGGTACCGGGGTACATGGTTAAAAAGGAAATTTTATCCGCTTGTAAAATGATCTTTAGGATTTTTAAAAAAAGTTAACCGTTTTCGAGTTATTAGCAAAAACCGTCAAAAAGCACGTTTAAGGGGGAGGGGAACCACCCCTTATCAGGCTTGAGGGGTGTTTCCTTTCGTAAAATGTTCCGGCGAGTCTATCCACACCAAGTGTGTTGCTTCTATTAATAAACGCAGTATCGGACCCCGTAGGGCCTAAAGTACTATGCCGGACGTTTCCTATTGGTCCAAGTATTCTAAAGTAAATATATATCATAACAAAAACATTTCATGTAAAAAAAAGCCAAGTACGCGAAAATGGCATTCCGTAAAAAGAATTGAGGATAAAAGTAAAGCCAAGTTCTCCAATACAAATTTCAAAATGAAAGGTTCTTACTAGTTTGAATATATTTTTTTAAACTTTGCTATTACAGTCAAACTTCTTTATGTTCAATTTAGTTTAGAAAAATATTTCCAAACTAGTTAGAACCTTTCATTTTAAAATTTGTATTGGAGAACTTGGCTTTACTTTGATCCCAATTCTTTTTGCGGAATGCCATTTTCGCGTACTTGTTTTTTTTACATAAAATGTTTTTGTTATGATTTCACTTCTTTTTTAAAGGAATTAGATAATACTTAATTTTCAATGTAGTAATATATGCGGAATATTGTTCAAAACTTTTGCAATGCCTTACTTAAATTTTTGAGGTTTCTTAATTTTTTTCCATGGTTTTATCGTAGTTCCTATCAGCCTTCCAAAGCTCAGCTCTCTAGCGTTTCTAAAAGTGCACAATGTTACTTTTAATAACTTTACATGTATACGGAAGGGAAATAAATTAAAATTGTCGTGTTTTTAAATTTTGTCCTATAGTTTTATCATAGTTCCTATCAGTCTTCTTATGCTCAGCTCTCTAGCGTTTCTGGAAGTGGGTAATGTTACTTTTACATAACTTTAGATTTATAGGAGAGGAGAGTAAATGAAAATATTGGACTTTTTAAATTTTTTCCCATGGTTTTATCATAATTTCTATCAGCATTCCAATGCTCAGCTCTCTAGCGTTTCTGGAAGTGGGCAATGTTAGTTTTATATAAATTTACATTTATAGGAGAGGGAAGTAAATTAAAATGTTGGTGTTTTTAAATTTTTTTATATAGTTTTATCATATTATCTTTCAGTCTTAAAAAGTTCAGCTCTCTAGCATTTCTGGAAGTGGGCAGTGTTACTTTTACATAACTTTACATTTATAGGGGAAGGAAGTAAATTATAATTTTGGGGTGTTTTAATTTTTTTCTATATGTTTATCGTAGTTACAATCGGTCTTCCAAAGCTCAGCTCTCTAGCATGTCTGGATAGGGGAGGGAAGTAAATTAGAATTTTGGGGTGTTTTAATTTTTTCCTACAGTTTTATCATAGTTCCTATTAGTCTGCCAAAGCTCAACTCTCTAGCATTTCTGGAAGTGGGCAAAGCTACTTTTACATAACTTTAATTAATGTATAGGGAAGGGGAGTAAATTAAAACTTTGGGGTTTTTAGATTTTTTCCTATAGTTTTATTATAGTTCCTATCATTCTGCCAAAGCTCAACTCTCTAGCATTTCTGGAAGTGGGCGATGCTACTTTTACATAACTTTAAATGTATATGGGAGGGGAGTAAATTAAAATTTTGGGGTTTTTTGATTTTTTCCAGGGGTTTGGTCATAATTTCTATTAGTCTGCCTTTTTAGCATGTCTGGAAGTACAGTAGAATATTGATGATCTACACATGAGTGAGTGAGTGAGTGAGTGAGTGGCAATTTCGACGTTTTTTGAAACTTCTTAACTACCTTATGGAATTCCATGAAACTTGGAGGGGTTGTTAACTCCATGGATATCTACAACTGTGCAAAGTTTGAGATTCGTAGCTCATTCCGAAGTAGAGTTTTAGATAGGTGAAATATCGGCTGAAATGTTTCAAGAAAAGATGGTTACGGCGCGCGAACTTGGTGACGCACTGCCGTGCCCTCAGATTTGTACTTTTCTCTTCTTCTCATGGAAATTGTTTCCCTCTCTCTGCCTTTCAGGTCACTTATGTGCCAAAAAATTACTGTTTTTAATTATTAACTAACCTTGGTCAATTAATTTCAATAAATCGTTTTTCGATGCATGGTGATGTTATAGAAGGCAAAAGAGAGGAAGACAACGTTACCCAACCTTGAAATATTTGGACAAATAAGAAACGGTACGCATAGGGAGAATTAGCCGCTCCTATAACAACGGGGTTTAAAAAGCAAAATGTTGTAATTAAAAGAGCTTATTTTCAGTTAACCTATTCTGTAGTTGATGCTGGTATGCAGCAGCACGAGAAAATATCAAAATAAGCCGAGCGTTATGACGCGATTTTCAGGAGCAACAACAGGACAAAAGCTAAATTGAATTGGTACACAATATAGAAACATGTTGGAGAACAAGTATATTTTCTAGACAGCGAGATGCATCTAAAACAGAATTAGATTTTAAAAAATATTTCAAGTGTGTTTATTTTGCAATGTCTAATTGTCTAGTACAAAAAACTGACATTCAGGAAAAAGGATTAACAAAACATAGCAGCAAAGCAATCTTTTATATATATATATATATATATATATATATATATATATTTATTATAAAAATATTTGAAAACTTATAAATGGCAAAAAATAACATTTATATTCAAATCCCGTTTTGTTACAAGTATTGATTGATTTGAATCGAAACCTGGTTAGGTTCTTGGCTGTTTGTATTTGTTTCAAATGCTTGCTGTATCTGTGCGAACCTGGACGACTCGACTGTTCGTGATTGAATGGAAACGCCCAGTATAAATAAAGTTTGGAATTTTAACAAAAATTGTCA
Organism: Aspidapion aeneum; assembly: GCA_963576565.1. Classification (NCBI taxonomy): domain Eukaryota; kingdom Metazoa; phylum Arthropoda; class Insecta; order Coleoptera; family Brentidae; genus Aspidapion; species Aspidapion aeneum. The sequence goes on along the minus strand of OY755038.1, from coordinate 69,927,636 downwards.
TCTCCATCTATTATATCTCCTGATAATTTATATTATAAATATAACTAAATATTTGCAGGAATCGATATATCAAGACATTATTTTACATCCTACGTGTAGTTAATAAGCTAGTACATGGGTCCATTTATTTATAATAATAATAAATATAATTTTTTAAAAATAGCTAAATGGAAAGTATTTATATTGTGCTTACAGTATTGGATAATAGATGCCCTAGAACGAGGACGTGACAATATGGATTCCAACAATTAGAAGAAAGGTTGACATGCTTTTGCGTGCAACTGGACTATCTTTGTGACACATCTCAAATGTGCATTACAAAGAGATAAAACTAGACGATTGGTTGTGCTAGCTTAAACGGCTGCCTAACAATTAAGTATTTAAGTATTCACAGGTTCGGTGCGGGTATTTGGCTTTACATTTTTATTAAAAGGAATAACCGTAAAGTTAAGCAAGTTTGCCAGCGTATCTTTGACCAACAGCAAACTCTGAATGGTCGCGTGATGTGCGAAATACTTGTCTCGACCAATGGCATAGTCGTCCGCTCTTTAGAGTTAGTGAATTTTACGCGTTTGAAGTGAAATCTGTTCTCCTGCCCCGTACCGACTAATCGTTTCTCGGTCAGATCGTAGGAGAAGCTTGCGCAATGGACGTCTTTTCGCATAACATATGACGGCTCAGAGCTAATTTAAAGCTTGCCCTTGGCCAAAGCATGTGCCCAAAATATCACATCGTTCAAGTACGAGATGTTATTTGAGCCTGTAGTTCATTCGTCAGTACATGTCTCACAGTTTGCCCAAAAAGCGAGGATTAGTCGTGTTGCAGAAACAGGAAACATTACACAGAAAAAACAAAATGTTCCGTGTGCATTTTCATGAATGAACGATAGTCCATTGATTCAAAGAATAAAAACATTAATATACCATTTCATTAAAATTAATGTTCGTGTTTCTTGAATCAACGTTTTTCATTAAACTTCAAACTGAATCAAAATCGAGCAAACAGTTTTTGATTACAATAAGCAAGCGAGTGTCCTAGAGTTGGCTAGTGAACTTATTGGCGTAACTGAAAACTGTTTTCTTAAAGCACGAGTAGCCAAACTTTTTGCAAGCGTTTGTGTTTGGGGTCAAGGGAATCGATAATTTTTTTTGGGGGGAATTTTTTAACTTGGGGGGGTTAAAAGTTTTTTTATTTAGGAAATGAAACAAAAATATGCTGTAATATAGGACCATAAGGTTGTTTACCTTTTACTAATTATTCCTGGGGGAGTAACCACCCCCATTATCCCCCCCGCCCTTATAGACGCCCTTGGTTGAAGCAATATTTAGTGTTTTCCTCCTTTGTAATAAAAATTTAAAAAATATTATTTACTACTTTATTCTCAAAACAGAATCTCTACTATCGCTTCAGGAAAAAAATCCAAAACCTAACATTGAAAAATAAAAAATAACAAAATCAAACAAATTAAGGGATTTTTTAATTTGATTTGTGCACCCTAATATTTTACTTTAGTCTCTTTATTGTATTATATGTTTTGGGTTTGGTTTAATCAGATTATAATTTTTTCTTTTTGAAAAACCAGGCGTGACACTTTGTGACATGCGTCTCGCGGCTTGCACGGTAAAAATTTTTGTCTACAATGAAAACCAGATAATCTTTTAGTGATTTTTTACTGCGTATCCAAATTTCTGAAAAGGCCCGCCACTGTTTGGTGTGCCTCGCCCGATTTAACCCAAAACTAGTTAAAAATTAGTCTTGAAAAAGTTTTTGGAGTATTATAGGGTGTGTTTGTATACCTAATCAAAATGAAAAGAAACTGTACTTAAACCCGGTACTCATATTATCTATCGGGTAAAAAACACGGCTAAAATGTTTTTTGTTATAACTTTTGAACTATACTACCAATGTTATCGTTAATGGAACAGACCCAGCTTTGCAGAAAGTTGATTAGGCTTTCGAGCCGAAAGATTTTTTTTAAATTATAGAATCTAAGGTGGTTGACATAATCAATCTTGCCCTCTTCAAAGAGACTTATTTATTCCTACATTCCGGAAATTTTTTGGAATTCTCAAAAACGCTCTGGTTTCGTCACCCTCATGCAGATAGTTACGAATCATTAAAATCCGTTTAGTGGATTCCGAAACATTAATTTTAACTAGTTATGAATCATTAATATCGGTTTAGTCGTTCGCGAAAAATTATACCTGATTAATGCTGTATACATTCATTTCCTCATAAATTAATTAATACTGAACATATTCTATAAAATCGGTTTAGTGGATTGTTAAATAATAATTGTTAGAGCACCTGTTATTTTAATTTCTCTCTGCAATAATTTTCTTGTAAATTCACTAAACCGATTTCAATGAAAAAAAAATATGGTGATCGATTGCTCTTTGAACAAAACTATTGAAATTTTCCGACATTTTTAAATTCCACATTCTTTGTATGTTGCGAGGATTAATTTTTTTATGTTTAGTACCTTGCAGTGGCGGATCCAGGATTTTCAGGGGAAAGGGCCAAAGTGGCAGAAAACCTCAAAATATTTTTATTAGCGGTTTTTGATACGTCTGAGGTGTGACATTTAGTACCTAAAGAAGAGATGTGGCGCCGCAGGCGAAATTTTTTTAAAAATTGAGTAGAATTTGTGACAAATTTTAAATAAGAGATGCTGCTAAACTAAAAAATAAGATATATGTCTAAGAGGAGGGGGGGGCTCTGGACCTAGACCTTTTAAATCAATTAAAAAAGGGTCGAAAAATAAACGACCGTTTTTAAAAAGTTAAGTTTCTTATGTCCGCCATCTTGGATTTTACACTGACGGCAAATTTTGATTGTGGTCTTTTAAAAGCAATCAATCTGTTTCATGCCGCTTTATATTTTATTAAAATCGGTTCGGCAAAAATTTATTTATAAGGAAATTAAAGCAGACAGGATTTAATAAAATTAATTTTGAGGGACCTAACCGATTTAAATTTTTTTTTATTAAGGGGCCTTTAGACATATACAAAAATCTATTTAAATTTTTTCCTAAAGATTGGTTACTCATTTAAATTACACCCTGTATTTTCGGTATCAATTATATTTTTTAAAAGGCCAAGGCCCAAAAGTGGGGATCCATTTCCTGTTTACTGGGTATCCAATCTGAAGGCCTGCGTATCCAAATGGATACACAATATAGTCTAAAGGATGCCTTGATGAAAACACGTTGTTTTCTTGAATAAATTGTTTTACCTTAAAGCAATTTGTTTTAAATTTAAATATTTCTTTTTAGTTTAACTCAGCGTTTAATCATGAAATGAGACTTTATTTTTCTTCCTTAATTGTTTTGTTTCAGTATACTCCATAGTGTAACAAAGCAAATATAAGTAATATTTTGCTTCCAGAGAAAACATAGATGAATTCACTTTCAATTTATAATAAAACAATTTCTGTTTCTCATTAAAATAAAGAGGCAAGACATGTTTTGTGCTATATCAAGAAAATATTCTCTTGGTGAATAGGAAAGCACAAATTATTTTACTTCAAAGCAATTTGCTTTGATCTAAGACAATTTTTTTTTACCGTGTGGTCACCCCTGCCTTAAAGTGTTTTTCTAAAATATTTTTCTATTAGTTTGACCGGCAAGGCGGACCATGCTATGGTTGCGGTTAGTTAGGGTGTTTTTATCAGTGTTTAAATTGTTTAAAAGTTTAAAATAAATTTTATTTGGTTTTAATGTTCAAATTAGTTTTTTTGCAAAAATGAAATCGTGTGATACCTCGTTCGACAGGTATTTTATTGACCTTTCAAAGAAGCCATATATCACAACCCTGATGGTGAAAGTATACACAGGGTGTTTCGAAATTCAATAACCTAACTAATTTTAATGTTAAATTCCTTGAGTGATTTTAAGAAAAAAAGTTCATCAAACATAGGTCCGCAAAAGCTTAGTTTTCAAGGAAATATTTTTTTTGTTTATTTTGATAGAGATGCGAAAAAATCGACAAAAATGTTTGTAAATAAAACAAAAATTATATTTGTTGGTATAAAGTCTACCAGTGGCATACCGCAAAAAAAATCTTGGGGAAAAGTGACATGATCCCTTAAAATATATCACCCTGTAGATTTTTACTATAATTTGGCATATCTAATAGTATAGGGCCTATAGCTAAATATACGTGCGATATTTGAGCTAAATATCTCAAATCTGCACGAGCTGTTAACAAACAACTTAAAGAAAAATGAAATTTTAACACCATGTATCTCGAAAACAAAGCGTTTGTGGACCTATGTTTATATGAGTTTTAAGTACTTTAATTACTTCGGGAATTCAACACTAAAATTATCTTTACTGCATTAATCCTTATCCCCTTAACCGGCAGAATGAACATATCAAAAATCGTTAAAATCCAAAAAATTCTGCCAAACCTCCTTTTTATTCGGTTATTTCACATGAATTGACTGACTCAATAGGGAAAATTTCAGACGTAATAATGGTCTTTTTGGATGCGGATTCGGCGTCGAAAAATACATATGAATAAAAAAAATTGTTAGCTGTGCAATTGAATAAGTAATTTACTTGTAAAAAGTTTTTATTGTTAAATATTGTCTAGATTAAACAATATGTTAAGTTTTCTCGAGAAAACAAGTGGTGCAAATCCAGCCTGAGGTAAAATCGTTTTGTTATCTTATTTTTCTTATTTATTCTTTGCCCTTATGCTACTAAATCACTCTGTTATACAATTAAAACATCATATTTAAGTTTGAAGTGAACCCATAACAATCGAATCAATAGCAAAATCATTTAGAGAAATTGAGCAAATAAATTATGATTAGGTACCTACAGGAAAAAGTAAATCAATCACTATTTTGAGGATACATTTACTCATAAATATAAATGTTAATGTACGCTAGGCTAGATATACGAGACATACGGAGTTACACTGGCGTATATATGGGGGTTCTTCATCATCATCTTAGCTTTGGGGGATGGCCCGCCCCCCCCCCCGAATCTAATTTTTTTTTTGATATTTTCGACATATTTCATGAAGACAAACATAAAATAGCATAAAATACGCCCTCATGGGGTCTCGGGACCCCCCAAAACTGCCTCGGGCCCACCCGAAACTTTTTTCTATATACGCCACTGCAGAGTTATATAATGGAAATTGCATTTAATATTTTAGCAACCATCAGCCAGTGGCTCGCTGGCATTTATAGATTCTTACAGAGGGGTCGTATCGGCTACGAAGCCGCCTAGCACCTACACCTCCAAGAGATTTTGTACACGGCTCTGCGTCTTATGTTGTCTTTTAGATTTGCAAGCTTCTACCAAAAGAAGCTCACTTCTTGATTCGAGGTAATGGCGCTTTTTACAAAGGCAAAGCAAATCTTCAGCTGTCTTTGATATGCTACTGTAGAATCTGCCGTTGGCTTTACCTATTGCCTTGCCTAGGTGATATTTCACTGGGCAATGTCCAGTAAGCAGTCCGACTACTATTCTTAAGTCGATTTTGTTCATTTTTAGATTTTGTTTAGACTTCTTTGCTAATATGGTTTTAAACTGTTTTGACTGTTTTTTCTTCAAGTTTGTTTTAGTGGGACAACTAATTAATTTTCTATTAGTTTACTTCTTTTATTAGTGGCTTTTCATTAGATCACAGAAGGGCTCCTGTCCGCAATAGGTTGTTGCCGCCCCTTTCTTTGTGAGGCTGTGTGCTTCCTTAACTCCTTCAATTCCCTGATGTCCTGGTACCTACAAAACTGTAATTTTGTTATTTCGAGTCAGTCGTTTTTTTCTGGCATTTACTCCCTTAACTTTTCCTTGCAGAAAATTCTACATAAAACCGTGCTGGTCTAATGTTACAGAACAAAACATGTTCTTATAATAATATTTGTGTAAATCCAACAGTATGTGAGGCAGGTCATTCCAAAGTGAGTCTAATCCACTTGTGTAAAATTTTGACAAATCGGAAAAAACTTTATACATACATCAACTTTTGCATGCATTTTGGAAAGACCTGTAATTTTCAGACCTTTTTATAATGGGATAAGATGCAGGTTTAAATGGAAATTTATACGTTGAGATGAAAAAGAATAGTTTTATTTTCTGTTACAAACTAAAATTTCATAAAAAGTGGATAAGACGCACTTTGGAATGACGCGCCTCATGTGGTTTTACGAATATATAATTTGTCATACATTATATCGTGGAAATCTGAAGTTTAGGTCGGTTTAAGCGATTTGTTAAATAAATTTATTATTTTGTATGCTTTCTGGTTTTGTTTTAGGGCCGATTCTTCCAACGTTTCAGTGATAATCAACACCAAAATCCTGTTAGATAACCTTTACATTTTTTTAAATGATTATTTGATTTGAGATAGTATGGTAAATAATTATATTTTCCTCAGTTCAATATTCTACTACATTCGGTCTAAAATTGTAAAATGGTTTTGGTGATAAAATGAACTAAGTTGATCGTCGTGTTGCATAGTTAAGCAACTTTGTTATAGTAATTTTCTTAATATACCTTGAATTGTTCCCACTGGTTCCAAGACCCAACTAAAAATTGTATCGCCTAGAAAAATACTCTGCCAATATATGGGCCCCTAAGCTCACACTAGGTACTATAGTTATAGTGTACGTGTGAGCTAATATAACTAAAAACTGAAATATATTTTATTCAACTCCGGATTAAATTACCTTTTGTTTGATACCACACAACCCATGTTTTGACTTAAACTCAAATTTTTGAAATCTACCCCCACCCTTAAAAAAACAAAAACTAAAATGTATTTTGTTAAACTCCGGACTCAATTACCTTTCGTTTGATATCACACACGCCATATTTTCACTTAAACTCTAATTTTTAAAATATACCCCCACCCTTTTTTTTAAATAAATTAAAATGTATTTTGTTCAACAGCAGACTCAATTACCTTTCGTTTGATATCACACACGCCATATTTTCACATAAACTCTAATTTTTGAAATCTACCCCCACCCTTTTATTTGGTTTGTGTTTGGTGGATTTTATTCATTTTTAAATAGGACCATCTCGAGCCAAGACCCAGCCTAGGTACCAAATTTCATTAAAATCGGCCAAGCGGTTTTTGAGTTTTTGAGACAGACAGACAGACAGACAGACAGACAGACAGACAGACAGACAGACAGACAGACAGACAGACAGACAGACAGACAGACAGACAGACAGACAGACAGACAGACAGACAGACAGACAGACAGACAGACAGACAGACAGACAGACAGACAGACAGACAGACAGACAGACAGACAGACAGACAGACAGACAGACAGACAGACAGACAGACAGACAGACAGACAGACAGACAGACAGACAGACAGACAGACAGACAGACAGACAGACAGACAGACAGACAGACAGACAGACAGACAGACAGACAGACAGACAGACAGACAGACAGACAGACAGACAGACAGACAGACAGACAGACAGACAGACAGACAGACAGACAGACAGACAGACAGACAGACAGACAGACAGACAGACAGACAGACAGACAGACAGACAGACAGACAGACAGACAGACAGACAGACAGACAGACAGACAGACAGACAGACAGACAGACAGACAGACAGACAGACAGACAGACAGACAGACAGACAGACAGACAGACAGACAGACAGACAGACAGACAGACAGACAGACAGACAGACAGACAGACAGACAGACAGACAGACAGACAGACAGACAGACAGACAGACAGACAGACAGACAGACAGACAGACAGACAGACAGACAGACAGACAGACAGACAGACAGACAGACAGACAGACAGACAGACAGACAGACAGACAGACAGACAGACAGACAGACAGACAGACAGACAGACAGACAGACAGACAGACAGACAGACAGACAGACAGACAGACAGACAGACAGACAGACAGACAGACAGACAGACAGACAGACAGACAGACAGACAGACAGACAGACAGACAGACAGACAGACAGACAGACAGACAGACAGACAGACAGACAGACAGACAGACAGACAGACAGACAGACAGACAGACAGACAGACAGACAGACAGACAGACAGACAGACAGACAGACAGACAGACAGACAGACAGACAGACAGACAGACAGACAGACAGACAGACAGACAGACAGACAGACAGACAGACAGACAGACAGACAGACAGACAGACAGACAGACAGACAGACAGACAGACAGACAGACAGACAGACAGACAGACAGACAGACAGACAGACAGACAGACAGACAGACAGACAGACAGACAGACAGACAGACAGACAGACAGACAGACAGACAGACAGACAGACAGACAGACAGACAGACAGACAGACAGACAGACAGACAGACAGACAGACAGACAGACAGACAGACAGACAGACAGACAGACAGACAGACAGACAGACAGACAGACAGACAGACAGACAGACAGACAGACAGACAGACAGACAGACAGACAGACAGACAGACAGACAGACAGACAGACAGACAGACAGACAGACAGACAGACAGACAGACAGACAGACAGACAGACAGACAGACAGACAGACAGACAGACAGACAGACAGACAGACAGACAGACAGAAAGACAGACAGACAGACAGACAGACAGACAGACAGACAGACAGACAGACAGACAGACAGACAGACAGACAGACAGACAGACAGACAGACAGACAGACAGACAGACAGACAGACAGACAGACAGACAGACAGACAGACAGACAGACAGACAGACAGACAGACAGACAGACAGACAGACAGACAGACAGACAGACAGACAGACAGACAGACAGACAGACAGACAGACAGACAGACAGACAGACAGACAGACAGACAGACAGACAGACAGACAGACAGACAGACAGACGGCGCAACAAAACAAAAAAGTTTCAAAATCATCTGAAACGCAAAGATATATAAAAATTTTTGAAATCGGAGCAACTTTTTTTTCCTCGAAAAAATTAGGATCACCATATGTGTGAGCTAATATATTCGAATAGAAAAGAGGTGGCCAACTCGCGGCACGCATGTAGCATGCCTGACCCTGTGGCACGCCAGGTATTTCACAAATAAAGAAACAATTACAGAAAGAAAGAAAAAACAAACTTAACTTCAGAAAAACATCCAAACATAAATTTTATCTTGGGGTTTTGTTTAAAACTGCCGCCTCTGAAATCGGAACCATTTTCTAAACATTCTTAAAAATGCCAATTAATGTAATTTGGAAATTATTCTATTTTGGCTGTTCTTTTAAAAGAACAATGGACATGTCTGGCTATTAAAGGATATATTTTTTTTTTTTCATTTTTATTCATTAATTAAATTTATTTTTGGTTTGAGGTTCTGTAAATGTTTAGCAAATCGTACGTCCTTAAAATATTTCCGATAAATTGATTATCATCATCCGTATTGAAGATATATATAATTATTTTTATTGCAAGCTAGTTGTCTTATAATGACATCAACAGGACGGGTAGTGACTCTGATAGAGCGTCCTCCGTTTGCCCTAGTAGTATGAACATGCAAATTTACTATTGTTGAAAAACATTCGCAAAATTTAACATTTTGTAAAGATTTTAATTTTTTTCTGCGGCGTGTTTAATGACAATCTTTAGACCTTAAAGTAATTAAAAACCAATTTTTTTTTTCTTTTTTAGCCTCTTTGGTCCCTCCACCCGGATATTCTGTTCCCTGCTATTTTTGTACATTTGTAGAAAGTGATGAAGCCACGGATGAATGGCCCTTGACTTGGACAGTAAACGAATCTATTGTTCCATAAGTGCGTCCGGCGCCGCGCCGCCGTCAGATTCGTACCCGAAATGAGAGTTTTGTCTTTCCTCAGTCTCCGTCTGAGAATATTGAGGAAATCGTTTATTGGAACATAAATTCATTAAACCTGTGTTCTTATATTTAGTTGGCCTTTTAAAAAGATGTACTACCAGTAGTCAAATATTTCTTCCCGTGATCCGCCGCTGAAACAGAGTTGTAACTCACACAGAGAGATAGATAAATTAGCAACCTGAGGCGAGCTAATAGAGCGGCCCAGTGGGTCTGAATTTGACATTACGTATTAATGAAGTCAATCCTGACCACGCAACTGCTTATAAATGGGGCACTGGTGCACTTTCTCACTTAAATTATGCGTTTGACCGATTTGCTGTAGCTTAAAGAGTAGGTATCACAGAAAATATTCTGCGAATTAATTTATTTAAGGTAAATTTGCCTATTACCGGCTCATGCAAAATCGTGGGGTAATGCCGGCTCAAAAAGGTACATCAACTTTGCGGCTGATTTAATCATATTTGGCGCTAAAAATATTTATAACCGTAGCCTAGTCTATTATTGGACTATTATTTGCCAATCAAATTAACGCATAAATGTAGGGATGTCGGCAAGCGTCAGTTTAGGCGACAGTCTGGAAGTTTCAACTAAGGGAAAAGGTGCGTTTTCAGGCTAATTTGCTCTTTTTTTGGTAAGTGATTTGACTTCATCCTTTAAGGTATTCTGAGCAATAACTTGTAGAATTTAGGTTTTTTTATATTTTTTTTAATTTAGGTTGATTCATATATGTCTGTTTACGATAAATTTCACAATTTATACAATTTTTTTTTGAAAAAGTGGTGAAAATCGCAAATATAAAATAGGCCGGTAATAGACCAATATTTGGAAGTCCGATCTAATTGCGGCTTATTGAGCCGGAAATGCAAAAACTCGCAATTATTTTAAATCACATTTATTTTATTTTTAAGAAGGATAAAACAAACTTTGTTTTGGAACTTTTATCCAATATATCTTAAAAAATATGTTAAACTATTTCCGGCCCACTAAATTTTTGACAGAAATATTAAAATACACCCTTTTTATTACCTAATTAAAAAGAGTTATTAAAAAAAAAGGGTCAAAGCAAAGTCTCCTTAATGGAACTATCTTTTTAATAATTCCTAGATTTAAGACCCTTTTAAAATACTTTTGATTTTTTTTTATTTACTAAAGGTCTATTAAATGCATTTTTACTATTTAATAATATATATTTTGTAGACAATTGGTAAAAAAGGCAAAATTAAATTAGGCCGGTAATAGATTAATATTTTGGACCTCGATCTAACTAAGGCTTATTGAGCCGGAAAATTACTGTTATTGTTTAATTTATATTTTTTTATCATCTCTTTAAAAAACAAAAAAAAAATCCAATTTTTATGACAAAGCCTTCATAAGTATAAAAAAAAATTTCCGGCCTACAAACTCCTTGACAGATATGGAGAAAATCTTTTCTTGTATTACCCAATTAGAATGATATTTTACAAAAAAAAATTATAGACAAGTTTTTTATCAAGAGCAGCTTTTTAATAACTCGGAGATTTTGGACTGTTTGGATATGTTTTTGATTTCGGTTTATTTAATAAGGTCGATTGAACGTATTTTTAAGATTTTATAACATATATTTTGTATTCAAATGGTAAAAAAGGCAAAAACTAAAATAGACCGGTTTTAGATTAATATTTTGGACCTCGAACTAATTACGGCTTATAGATTTGAAATTAAAAGATTTGTTATTATTGTTTAATTCATAAATATTATATTTTTAAATTTCCTAACAAAAAACTCTCATTTGTCAATTTTTCTGAAGAACACTTTTTCCGATGTAAGCCTTTTTAATGGAATTAAAAAAATCTGCCTCTTATATTATTCTGTTTTAAACAGGGTTCAAAAAAATGGTACTTATGTAATTATAACTTTTTGTAAGGCAAAATTTTATTTTAAAAAAATCATATAATTAAAATATGCTCACATATATGCACACACCTTATCGGATAACAAAAGATAAAAGTAACACTTTTATCCTGAGGAAAAAAGTTTGTAGCCCAACCAGATGGAAAGGCTAAAATTTGTCGAGCAATAAAAAGTTTTACTTTTTATCCCAATTTTTACTTTTTATCCCGGCTTTTTAAATTTTAAGTAAAGCATTTTATCTACCAAAATATTTTTGATTTTAGTATTTAGATCTTTTTGTCTAGTTTTTAAAAATAAAAAAGTTGCACATTTTATACTGCTAACAAATTTTTTATTTAAGTTTTTGCTCAGTTTTAAAAATAAACAATTTGTCCAACTTATTTATTTTAGTTATTTTTTATAATCAAACACAACGTTTAATAATAAGCCGGTAATAGATCGCACTTAGGACGGCGTTAGATTAAGGCTTTTTTTGATAGGCCGGTAATAGAAAAAAATGACTTTGTAAATAAATCAATTTTTTTTTTGGTACAAATGAAAAAAATATATATATTTTTTTGTTGAAATTGACAGACAACTCTACCCTTTACGCCATTTCATGATACATTTGGCCAAAGTATGAACTCTTAACACTAATCCAAGCGGGTAAATCGAAAATTTCCTTAACTGGGCCGGTAATACCCCATTTTACCTTAGTCGGGTTTGAAATAGCCCGCTTTTAGCTCCAGCTTGCCTATTTGTGGTACAATGTTGCGTGATACATCAAAATTTTTAGAAGAAATCGTAGAATACGAATTTCTTTGGTAGAAATCTAGAATATGGCTCAGAACCACTCTTCAAAAAATGAAAATGGGGTTAGTTTAACTTTGGTTTTTTTAATCCACTATCTTTCAGCATTCTCAAACATAACTAAACCATCTACCCCTCAAAGGGGGGCCGGCAACCCCCAAATTGAAACTAAAAACGTGACTTTTGTAAAAAAAAAATATTTTTGCAAAAAACACTTTTGAAAAATATGTGCTGATAAAATTTGGCGCAATCAAACGCAAAGCATTAGAGCTTTAATTTACTATATCGCTTATCTATATCGTCCGAAAAATAACGCTGACTCGACATAAAACGTTGCGAAGGCGGAAAAAATGCAATATGCATTGACCCGACCTGAGGGACAAATAATGTCATGGTCAAGGGTACTGTTTTTCGGTTCGTCTTTATTTTTTCTCTGGATGTTTCTTTTGTATTTGTAGATGTCGGCACTTATTCATTTCTCTTACCAATATCGCAAGATGAGATTCATATACCATCTCTATAGCTTTACAAAAGTGTTACATTGACCACGCAGTGTTCTGAGGAGTCCCTTAAGGACGAAACAGTTAACTGTCAACATTTACTAGGTGTCCATTAGATCTTGGACCCAGTGGGTGTACGGCTTTCGAGCTCAATTTTTGACATATAGTTTGCGTCACATACCTACAGAGTGGCCCAAAATAATTATAAAAAAAATACAGAAAAAATACCTGAGATTTATTAAATATTAGGACAGGAAACTGAAAATACATGAACAAAATTAACTTCACTTCTTTTCATGTGAGTCGTTTTAACTATTCTAAAGTAATGTTTGCATAATAGGTTATGGGATAAACTTACAGGGTATTTAAAAAAAAAATTAATTCAACGCATAACATGTTTATTAATTGTCTACGGAATTGTGTGTTTACCGGGATGCGCCAGATGAGGTGAATTTAAGATATTATTATGTTAAAGCCCGAACCGTTCTGATACTTACACAAAAATATTGGGGGGTCATCGGTTTCATTTTCGAGCTATTATTATTTAAATGCGCGTCACTGGATTATGGAAAAATGTGACTTTTTGTAGTTTTTTTGCTATACCTTTTCGTCAAATATAAATAAAAAACCAATAATAATTTTATATTCCTTAAAAAGAAGTATTTTTACTTATGTTCTCAATTTTTCACATATAGTTTTCATCACATATCTAAAGAGTGGCTCAAATTGTTAATAATAGAAATACAGGAATAATAATAAAATTCAAGGGTATTTCAAAATTTCTTTCCATTCGCATGACATGTATACTAATTTTCTATTAAATAGTTTATTTACTGGGATGCGTCAGATGCGGTGAATTTGAGATATGTTAGAGCCGGACAGAATCATACCTGATTCTTCAAAATGGCGTGTAAATTCTTATTTTGCGAAAATGTTGTAGTTTTTTGTTTAATTTATAGAAAAGCACTAATTGTCCCCCACAGAACGAGGTACAAATTGGTAAAATCGGTGTCGCGGTTCTCAAAAAATCTAATTTTGTTTCAACCATTGTTTTACAGATTATACGATTCCAATCACGTTTGCATTCATTTTCTTATAAATTCATTATTACTAAACCGATTTTAGTAAAATAAAAAAAATCATTATGAGAATTGATCGCTCTTTAAAGATCATAATCGAAATTCGCCGCCTTCTTAAAATTTAAGATATCGGACAGAATCATACTTGATTCGTCAAAATGGCGTGTTTCAAGGGTCAAGTATGATTCTGTCCGACATGTTAACTTTTAAGATAGCGGCAAATTTCTATAATCTTTAAAAAAACGGTAAATTTTTACCATTATTTTTTTTATTTCACTAAGATCGGTTATAAGGAAATGAATGCAGACACGATTGACAATGCAATTGTATAATCTGTATAACAAGGGCTGAAACAAAAATAGATTGTTTTTCGTAGCTCGCTGTACAAAGAAAAAGTAGTGCTTTTCTATATATTAAAAAAAACTTAAAACATTTTCAGACAATAATAATAAATACGCCATTTTGGAGAATCAAGTATGATTTTGTCCGCCATCTTAAATTTTTAAATCGTGATAAATTTTAATCATGATCTATAAAAAGTAATCATTTCGTATCAGGATGTTTTTTCATCAAAATCGGTTAAGTAGTAATGCATTTATAAGGAAACAAATGCAGACAGAGATAATTGGCAAGGCAATCGTATAATATTCAAAACAATGGTTGAAACAAAAAAAAATTTTTAGAACCATCGAACCGATTTTGCTGATTTGTACCTTGTTGTACTTTGGAAGAACTCGGCATTGTTACTGATTTAAAAAAAAATAATAAAAACATGTACGCATCACAAGAATAAACGAGCATCTTTGAAGGGTACAATTTAATTTCGTCCGCCATTTTGGATTTTGAGATGACGGATAAAAAAGAATATTGACTCAAAACTCTGATTAATTCTCTACCAGGCCCACCCGGTATATATCAGAATGAGCCCTGCCGTTTTGAAACGCATTTTAATTCATAAAACTATTATTATACGTCTGAGCATGATAGAAGCAAGAGAAAAGTGCATTTTGCCCTTAAAGCTTATAAAGCCATGGGACT
Organism: Aspidapion aeneum; assembly: GCA_963576565.1. Classification (NCBI taxonomy): domain Eukaryota; kingdom Metazoa; phylum Arthropoda; class Insecta; order Coleoptera; family Brentidae; genus Aspidapion; species Aspidapion aeneum. The sequence continues at coordinate 69,912,493 of OY755038.1, read as the reverse complement.
GCATGAAATCCAGCTTACTTATGCTACGTCACGCTTCGTGTTCAAGGAACAGCTTATTGGGTTTTTAGTGAACTTCGGTCTTGCTAAAAAACAGCGTCTAATCTGCGGCTTGCATGTTCGGTTTCCTTTGTTTTTTATTAAGAATGTATCATCGGTTATTGATAGTTTAGAGGCGCCGCACTCTGATCTGGTAGGTCAGAAAGCGGTCAAAAGTAATTTTGTCATTAATAAAAAAAATTATTTTTTTTTAGTTTCGCTAGTTTTTTTATTCCAACATTTTGCATGCAAATATTTTCAAAATCAATGAAATTTCATTTTAGTTTTTTGTTTATAGGAAGCTACCTAACTGAAAATAAAAACTTAATTCAGCCTTATGAAATTTTTAAAGTTAATATTTTTAATGAGTATTGGCGTATTTTAAAAAATAAACAAATGTATTTGTTGAAAATAATATATAACAATTAGCTAAATATAACATGTTTCAGAACACACAATTTATTAACAAAACATATTATACTTAACCACAATTAAAAATACACATTAGTATATCAAAGTAAAAAACGTTACCTACCACTAATTTTTGATACTTTGATACAACTTATAGAACATACACTGAAAACGATATTGTTTTTGAAGGGAAATATAAAAATTACAGGTTTATACATTAAATAATCCAGAATTAAGGCTAACGCTTCAGGGTCCAGATTTAAGTGTTTTTTTGGCAAAATATGTCCGCAAGCGCAAATAATGCATACTATTTTGTTTTTATAAACATGTTATCAAAGCGCGGCCAACTAAAATTATATAGTTTGGGAAAGAACATGCGGTAATATTATAACGTTGCGCTGGCGATTATGATCAGCTAGATATTTTTTAGAAAAGAAGTAAAGTGAGAAGCGAATAACATTTTTTATATTTTTAAATTTAAGCCATTAGCTGACACGGTCCCCATTTGGGGATTTACTTATATTTCCTTTATAATTGTGTTATTTTTAAGCATGGTATATGCCAAGGTCCCCAAATGGGGATCCACATTAAAAAAGGTAAAAAAATGACAGGTTCTAGAAATCTATGGCAATTACGTTCATTTTCTTAATAAGAAATACGTAGTGCTTCAAAAATCGGAACCAGCAAGAAAAAAAAAATTATTTATATTTTTTATTTTATTTTTATTACCACCAAGTTTATCTAGCGGGATTTGTTGATGTAATGGACAAAGTTTATGTCTGGCGAATGAATTTTGTCCGTGACCGTCATAATGATGTCACCAGGAAATCCCGTAAGAAATGCTTGGTGGCAATAAGAACGCACCGGACAACATTCGTTACACAGAGTTACACTTTGTTGTATTCATGGGCGGGTGAGGGCGGGTAAATGTATAATTTAGATTTACTCAGTATGCGTTGGGACCACAGAACACCAAAGGGAAGAAATGCAAACTACGTGTTAAATCGTTGGTAACACGAGAATAACCTTAACACGGCCCAGAAACAGAGAAGACTATAGCTCTCTGTCTAGATCAAACATGTCGGGACACAGCTGATTTTTATCAAAATAAATCAGCTGATATCACAGAACACTAGCTGAGCTGATATTTGTTAAAATAAATCTGCTGTTCAGTGAAAATCAGCTGTTGATGGGAAAAACGTTTGTTTTTGTTAAAATGTATTTTTTCAGAACCATCCCATTTAAATCATGGCATACTTTTTCCATCAAATTTGCACAAAAATATCGTCAAATAGTAAAACTTTGTGGACAATAATTTTTTTACAAAATTTATGGAAAATACCAAAACTTTATATGAAATTGTTCTGAAAAAATACATTTTAAATAAAAACAAACTTTTTGTACCATCATCAGCTGATATTCAATGAACAGTCCTGGCAGGACCTTTGGTTTGGTATTATTCGTTAGTCATTTTTGTCTTGTTTTTATCACTTTATACCTAAATAAGACCAAGAAGGACTTACAGGACCAACAAAAATATGGATTATGTAAAGAACTGTACACAATTTTTGCTATTGATCAGCCTTTCTCCCTGCAATGAATTGCAAGACAAGCAGTGATAGTACCACCATACAGCAAGACCTTCTCCAGGGCAGAGGTGCTCCCACCAACTAAACCTTTTTAATTTCGCTGAAAACATTTTTTACTTACCACTGTGTGTGTGTGATCACTTCAGCCCTTCGGGCTCTCTATGGAGCATACGCCTCTCAGCAACCCTGTGCCTTGCTGTATTGTAGTTCTGCCACTGTTTATTTACATATTGAAATAAGTTTTTATAAAATACACATTATACAGGGTGTTTCATAATTCAATAACATAATTTTAGTGTTGAATTCCTTAAGTGGTTTCAAGGCAAAATTTTTATATAACCTTAAACGCCTTGTTTTAAAGTTTCTTTTATTTAGTTTTTTATAGCTCTTGTACTTTTCGAGATATTTAGTTCAAATTTGGCATATTAAGCTATAGGCACTACACTTTTAGACATGCCAAATAATAGTAAACATCTACAGAGTGACCCTTTTTCAGGGGTCATGTCGCCTTTTCCCCCAGAATTTCATGATGTCGTATTTCATGCTATTTTTTGTGTTTATTCATGAAATATGTGGAAAATATATAAAAAAAATCTTAGGTTTGGAGCCCCCCCCTGGCTGCGCCCATGGCTTATTGCATTACAGATTTCTTGACATTAGCCCAAGATTTACATGGCATTATTGGCAAAACAGCACAACTTACAGGTTAGCTGTTACCACTTGGTTAGTACTATCTGAGGGGAACACAAAGCTGCCTTTGCAAAATTAAAAAACAGTGTTTGTTTTACTTAAAAATAAAACAAATTTTCATTCATTTCCAAACAAAGCATGCAACTTGTTTGTTCTGTCTCTCTTTAAGTAACATCATCTGAGTGAGAGAGAGGACACAAAAGTTGCATGCATGGAAAAGTTGCACAGTCCGAACAGGGTATTAGGCAATAAAAAATGCTATTTATAAAACTCAAGGATACTGTTTCAGTTCCATATTGACACATCTCTTTCTCCCCAGAAAAAAACAGGTATGTGCCATGATCAAATTGATACAGTAAAGTTGAGTTTATAGTTGGGGCTGTAAAGCTGGTTTGTCACTATGAAAGTTTCTCTAAAATGCATGCAACCATCTCATTCCAAGTGCCATCATCGGATATAGTGACATGGGTTTGATGCAGTCAGAACAGGGCTTAAGTCAAACTTATTAAGCAGGGAGGCAGGAATTTTAAAGCTATATAGCAATAACAATAACAAACAAAGCCATATTGCCATAAAGTAAGCAGTAAGATGCAACAAAAAAATGTATTATCCTACAAACATGGGTCTACACAGTGGCATATATGTCAGAGGCAGCCCAACCCAAAAGCTAAGTTTTTTCTCATATTTTCCACATATTTCATGAATACAAACATAAAATATGGCCTCATGGGGTACCACCCCCCCCCCCTACCTATATTTTCCAGATCAAAATTTTAATAACCTTTTTATACATTTTGACATTGGAATGTATTGTTTGAGGTTAAAACAACCCTAACTAATAAATTACAGCTGCTACCACTCCCAAACAGTTACCTATCTATCTATCACTTAGGTATACAGATCAGGTTTACACTAAAAACCAACTACTATCCCCTTGGACTACCTTCTACCACCAAAAAACAAACTACTACCAACTTTTGCTACCTTCTACCAGCAATAAAGTAACTACTTCCACCTTCCCCTAGCTTCTACCAGCAAAAAACCAACTACTACCAAGTTCCCCTAGCTTCTACCACCAAAAAACCAAATACTACAATCATAATCAAAGGAGGTAGTAGTTGGTTTTTTAGTGGTAGAAGATAAGCGTTGGTAGAAGTTGGTTTTTTGGTGGCAGAGACTAGGAGAAGATGGCAGTAGTTGGTTTTTTAGGGGTAGAAGCTCAGCGAAGGTAGTAGTAGTTTGTTTTTTGGGGTTAGAAGTAGGGGAAGGTGGTAGTAGTTGGTTTTTTGGGGATAGAAGCCACAGAGGTGGTAGTGGTTGGTTTTTTGGTGGTAGAAACTAAGCGAAGGTGGTTTTTGGCATAAAACTGTGTCGCAGCTGAGTGATAGATCACTGTAACTCTTCAGAAGTAGTAACAGCTTAGACTTATAAGTTAGAACCTATTTGTTTTTATCATAAACAAGGCGCCCTTACTTAAAATAGAAATTTCCATTGTTCATAGTGGAAAGTATGAAGTAAGCCTAAATAAATGAACTTACCCCTTACTTTAACGAACAATAAATCCACCTTAAAACTCACTGGTATGGGGTCGTTGAATGGACTGCTTTTTATATGCTGCTCCTTGCTTTTTATACTGCTGCTGCTTCTTTTTTACACTGCTACTGCTTGTTACACTCACAAAATATGCCGATCTAGTACACAATGATTTGATTTTAGTTTTTTTATCAAAAATCAGATTGAGGGGAACACCCGACAAAAATGACATTCACCACAGAATAAATTCAGGTGTGTCGCGTGTCTCTCTTTCTGTCTGTTCTGGTGGGCTCTCTCTCTTTCCCACAACAGCAGTCAAACCACAGAACAGGATCACACTGTCAAACGTCATTATGTTTAGTTCCAATTTAGTCCCTTGTCCAGATCGCAGGCGCTGTTCGCGCTGTTATATTCCGTATGAAATTTTCACGGGGGTGGTTGGGACATCATACTTATATACCAGCAAGCCGGACCAAAGTGTACTTTAAAGGATCTAGTCTATGAAAATAGCAGGAACTATTTTTAAAATACCGTTTCATTAAAAAAATTTAACTTAAAAACCAAAACGCTATTACCATTTTTTTCGATACTGTTTAAGAGCTCAATCCTTATAGTCTAAGAGCCCAGTAGGATTTTGGGCTTGAATTGCAAACCGATACTCACATATATTAGTCGATTCGTCATAAGACCGTGTCCAAAAAAAATGAAGATACCTGCGAAAATCCTGCATAAACAACCCGCTTTGTTTAAAGATGGCGAAAATGAGTTTGAATCAAATGTACGTAACTTTCTTATTATTTCACGGATTTTACTCAAATAAATTGTGATTAGCTTCTACTATAATGATCTTTCGAAAACACTATCAATACTTTGATTTTTATTGGTCTCTATACTGTAAATTCTGTAATTTCCTCAAATACACTGTTTTTTTTTAGGTTTTTTGATTTTTTAAAGAAAACTATTGGTTTTACAAAAAAAAACATAAAAAGTAAGAAATATGCAGACTGTTAAGGTGTATTCACGGTGGGTCTAATATTTCCCGTAGGTTCAGCGGTTTTTGAGTTACACTCAAAAAACCACGAAATTGGCGTATACCTACCCCTGGGTACAAAATTTTCAGGTTTTCACCAAAGTCATGAAAGTGACTAAAAAACTATACGGATCGAAAAAGGATGTCAAGCTACATAAGAAACGGCTATTAGTTTTAAACAGAAACTGATACTGAGGTAGATATGGCGGCTTAAACATGGCCGAAGCGTAATTTGCAGTTTAATTTTTGACAGTAATTTTTTTTATGTAAAACGAACCCGTATGGGGTCAAAATGTACCCCCGCTAAAAGACCATTTATTTATCTTCAAAAAAGGATAGTACACTTTTTGTCGTAAAGTTAATAGTTTTTCTGAAAAAAACAAAAAATATGCGGCATACATAATTCGATGTTTTCGTTCCATATAAGTACGACAAGGGAATGGGTCCATTAAGGGAAGAAAGATAGAAGAACCCGCAGTTATATATTAAAACTCAGCATCAAAAATCTTACTAAAGACATATTTGATAATTTTCTGTTAAATTGACAGGTGGTCACGTGATTTTGACAACTTCTTAACGGTTTGAGCTAGAGACTTGGTTCTTTTTTTGAATTGTAGACAAAAATATCCGATCAAAATTAATCACCACTGGGATGTTTTTAAATTACAAAAATATATACAGGGTAACCCAAAAGTCCGGGTCCACCCAAATATCTGCTAAACTATTGAAGATAACTGAATCATATTTGGCAATGATCGATGACATTGAAAGATATATTTTGGTGAAGGGAAAATCTGTAAAAAACTTAACTTTTTCAGTTTTTGTCAAAATTGACAAGTTTGTTGTTTAAACAAAAACCCTAATGAGAAATATCTTGTTTGAAAGGTCTTAGAAAAACCAAAATTGTGTCAAAATCTCTCGACTGTCAAACTTCTTTTACCATTTTTGACAAATTTTATAAGTTTTATCTAACAATAGCTTATTCGACAGTGACAATTACGTCAACATGTTAGTTTTGGAAAGACCCCTCGAATAGACCATAAGCCGCAAATATGAAACATTTCCCCATCGTGGGAATTTTCGAGACATATTTCTTTTTATTCATATTGTCATCTCCTAAGGAAGAAAAAGAAGAAACGTGGAAATATTGGTAAAATAACTTACACAGACACTGTGTTTCTAAAAGGGTCTATAACTATAGAAGCCTACGCAATATTCCTGAGGTCAAAGTAAGCCGATTTAAAGTCACTTACCTTAGTCTGAAATTGCTCCGTTTTCGAGATACAGGGTGCTAAAGTTAAAAAATAGAAATGGAATTTTTCATATATTTTGAACATTTTTCGTTTAAAATAGCCATTACTTTTTCTCGGTGTACCTTGTTGGTTTAAAGTTACTAAATTATAGATTATTTGTTTAAAAGGTCAAGGTGGCTCAATTTGAAAATTTGACTAGATAGCGTGCGCTTTTCCCAAAGATCCATACTTTGAGCAAAACTTGGCAGCATTGCGACCGCTCTCATGGTCAAATCTTAGAGCAAACCCCACGCATGCAAAACAAATGCTAGGTTGCCAAGGTGCAGCCCCAAATAGTTTTAGATCATGATTCGTAAATCAGTGGCATTTTTAAATAGCCACCCTGTACCTATTTATAAATCTTATGAGTTTATACTCATACTGGTGTCCTCAGCGAATGACCGTAATTGCTTTATACGCAAAACTGAGATAATCGCGTTTAAAGTATTTATGTTACATAATAACTCTGTTCAATAAATAAAATAAAACTATGTGGTTTTTGACTTTGGAGGAAATAGTCCGATCACTTAGAAGTCCAAATATACCAATAATTAAATTTTATATTTTTCCATAGTTACGGTCATGTCGCTTTGTTTGCCAGCAACATGTAAGTTTACTTACTATTAGATATAATTTTGAATAAAAGTTTTTTTTTCCAAAAATTACAGAGCTATTCATGATTGTTTAGTCAATACGGGTGTGTAATATGTAAACTTGCCTTACTCTACCAACACGAATTATCAATACATTCTCTTCGTCACTTTTAGTTTAGGACAATTATTTTTATTTAAAACAAGATATTGAATCAGTTAACCTTTAAGTAGTGCTACGAACTTTTAAATCAATGTAACTATTGAGATAAATGCCCCCAGTAACTAAGTGTCTCAGTACCTTATAAGGGTGTGTCGGTGCGTGCCTTTAGTCTATTGAGAGTACTTGAGGCTTACACCGTAAGTGTTACAAAGTTTTCATTTGAGTCTTTTTTAAGTTTTCTCATTTTTGCGTCTGTAAACAAATATTTTCTTAAAATTGCAATCTTGTATGCATACATATAACCCAAAATTTAAATATTGGTGTCTTCAGCAGTTAAAAGAACAAGATGTCTAATTCAGCGATAATAAAGGGAGTCATATCTCAGAAATAGAGCACGAAACTAAAACAAAACAATGTGCCGTTCAAGATAAAATCTAGTTCCGAAGATAAAAATTGCGACACAGCCTAAAATGACAACAAGGTGGCATGACATTTCGTTACTTTATTGACGGGGAAAAAGTAATCGCACGCCACTGTCCAGTATGCGTCTTCAATAGTTTAGCAGATATTTGAGTGGACCCGGACTTTTGGGGCACCCTGTATATATTTTTGCAAATTTAAAAACATGCCAGTGGTGATTAATTTTGATCGGATATTTTTGTCTACAATACAAAAAAAGAACCAAGTCTTTAGCTCAAACCGTTAAGAAGTTGTCAAAATCACGTGACCACCTGTCAATTTAACAGAAAATTATCAAATCTGTTTTTGGTAAGATTTTTGATGCTTAGTTTTAATATGTAACTGCGGTTTCTTTTATCTGTGCATAAATTATTTTTTCCCTTAATGGACCGCCCTTGTCTTACTTATATGGAACGAAAACATCGAATTATGTGCACATCAGTATGTCTAGCCTCAATATATGGCAATAACGTTTCACAAAAACGAAATTCGTTATTTATTAATAATTTTAGTTATTTTTAGAACGACAAATGATAAAATAATATTATAAATATGATAAATTTCTATAAGTGATGAAGCTATGATTTTTTTTTATTATCAAATACGTATGAGAGGGTTGATTAAAAAAAAATTATAGTAAAATCAAATTCATTTTCATTAGCTCAGGTTTAATTCAAAAAGAGTAATATCGCTACGATTTTAGTTATTTTACAATTAAATATCACTGTTTAAGTTATTCTTTCTTTCAGTCCTTCATTTTTATCTTTATTTCAGATTTAATTATATTCATTTCGATTTAACTGTGTTCCACATTTATGATTTGGGTATTTTCACAAATATATAAAAACTAGCAAAGTTGATTATATTCATTACGGTTATCAAATCTTTTACTTTTTATTTCGAGGAATCATTTTTATAAAAATTATTTTTATAATCACTAACGTCGTATCGTCGAGTAGTTTTGAAAAAATGTTGCGATTCCTTAAATCTACAGGGTGTTTTATCTTCTTAATTGGCCAAAGCATATCTATGGTTTATGATTTTTCCTGAAAAAGTATGAACTTTGCAAAAAAAATGTTTATTACCTTTTAGAAATAAGAACAAGAGGCTGTAAGAAAAAATATTGAAAATGACAAATAATCGCATACTTGGTACAAGACAATAAATTAATAAAACGGCCATTTTGAAAATGTGACCCCTTCGATTTTTTACATTTTTTTGAAAAAAAATGCACCAATATTCTGCCTATTGCCTTTTAGAGTGGGCCGAGAAGTATAAATGCCAAAAAGAAAAATTCTTGCGTAAATGCGCGGAGACCGTGGCCTTACTTATATGTCTATGGGCAAGCGAGCAGTTCTATTGAGGCGCCCAAGGTGTGACTTAATATACATTTTATTTTAAAAAGTTCTTTTGCTTTAAGGAAAAAACCTTTTTTTTTTATTCTGACAGCCCCTCCCCCCTTGTATATGACATCAGTGGCGTCACATTGTAGGGCCAAGACGGGCCTTGGTCTTCCACTGTTTAAAACCTTATCGGCTACCAACATTGTGGCACATTTTTCTAATAAGAATACCTACTCCTGCACTGTTATGACACTAGATGCCACTATTCAGGGTGTCCCAAATTCTTTTGGGAAGTCTCGACCATCAGTTCCGAGTATCCAGTATAAAGAAAAGCGGTTTTTTTAACTCTGCGTTTTGGGAGTAACTTTGATGTTTATAAAAATTAAATTTTTGCTCAAATCGTTTTTGTATAATCTATTTTGAGAATAACTATTTAATTGAATTTCAACTGAACTTTTAATTTTTAGGGTACACTTGGTCATAAAGTAAAATAGCCTGTGAAAGGTATTATTTAAAGAAACGTATCACTCAGTATCTAATTTTTTTTAGGTATTTTTTTGGGCAAGTTAAGCCCCGGTTCCAAAACCCAAAGTTAAAAATAAACCGCTTTCCTTTTTACTGGACACTCGGAAGTAAGGGTCGAGACTTCTCAAAGAAATCGAATTTGGGACACCCTGTATATTGGCGTCGAGTGTCATAAAAATACGGGAATAGGTACCTAGTCTAATTAGAAAAATGATCCACAATGTTGGCAGCCGATAAGGTTATACACATTTGAAGGCCAAGGCCCATCTTAGCCCATCAATGTGACGCCGCTGATCTCATGCAAGGGGGGGGGGTGTCAGAATGAAAAAAAAAAAAGATTTTTTCCTTAAAGCAAAACAATTTTTTTTAATAAAGTGTATGTTGATTCATATCCCGGGCGCCTCAATAAGACTGATCGCTAACCCATATACATATAATTACCAAGGCCTCCGCGCACTTACACTAGAATTTTTCTTTTTGGCATTTACACTTCTCGGCCCCCTCTAAAATTTTTAAAGGTAATATACCAGATACTGAAGCATCCTTTTTCTAAAAAATCGAAGTACTCACATTTTCAAAATGGCGATTTTTTAAATTTATTGTCTTGTACTAAGGTCACTGATGCGATTATTTGTCATTTTCAATTATTTTTCTTAAAGCCTCTTGTTCTTATTTCTAAACAGCAGTAATTCTTTTTTGCAAAGTTCGTATTTTTTTAGAAAAAATCATAAACCAGAGATATGTTTTAGCCAATTACGAAGATAAAACACCCTGTAGATTTAAGGAATCACAACAATTTTTCTATAGAGGAACAAAAAATTTATTTTTATTAAAATCAAAATTGTTAAGTGCAAAAGGTTGACATGGAAAGCCCCATATATAGTATATACATATATTATGTATAGTGTACAACATAAATACTTGCTGACTGAAAACATAGCTTCATCACTAGGAGAAATTTATCATATTATTTTATCATTTGTCTTTCTAAAAATAACTAAAATTATTAAAAATAACAAATTTCTTTTTTGTGAAACGTTATTGCCATATATTGAGGCTAGACGTACTGATGCGCGCAGTGCCCACTCACACTTCCATCGGCTGCTGACTAAAGTAGTTCTATCGCGGAGGATTCTGACTGTATTTTTTATTAACTTCATAGTTGTTACTATTATTTAAAAAAGTTTCAGCCTTCAGAAAACACTTTCAGTCAAGACATTTTTCTGACAAGTATGGAGTAGCGCTGACTCTATGTGTCCCCATATTCGGCTGTCTGACTGTTAGATTTCTGTTTTGTATTATATTTGCTCGTTTTGTACAAATTTTTAACCTTCAGAAAACAGTTTAGAGAAACTAATTAAAATTAAAACTTTGCGCGTGTCCCGCCGCCAGGTGTCCCGGAATTGTAACTGCTGACTGTACACTAGCTTTTAATTACTAAAGTTGAACCCGTCTTGAAAATATTAGCCTTCAGAAAACTGTTGCACATTTTTTGCGCTAGCTTCTCGACTATTATGAACTAGCCCCAGATCACTGTGCGCCGGCCGTATTAAATAAAATCAAGAACACCGCACCCGTTTACACAGGTTATATATAGGAATTTTTTTATCTTGGTGGAATTGGCTATAATTTTAGTATTTTATAAGGAGGATATGTGACAAAAAAAAATTTAACATTCTTTTTATATCTGCACTATTACAGAATTTTAAAACAAGCACATTTTATTTTGACCATATTTATAGTTTTATACGATATTTAAAAAAATACAATATTTTTGTTTTTTGATTGCCCCGACTTTTATAGATATTAATTTCGTTATTGCAGATTTTTTTTCTTACTAAATAAAATTGATTTAAGCCGTTTTAAGCTATTTTATGTGTGACAAAAATTACTATATTAAATATTTTGTTCAAATTAAGTTTTAAGCTCACGAAGAGCTAATTAGTTTTTTGAATAAATAAATCCCAACCGTACAAAAAACTGAAGTCAACAATGTTTAGAGACTAAATTTGTATTACCAAGACTACATCTTAATCTAGCCCACAAACTATCGCAGCTTTTCTTGTAACTCCATTTTTTATGAAGTTTAAAAAATACAATATAACAAAATAAATGGATCAATGAACTCCACGTTATATCCGCCTGGAAAACAGTTTTTTGTAAATACCTCAGAAATGAAAGCTTTTACGACAAATTATTGAGAAAAATATGTTCTAATATTAAACTCCTCATATTGATGCGATATTTAGTTGAAAAAAAAAATTAGCATATTTTTAATTATTAATTTGTCAAAAAGCAATAGTGTCGAACACTATTTTTCATAAAAATCTCCTTGCCGTCGTGGTGTAATGGTAGCAATGTTTGTTTCCCACGCCAGCGGTCCGGGTTCGATTCCTGGCTAGGTACTTGGTTGTTTGTGTTTGTTTAAAAAAATGCTTTAACCATGCTTAAACTTTGCGAAACTGGGCGATTGATCCTGAGTGGATGGAAAGTTCCAATATAAATTATAAAAAACTATTCATGGAAACTCTCTTAAAAATCGGTTCAGCGGTTTAGAATCTATCGTGGGCCCGAGAGACATACTCACACTCACACAGTATTGTGGCTGTTTGAATGATTGGCTTCACCTGCATTTTCATATTTTTGGTCAGTCAGTGTTTTCATAAATTCCTGTATTGTAAAAAAATGTTTTTTCCTACTTGCGAGCGTAAAACGCGTTTTTCCGCACCAATTTTCATGTGAAAAGTTTAACTTTCTGCATGCCGTGCGTAAAAAAAAGTTTTCACGGCACGGCGTGCGTGAAAATTTTTTTTACGCCCATTGTTTTTTTGTAAAAAACTATACTATTTGGACCAAATAGAAATTATAATAACAATAAGAACTTCGGTATAAATTCGAGCCAAATTTTTTGGTTTTATAACAGTATATAATAATATAATTTTATTTAGTAAAAATAACAAATATTAACGTCGGCAGTTCAAAATCTTCATTTCCACAGCAAATTCCAAAATCCATTTTGACGCCACCAAGACATATCAAACTAAAAACCGGACGCCTGACGAGAAATATCATCTAGTATATCAAATGACATAAAAGCAATATATAGAGTGGCTGCAATTTATATAAATCTTTAATTAGAAATTAGCGTGCGTAAAAGTAATTACTTTTACGCACGCCGGGCGTGAAATAGTTATTTAAACAACAGGGTTTGAAAACGACTCTTTGCGCACGATCGAGACGTGTCGAGGGAGTGTGCAAAGAGGTTTTCAAACGAGTTTTTTTTACAATATTTTTTATACGACTGCTAATAAAGAAAGAAAAATCAAATTTTAATTTAACTTGTTTTTATTTCCGACATTTTTACAACAAAACTTTAAAAATTCAACAATTTTTTGACGTATCTAATCAACAAAACATACAAGCAGTGACGGTTGCTACGGAACTAAGCCAACTTATAATGATGGGTGACAACAACAAAAATTACAATGACGGGAGACCCGTATGCAGAAATGACATAGGCGTGCGCAAAAATGACATAAGCGTGTGCAAAACGTTTTGCACACAGCGTGCGCAAAATGCCATTTTCAGATCGTGTTCTCCGTGCGCAAAACCCCCTTTTACAAGACAGTCGTATAAAAAATACTTTTACGCACGCTAAATTTCAAATTGACTTTTAGACCTAATCCGACTTATTGACCCATTTATAAACTCGATTAAATGAAAAACGAAAATAAAATTTATTTTTTGTTGTTTTAATGTAAAAAATACCAAATATATTAAAATGCAAAACCAAGCTTTTTATGCAACTAGGAAAAATTTTGTACCTAACTTTTGCGGAAAAAGCCTTTTCCGCCCTTGACGGCGTGCCCGAACCCGCAAAGCGTCGTTCGGGCAACTGCCGTCGCGTGCGTAAAAGTATCACTTTCCGCACTAGTTAGTTAATTAACTATTCTATATTTTTAAAGTTCTCATCCGTATTTCTTTCAAGATTTTTCAGAGCCTCTTTAGTCGCTTGTATTTCCTTCTTGTTAGGATCTTATTTTGGCGATATTTTGAACTTCTTCAATCTTTTATTGGATGCCATACTTTTGTTATAATAACACTTCTGGGATTCTTGCCAGGTTTCTTATACCGACTGCGCCATGTTATGATTTTTAATGTAGAGTATTTATTTTTATTTTCAAATTAAAGGGTGGTGCCTTGACAAATCAATCATGCCAAACATCAACATTGACAAACATACAAAAATACGTATAATTTACAAAGTGAACTATATCAACGACCATATTGCTAAAATAGGTAAAAATACACCAAAATAACACATTTTCGGCATTATCTCACAAACATTTCTTCGTCGAAATCCGTACTTTCTAAAACCATTGCTGCGCGGGATACGAAGGTAAACAATTTTGTTAAAGCAGGAACTGTGCCATGTATCAAAACTAATTATTTAAATTGCCACCAGCAAGCACGTACAGGCATTCATAAGATAGATATTTTCTTTGAAAACTACGTTGCTTTGTCTGCTGTCGTTTTTCTTAAAAATTCCCTGGCAAACTTTGACATGACAAATTTCGAGAAAAAAGAAATTCCTATTCTAAATTTGAATAATACTGCTTTTTGCTAGCCACTGCGACTCTTTCAAACTTTAACTTTACTAGAATTTTTTTTTAATTTGATTCTTGATCTTATATAATTTAAAAACCGACTTTTCTTCTCCCGATCCCTTTTATGTCTTACCCCTAAAAAACATCAACGGATTTGGCCAAATTTGGTTAAAATTAATTTATCGGTTTTTAAGTTATCGTGTCCCAGACAGACAGACACACACACTAACTTACTATGTTATAGACGAGGTTCTCCCGACGACAAAAAGCGCCTGGTAATATGAAATAAAATACCTAAAAACATTTTGATGACCAAAAACAAAATTATGTCTCCTCCATATTAATCACTCTCCCAAAATTTGCCAGCTGTCTTACAACATCCGGGGAGAGCCTCCCCACATCCATATTATTCCTTTGGCGACGCCAGTATGCAAGTTAATATTTCAAATAAGCAACGGGTTTTTCTGAAAACAAACCTCACTTTCTGCCGGGTATGTAGTAATAATAATTAAGGCAACGTGTTTCATAGTGATTGTACCTAATTTTTAGAAACTTACTTGGTTCGGTTTGGTTTTCACGTTTATAGAAATTGTACATTTCGGCCGTGCATTGGTACTCGTTTTGTTCTTGTCCTATGCTCGTCTGATTAAAGCTTCAACCACATACAATATTTGGTATTAATCACACACATAAATCCAAATTAAATAACTAGATTGCAGGAGCGAGTTTATGGGCAATCGGAAATTAATAAGCTCCACTGAGGTCATTTATGGAAATTATTGCAAACGAAATTGCTTCTGGCAGACTAGTTCATTCACACAAATATAAATGGAAGTCGTAAACTTGCATGATTGAACTTTGCAAGATCATAAGTGTACATGACCAAAATCCAAGACAAAACAAATTCGCGCAAACCCAACATAAATCATCAAAATAATTATAATTATTTAGAGCCATTTCTATTCCCATAGCAGAACACTACAATGGGTATCTGTACGAGCCAGATCAATCTGACACTGCACTTTTGAGTAGCTTTGTGGAATTTTGTGCATAGTATCTTGAACCCATAAGAAAAAATCTTGTTTGATATGAACAAAAATTTGTTTGACGAAAACCGTTATATAGGCCTTTTTTTTCAAAATGGCCGCCAATTGTTTAAAAAAAATCAAGTTAGTCGTAAACAGAAGTGTGATATATCAGTTCTGCATATTTCGACAAATGCGAGTCGAATACAATCATTCTCAACCTTATCAGACCCACACTTCACCAGTAAATCTGGTTTATTAACCATTGAAACTCTGTTAATATTTCTGAGTACATTTCCTTCAAATTTTTTAGTGCTTGGGTGTGGAAATTTTCCGAATATGTTTTAAATTTCGTAGTATCCATTAAATAATAATAAAATAAAAACAAAATCAAAACCAAATGTAAAAACTACGCCGGTAACCGGACACTATTTCAATAATGTATGCAGGTCAAACACCTGATTATTTGCCTTTACCACGCGGCATATCAAGTAGATATAGGCGAACGAAAAACAAAAATCTCTTGAACAATGCTTGTCTGTACGTTTGACTAACATTCTGTGCACTGTAGAATTTAGTAGTGATATGTTTTGTTGCCTACTAATTGCAAAATATAGAATGAGGGGACGACCTGTCGCTATAGAATTCGACAGTACCAAATGCACCGCGGGAAACGGTCACGGTTTTTTATCGGATAAAATGTGAACAACCGCTCGTTCGGTTTTGCTGACGCGGCGCGCCTCCGATTATTAATATACGAGTCTGGAAAAAGAGGTGAGGCAGCGTTGCGTCATTGGGCAAGCCGCCACTGATCACCTCACAATCATTAGTATTAAATTTATTGTACGCCTAGTCCTTTATTAAACTAAGAGGTCGTATAGGAATTTAAATGTTTTTTTTCTCTTCAAGTTCAGAAATAAATGTAATATTAGAATGTAGGTTATTTAAAGGTTAGGAAACAGTCACATTTTCCTTTGGATTGCGGGCTAGGCTCTTACATCCGAAAAACCGCAAGAAAATTTAAATCAAGGATAGAGGAACACATCAAAGAGATACAAAAATATAAAAACAATACAGATGTAGACAATTTCAACATTAAATCAGTCTTTGCAAGTCTTTGAAAACCACTCTTTTGGATCATGGATAATAAAATAAAATACTTACATGTTTGTAGAGAGTAGAGATTAATCGATCTGCTAGAAGTTTTAGAAAGCAACAAATTTCAGAAATCTTCACCTTCAATTTGTCTAAATCAACAGTTAGAACATAAATCTTCTTATTGCATCCATTTCGACACTTTCCATTTTTGTTTTGTATTTTTCTGTTACGCGACAAGTCTCTATTCCATACAACAGCGTGCTTTTTACCATTGTTTCATATATGTTAAATTTTACATTCTTTCTTATCTCTCTGCTCCATAAAATACTGTTAGGACATCCAATAACCTTTTTTGCTTTTACTATTCTTTTTTCCAATTCTTTATAGTCTGTTCCTGTCTTATCAAATGTGACACCCAAGTATACATACTTATTGCATGGAGATATTGTTTGTCCATTGTCTAGTTCTAACTCACTGGATTCGTTTCCAATACATAAGTACTGTGTTTTGTCCACGTTCACTGTTAGTCCCCACTTTTGGTATTCTTCCGTTAACTTTCTCATCATATACTCCATGTCTTCTTTATCATTAGCTACAATTACTTGGTCGTCAGCAAACTGTAGTGTGTATATAGTAAATCGGTCGTTAAGTTGTATTCCCATGCCGTGCACTTTACGTTTCCAGTTTTTTAGAGCCACTGCTATATATATTTTAAAAAGAGTTGGAGAGATACAACATCCCTGTCTTAAGCCTTTTGTTACCAGGAATTCTTTTGAAAGTCGATTTCCAATTTTAATTTTAGATTTTGACCCTTTGTAAAGTTCTTTTATCGCTTTTATGTATGTATGATTGATATTAGTTTGTTCCAACACCGTCCATAATTTTTCTACTGGAACGGTATCATATGCTTTTTGTAGGTCTACAAAGGTAACATGAGTCTCTATATTTTTGGCGCTTCTTTTCTCAATTACTTGTTTAAGACAAAAAAAATTATCACTACAAGATCTGCCTGCACGAAACCCACTTTGCTCTTCTTCTTCTTATTCATGAAAATCATTCTCTATTAGATCTCTAAGAATCCTACCGTACAATCTACTTAGAGTACTGGTGACTGAAATTCCTCTGTAATTGTTACAATCCAGCTTGTTTCCTTTTTTATGTATTGAGGATATGAATGCAATTTTCCAACCATTAGGTACTGGATGTCCGTTTATGCATTGATTGATAATATATGTGATATTTTAGTGTCTCTGATCCATATTTGAGCATTTCAGCATATATTCCCCCAGGTCCGCTAGCTTTTCTGGATTTAAGCTTTTTTATACTATTCTTTATCATTTCTTTTTCGATGATTACTTCCTCTCCATATACTTCTATGTCTCTCCTCGGAGAGGCTGTTAGATATTCGGGTCTCGTCTCCTGCAGCAGTCCCTTGTAGTGTTCTGTCCATTGTTCTGGTTTAATGATCTGGATGTTTACTTTTTCTTTTGTTGGGTTTTTTACTGTAGAAATGAATTTCCATACTTCAGAGCTCTGCCTACCTCCTACGTGTGTATTTATATCGTGGCATTTGCGCTCGAACTTTTAATTTTTTTCTGTGCGTATCAAACTTCTTAGCTGTCTTCTGGTTTCCCTGTATATTTCTAGTTCTCTTTGCTCTTAACTCAAGGGGTAAAGCCTGTCTTTGGCGAAGTTTGGGCATCAACGAAGTAGGCAAAGTTGATGATGAATTCAAGACCGTGGTTCGGAAGTCACGTTAAGCCGGTGGTCCCGTGTTTAGAGCGTAGATGGCGGTAGCACGATAAAGACCCCTGTGTTCGACAAAGAGCATCAGGCAAAATTAAAATCCTCCATGAGAAAAGATAATTGCCTACCATAGGGGTCTATATGTGTATGATTGTGAGTGTGTTGTGATCGTCCAAATCAGAAATCAGAGCATTAAGTTGTAGACTGTGGCTAGATGGCCTTTGATGCATAGGCCAACCAAACCGAAATATGAATGAATGAAAATAATTTTTACGAGAATTTTCCTTTTTTCTAAATAATGTGATAGATCCACGGAACTGTAACATAAACTGGAATGCTAATGACGTGGAAAGAAAATGACCGCTACATGTACTTAACAGTTGGTGGATGTTAAATGGGTTGGTATTGCCAAAATATCCCCAAATCGGCACCAACCTTTAAATATTCCCCAAAAGTTTGAGGCTAAAAATTAAAAAAAGCTATGAAGGAAACATGGGACTGTTTAAAAATTATGTAAGAAAGATAGTCAGATTGAGGCGGTAAATCATTCATATAAAAATGTGCCCCTAACTGAATAACAAAATGGCAAAGCTGGGAGGTGTTATCGTGTTGGCTGTTTCTTAGCACTTTTGAAGACAACTTTAGTAACTAATATCCACTGTTCATTTTTCGGTTGAACTCGGTAACACTTTTGATTGGTTCACTTTTTTTATAGGGACTGTGTACTGATTGTGAGAGTTTTTAAGAATAACATTAACAATATTAAATTATTTTTTATTAAATATCAAAATCACGAACTCTTTATAATGAAAATTGGTGAGGTTAGGCCTTCTGTAGAAAATAAAATATACCGAAGGACCACTCGAGATAGCTCGAGAAAAACGTGGGGGAGTTAAGAGGGACTGTATCTTTCCACAGGGCTCCAACAGGGAAAAAAGAGCCTAAAAACTTAAATACTAAAAATAGCGCAGCAATGAAAAATTATCAAGAAACGACTTACCATTAGATGTCTTTTGTAGCTACTTGGCTGGCCAGCCCGATTATACGCGAAGTACCAGACTCTCCATTGTTCTATAGTTCAAAATGTTCCAAACACTAATATCTAATAAACTAAAGCGTAAAATTAATAGTTTCCACAATTTTAATATAAAATAATAGCGGTGCGGTGACTTTCCTTGCACGTGGCGCGAGGTTGAGTTGTTCTCGCAGACAATCGGCGTTTTCGTCTGCTAGGCCGAATTTAGCCGCTTATCTCAAATCCTTCATTGCTGGAAGAAGCGCGCGAAGTTTAAATTTAAAATATGGAAAGATATAGCGTAAAGTAAATAAAAATAATATTCTAAAAACGCTTGTAAGCGTAGAAAATGTAACCCAAAAATATTTAAAAACTAAGAGAGATAGCTTCTCTAATTTTAAGGGAAAATTAGAGAATATAATTATTTACAAAAATAAAAACAAGTTGGGAAACTTGTTCATTCGGCCCACCAAAATGAGCATCATTTTTCGGTAGGTGAATCTGAATCAATTGGAAGGGGGCAAAGCTTGACTAAAGGTCGTTTAAAGATACCGGACGCGGTACGAACATTTGCCACCCTAGCGTGCCCATCAGGCCCTTTAAAAATTTCAATAATGCGACCTAACCGCCATTGAAGGGGCGGTGATAACTCGTCTTTGATAAGAACGAGGGTACCTATTTTTGGCTCTGCGCATGGTTCCAACCATTTATTTCGTACTTGAAGGGTATGTAAAAATTCTTGGCTCCAACGACGCCAAAAATCGGCTTGTATTCGCTGGACCAAGTTCCATCGCGATAACCGATTCTCAGGTTTACTTGAAAAATCTTCATCAGGAACAGAAACTAAAGGTCCATGTGTTAAAAAATGTCCCGGTGTTAAAACCTGTAGATCGTTACAGTCGGTAGATTGCGGGGTCAAGGGGCGAGAATTTAAAATCGCCTCAATTTGACAAAGAACCGTGTACAACTCGTCATAACTTAGAATTTGCGAGCCAATGGTACGAATTAAGTGAGTTTTTACTGATTTTATCCCTGACTCCCAAAGACCGCCGAAGTGGGGAGCTGATGGAGGGATAAAATTCCAGGCGATAGCTTGTTGCGTGCAAGCATTTCTTGCAAGATCAAGCAATTCTTTGCTTGATTTAACGAAATTTGTGCCATTGTCTGAAAAAAGAGTTTTTATGTAACCTCTTCGGGCAAAAAAGCGACGTAGCGCAGCTAAAAAAGCGTCCGAAGTTAGATCTGACACTAACTCGAGATGTAAAGCTTTAGTATTTAGACAAATAAAAAGGCAGATATATGCTTTTTGTGTTTTTACACCTCTGTGTTTACTGAGAGTGATAGGTATAGCACCACTAAAATCTACTCCACTAAAAGTAAAAGGCTTTTGTGGAATCAAGCGGTAGGACGGAATTTGTCCCATGATTTGCTCATAAGAATGCGGTTTGACGCGAAAGCAACGAACACATTTGGATAAAACCGTTTTAATTAAGCGTTTGGCAGATAAAATCCAAAAAATTTGACTAATGAGATATTGGACTGTTTGCACTCCAACATGCAAATATTTTTTGTGCATATATTCAATAAAAATATAAGAAAGTCTACTTTCCTTGGGTAAAAGAAGAGGATGTTTTTGTCCGTAAGAAATAGTCATGGCTTGTTGAATGCGTCCTCCAACTCTTATAAGACCATCCTGGTCTAAAAAGGGATTCAATTTTTGTATGGGTTTTATGCATTTTTTCTGGTTTTGAAGGTTAAGAATTACTTCAGAAAAGTATTTTTGTTGTTCGTGCTTAGCCAAACATTTTAAAGCGTTAAAGAGATCGATATAATCTATATTTGTCTTTTTTCTGACGTCTGCGGATAGTCTACAATTATTTATGAATCGTAAACTGCGGGCTAAAAGTAGTTGAATAGCGTAAAAATCGGATTTATTATTTAAAAGCGAATCTAAAAAATTTTCCGTTATTCGGTCACAAGAAATCAGAGCAACATTTTTTCGTTCCTCAGTCTCTAAACTGTCATTTATTTTGACTTGCGGGGTTTTTGTTGGCCATTTATCGAAAGATTCTTGTAAAAAACTAGGGGCGGCCCACCATAAGGGATGATTTAAAAGCTCACTCGGCGAGCAGCCGCGGCTGGCTACATCGGCACTATTGGGAAAGGTGGGGGTATATAACCAACATTCTGGATTAATATTATCTTGGATAAGACTAACACGATTTGCGACAAAAGTTTTCCATTTACTTGGATGGGATTTTATCCAGTGTAAAACAACCATTGCGTCCGAAAACGCGTAAATATTATTTATTGTGAACCTTTTTATGAATGTATCATATGTGTATTTTAAGACCTCAGATAAAAGAGTAGCGGCTAGAAGTTCTATTCTCGGAATACTAACAAATTTTTTAAGTGGAGCGATGCGACTTTTCGCAAGAACAAAATATATGTGATATTTAGCGTTTCGTAAGACACGTAAGTATATTACGCATGCGTACCCTCGTTCACTCGCATCACAAAAACCACAGAGATCGATAGATTCGGCGTTGGTGATGTCAATGTGGCGGGGTAAACTAAATTTTTCTAAAACTTGAAATTCAGATTGATAGAGTGTCCACTGACGAACTATTTCTAAAGTAGGCGTGGTGTCCCAGGAAATACCAAGTAACCAAATTTGTTGAATCAAATATTTTAAAGTGAATGTTACTGGGGTAAGATACCCATGGGGGTCATAGCAGCGTGCTAAAAAAGAGAGAAGCGTCCTTTTAGTACAGCTTTGCTGATTAGGTAATATGTTAAATCGAAACTCGTTGTAGGAAGGATGCCAGCACAGGCCTAAGACCTTAGTGACGTCATCCGAATCGAGAGATAAAACTGCGGGGTTGACTAAGGAGGGATCTAAATGAGAGATCACTTCTGAGCGATTGCTAGACCATTTGTGTAATTTCAAGCCAGCGTTTCCTAATAACTCCGTAAGCTCATGCTGCAAATTTAACGCCTCTTGAACCGTTTTACATGAAGTAGTGACGTCATCAATATAGGTATCGTTAAGTATAACTTGAGCAGCGTGAGGGTAGTTATCATATTCGGACTCAGCTAAGTGCTGAAGGGTGCGTAAAGCGAGATATGGTGAACAGTTCACTCCGTAAGTGACAGTTCGTAGTTTAAAAACGGAAACTTTTTCATTAGGGTTAAACCGCCAAAATATTTTTTGGAATTTTTGATGATCAGGGTTGATATTTATACCCCGATACATTTTTTGAATATCGCAGGTGAGCGTCACAGGGTTAAGGCGAAAATGTAATAATATTTGAATAATATCTTTTTGTAGTTTTGGACCCGATAATAATACTTGATTAAGCGAAATATGCGTAAAGGGGTCAGTAATACTCGCATTAAAAACTACCCTTGTCTTAGTAGTGATAGCTTCATTTTTAACAACAGCGAAATGTGGAATAAAATAGCTGTCTGAATCGTCTTCTTTTTCTGAGTCATAGTCCATATGACCCAATTCCAAATATTCATTCATAAATTTAGAATATTCACAA
Source organism: Aspidapion aeneum (assembly GCA_963576565.1). NCBI lineage: Eukaryota > Metazoa > Arthropoda > Insecta > Coleoptera > Brentidae > Aspidapion > Aspidapion aeneum. The sequence continues at coordinate 69,889,793 of OY755038.1, read as the reverse complement.
TACAAGTTTTTATCGCGAAGCAGTTTTTTTTCTAAAGATAAGAAACGATTTAGCGCGACTTGTTTTATTGCGGGAAACTGCGGTGGATTTTCAGATGTGCGAAAGGGAAGGGAGACAGTATACCGGCCGTCTTGATTACGCGACACGCTCTGTTTAAAATAATTTTCACAAATTTCATCCTCTGGTTTCAAATGAGTTTTTTGGGGGACGCAGTCGGTTTCCCAAAATTTTGAAATTAATTGCGAAGTCATTTTCATTTTGACAAAAAAGAGCATTAATTGGCGGGGTAGAAATTAAGGGTTGATTTATTTGTCCCATCAAAATATAGCCGAAAATAGTTCCCATAGCAAAGGGATGATTTGGATCATCGCTAGCGATTTTTTCACCCTGTATAATTAGTGGAAATAGATCCATACCAATTAGTAAATTTATAGGCGAAGGGTTGTAAAAAGTGGGATCTGCTAAGGGTAAATTTTTTATAAAATGCCAATTTTCTGTATTTATTTTTACTGACGGTAAATCAGTACAAACTTTTTGCAAAATAATCGCTTGCGTAGACACAAAAATATCTGGTTTTTGAAAATTACAAATTTTAATAAAAATCGATCCTAGATCAGAAGTAAGAGAGTTGCCTCCAACCCCCTGTATATTTGAACATAAGGGTTGTCTGGGAAGGCCCAATTGTTGCGCTAATTTTTGAGAACAAAAAGTGTTTTGCGAACCGCTGTCTAACACCGCTCTAACTGTTTGAAAGTTACCGCGGACATCTTGAATTTTTACTAGGATAGTTGACAATAAAACTTGCGATTGCGCAGAAATAAAACCACAATGCGTGGGGTTAGAACCCGAAGGAGTTGCGATTGGTACTTGTGAATTAGAAGACGTCGAAGTAAAATTTTGATTATTTTGATGAGAGGCACTTTCAGGGAAATTAGTTTGAGTAGAGTAATTTTGAAGCGGACAACCAGTAGCCGGGGATCTAAAACTTTGCTGACTGGCGAAGTAACCACGTGGTGCACTACTTGGAGATGCGTTGGGAGAAATATTAGAGAGATTTTGTGAGAAATTCAGGTTAGCATCAAAATGTGATCTATTTTGATTTTGAGAATTAAAGTAATTAGAATTTCGCTCACAATGAATTAATGAGTGATGTCTTTGATTACCAGGGCAATAGCGACATGAGCGTAGACTTTGACAAGAATTTGTTGAATGTATTGAGCTTAAACAATTTAAACATAGTTTTTTATTTTTAGCGTAAGCATAGCGTTCGTAGGCAGATTTACCTTTAAATGCGTGACATAAATATATTGAATGTGTGTTAGAATCACAAAAAGCGCATCTATCTTTAGAATGAGTATTTTCCGTACCAAGTAGCGTTTTTGTATAATAAGGCGAGGCGTTATTTTTATAAAACTGTTTATTATTTTTAAATCTATTTTTAGATTGTAGCGAATATAGCGAATTACATTGACTTTCAAGGAAATTATAAATTTCTTGATATGTGGGCATTTCATTAGATCTAGAATTAGCTAGTTCAAAGCGCGAAAGTAGTACCAAAGGTAATTTATCTAGTAAAAGGTTGGCGAGCGGAAAACACCATTGATCAGTGTCGTAATTTAGAGTTTTTAAAGCCTCAATGTTTTCTGAAAAAACATCAAGCAGCGTGCTCAGCGTTTCTGGATTGTCGTCTTTGAGAGCGGGAAAATTATACACGGAGCGCCAATAAGTTTGAGCCGATAAGCGGGGGTTATGATAGCGTTTTAGAAGCGTATTGTAAGCGATTATATAATTAGCGTCGGTTATTTGTAAGTGTTTAACTACGTTTAAAGGCGGTCCTTTTAGGTAGGACAGTAACAAATTAAATTTAGCGTTTGTAGGAATACTAGGATTATTGTGTACAGAACTATTGTACATATCTAGAAAGGTTGGAAACTTAGTGATGTCACCATGAAATTCGACAATGCGCAGTCTTGGCATTAAAGACGCCATAAAGCGATCTGGATCAGAAGAATTTGAAATTTGCGTGAAGTTTTGAGGTTGAGGAGCTTCAATTTTCACCTCAAATAGTTGTTTTTGAATTCTTTTAATATCATAGAAGCTGTCGTCAAACTCAGTAAGGCGTTCATTTTCTTCTTCCAGTCTCTCCGGACTTGCCGAATAAGCCTCTATTATTTGATTTTGATAAATAAAAAATGTTTCTTTCATTTCATCAAGGTCGATAAGTTGAACCTGTAAACACGGTTTTTTTGTATCATCCGTTAGGCATGCATTAGCTAAGTTATGAAGAGTATTAATGCGATTATGTTGCACATTACGGAGTGCTTCTAACTTCTTAAGTTGCGTACTCATTGTAATGTTTTTAAAAAACTCCGTTAAAACAGGTGAACGATTAGTTTCCGAAATTTTTAATATTTAAAAATTAAAAGCGTTTAAAAAGAAAAGAAAATAGGCGATAAAAAATGTAAACAAGTCTCATTTACCTCTCTATATCGTTTACAGCGATGTGGTGGAAACTTTTCCTACGTGCAGGTGACGCCAAGCCAAAAAGAGGTAGGAAATGCGCGAAAACAATGCGCGTTCGGTACTTTTTTACTTGTTATTTTTACTGCTAGCACAGCAAAAAGATCAAGGTCATGCGTATTTATTAAAAATTTTATTTTTAACAAAATGCGATTTAGACTTTAATTTTTCCCGGGGTCCTGTTATCAGGCTCGAACCTGGACCAAATGGTGAGGTTAGGCCTTCTGTAGAAAATAAAATATACCGAAGGACCACTCGAGATAGCTCGAGAAAAACGTGGGGGAGTTAAGAGGGACTGTATCTTTCCACAGGGCTCCAACAGGGAAAAAAGAGCCTAAAAACTTAAATACTAAAAATAGCGCAGCAATGAAAAATTATCAAGAAACGACTTACCATTAGATGTCTTTTGTAGCTACTTGGCTGGCCAGCCCGATTATACGCGAAGTACCAGACTCTCCATTGTTCTATAGTTCAAAATGTTCCAAACACTAATATCTAATAAACTAAAGCGTAAAATTAATAGTTTCCACAATTTTAATATAAAATAATAGCGGTGCGGTGACTTTCCTTGCACGTGGCGCGAGGTTGAGTTGTTCTCGCAGACAATCGGCGTTTTCGTCTGCTAGGCCGAATTTAGCCGCTTATCTCAAATCCTTCATTGCTGGAAGAAGCGCGCGAAGTTTAAATTTAAAATATGGAAAGATATAGCATAAAGTAAATAAAAATAATATTCTAAAAACGCTTGTAAGCGTAGAAAATGTAACCCAAAAATATTTAAAAACTAAGAGAGATAGCTTCTCTAATTTTAAGGGAAAATAAGAGAATATAATTATTTACAAAAATAAAAACAAGTTGGGAAACTTGTTCAAAAATTAAAATTTAAAGTTATTAAAATGTCGAATATCTAAAATATGGAAAATTAAAACATTTAAAATCAAAATATCAAAATTACAAAATATTGAAAATCGAAATATTGAAACTACTACAACTACCCAACCAACCTAAATATATAACATAACCAACCAACCTCACCAGCCAATTTAATCAAATTAACCAAACGAATTTTGAATATATTTAATCAGCTTTTAATTTTGCGATATTTTATTAGATATTTTAGTTTCGAGATTTTGATTATATGAGATTTTTATTATTCAAGATTTTAATTTTCAATAAAATGTATTTTAATATTTTAAATGTTACCCAGTTTTAAGAAATGTGTACACTGAATAGTATACTGCCGTCCTTAGTAAGACACACCTATCTACGTTTGCACTTATTTCGAGAAAAGCGAGTATAAAGTTTAAATGCTTGCTAAGAGTACATAGTAATATATTTTTTTTGTTTTTCAAAACAAAATACTTCCGAACAAAAATTTGGGTATTATTCTTAAACAACAGAAGAAAGTAACCTATTTAAAGCCATTTTCGGTCATAACTCATTTTTGATTTTTTTGCAGATAGGTGGGTCTTACTAAGGACGGCAGTATAAGCTTTAGATTTTTTTTACATATTTTCCACATATTTCAGGAAAAACACAAAAAATAGCTTAAAATTCGACATCATGAGGTTCCCTCCCCCCCCCTTGAATGAACCGAAAAATTGAACCCCCCCCCCAAGAGGCCTCGGGCCCCCAAGACATATTCCTGGGTGCGCCACTGTCAAATGATATACTACTTTTTTTTTAAATTTTTTTCTTCCGAAATCTGGTTGCAAGAATTTTTTTTACAGATTTTGTTAGTCAGGATGCTCTATATTATTAATCCGAGTGATGTCACTCTGGTACCCTTAAACATTTTTAAAAATCCAAGATAGCGGCCATTTTAAAGTGAAAAAATTAAATAAAAAAATATCTAAATCAAGCATAGGTGTGTGTGGTACAATAGAGAATTATTAAAATAAATCAGGCTATAATAGTGCCAGGCACAATGTTGACACCTTCACATTCTAATATCAGCTGTGATCTTTCAAACCGGAATAAATAGTGCCTTCTTTTATTAATTGAAAATAAACGACGAAAGTTTTAAATTCGACTTTGGTAGGTCAATTTTGAAGGATCAACTGTCAGTTTTCAATGTGAATGTGTCAAAATAGTGCCTGGCACAATTATAGCCTGGCTGTATTTCAATAATTCTTTATTATTTCAGTCGGCCTTTGGTCGCCAGAACTGAAATTCGACACTATTTTTTCTGGGGGGTACCCCAACGGAGGGAGAATGATTTTATGAAAAAAATCGACCTGTTAACATAGGCAAGCGATACACCGATTATAGGGTATTTGGGTCCGCTAAATTCAGTTAAAAGGAGTAATTTAAAGAAACAGGTGATAGCCGGGAATTTATGGTATTACGGTAGAACTGTTTATGTGGAGACTTAGCGAACAAACTTTAATTAAGTTATTTTTGATTTTGAAAGCTTTGCTTAACCCTATTTCAAAGCTTACCAGTGACTTCTGGCCACCAGCCACCATTTTCAAATATTCAAGATGGCGACCGTGGGCAAAAATTTAGAAAAGGAGCACATACATGTGATACCTTACTTATAGGGTTCTTGGGTATGCTGAATTCAAATATTATGTTAAAAAAAGATTCAGGGGTAATCTGGTCTATTGTATAAACAATAAAACTGTTTATATGGAGATTTAACGAACAAACTTTATCAAATATTTTTAGAAAGTTTGACAGCTCTGCTCAACCCTATTATAAAACTAACCAATGACTTTTGGGCATCAGCCATCATTTTAAAATATTTAAATATTCAAGATGGTGGTCGTGAAAAAAATACAAAAGAAAAGCATATGCATGCGATACATCAATTATAGGGTTTTTGGATTCGCTGAATGCAAACCTTTTGTTAAAAGTAGATTTTATGTTCCGGAGGAGTGAGGGTATTTTTGGGTTAAACCGTATGCGACGTCTTAACCCAACAAACATTTAAAGTTGTAACGACGAAACCCCAACTAGAAAGAATTTCTTAAAAGTAACCGCAACGTACTCCCGCTACGTCTCAGTATACCATACAGCGACGTTATAATTCCCTAAGTGGGGAACCAATTTCTGGTTATAACTACTTGGCCAAGTGTTTAAAGTCACTGTAGTAACAACTACACTACTACGTCGTAGCCAGGTATCTACTACGTCGTAGAGGCTGGTTTTTTTCCGTAATGGCATAAAAGTTGCGATGTAGTTGCAAATAATATAATCGTTTCTTTTTCGTAGAATTGTTACACAATATGGTGGACACAACAGTAAACAGACTTGCTTAGTTTTTTTGTTTGGTTATAGTTATAATATGTACTATGTTATCCAAAAGGGTGAGAATTTTCGAGCAGAGGATCAAAATTCGAGTGCGACGCAAAGTTTTTTGTATAACATGCATTATATATATTGCAAAAAACCGGTGCGCCCGTAAAATTGAGCCGTTTTCTGGTAGCTGATGGAATTTTTGTGCTGTGATTTTGGAGGTTATGTTTTCATAATCGACAGTTAACTCCAACAAATGGTGCTTAAGAAGAGCATTTTTGGTAAGCTTCAACTAATTTATTTATAAAATAGTATAGCTCTTTAATATGAGCTCATAAAACGACAACAAAAATATTAAATAAATCTTTCTTACATAAAAACATGGCGTCCCAAACTATATTCCCTGATAGTCGAAAGGGTTACTTGAAAGTGAGCCTAAGTTACGGCAACGTGTCACTTACGACTTTTATGTCGGCATTCCTTTTTAGTTCTAAATAACACACTCGAATTTTTACTCCTTCGTTGCAAAAACGTATTATTAACTAGCTTTCGCCACTAGAAAACGTCTACAGAGTGATAGGAACCACGCGATAAGTATAACTACTACCCTCAAGTTATTGGGGTGTCGCCACTTGTCATTTGCCGTTTCTGTCAACAACAGCACCACTGCTTATAGGTTATGTACGAGCGTGAATTTGTGGTAGGTTTTAAAACAAAAACAAGATAAATTAAATTCCATTAGAACAATAAATGAAGTGCCAATAAAAAGAGTTTTTTAAAAATGTATGTTGCAGTCGAGAGCATGATCCCTATTCTAGAATTTCTAGGAAGTGTTGGTCAAGGAACTAAAAGAACGTAGTCACATCAATGAAATCAACTTATTGTTACTTTTTTTATTTACACATTGCTCTCACAATTCGTATGTAGTATTTTTTATTGTTTTTAGATATTTTGGCATTGTCAATATTCAGTAATTTTTATTATTATAAGCCCTATAAGTAAAAAAACAATCTCTGAGACTTGTTAGATCGCTTACAAATCCGCATGTAACCACGATATATCTAACTTGTTTTTTTATTAGCCGCAAACAGCGCAAAAGTTCCTAGATGAAGTCTAGCATATCACAGAGGTTATTTTAGGGGCCGTGCATAAATTAGATATTAGGGACCTATTGCAATAAAGCCTGGCACAAAACACAGCACAAATTTAAGTTTATTCACTTCAAACCAAGCTTTAACAACAGCACAAATTTGAAGAAAACCAAAAAGACAAATACCCAAGCTCAACACATAAAATGAATGACAGTGAGACACGACACGTCAGCACAAGAGGCATAGATAAACGAATTCGGTTTAGTCCGCACACGAGAGTTACGATGGCGAGAGGGTGGTGCCACAGCACAAACCACGAACGACCGTAAAGACAGTACAAGAATAGAACAGCAACAAGTAGCGTAAAAGATTAAGGATGGAGATTAAGCATGGACCAGGAAATTCTTAAAATCCGTGTGCGGTACTCGATACTTTGGATCAATATTTTGTATTTTGATTGTTTTGCAAAATGGTCAAGCAATGAGCTCGAAGAAATGGACTGCTCAAGGTAGGTAAAAAAATATTTGCAAAACTATTCCTAATATTCCCATATTATAAAAGGAGCCACAAAAAGTAGGGTTAAGAATATGTGCCACCAAGATGCGACTTCAAAAAGTCTACGTTTTCAAAGTAGAAACAGGAAGGAGATATTACTTTAAAAGATCGACATTAAAAAAAAGTCAAAGTAGTTGCGGCTTTAAAGTTGATCCAAAAAGTTATTTTATCTACATTGTTACATCAGATGTTACTATGATGACACAAACTTTTGTGGTAAAAATTAAAGTTATAATGTAGTTGTCGGATAAACTTGTTTGGGACTCCAATGAAGCTTAACTTTCTAGTGGTAATTAAGTAGGATATAAAAGTAAAGACTACGAAATAACGACTAAAAAGAAAGTAAAACTTTAGCAACGTCCTATTGTGGTAGAGAAGACTACCAGAATCGACTATCAAGAAACAATCCTAAGAAGTAGTTTAGAGGGTCGTTTTTACGAAACATCTACTATTTCCTGATACTAAATAGTAGTTAGAACTAAAAAGTAACAAATTTTGGTTGGGATCACCACATTTCTACTATAAGAAAGTAGCAAAGCCTTTAGAACATGTAGCCGCTACTATAAATGTTAGTTGGGAAGGGGGCAAACTTCGTCCAAAAACTTAACATTTGACAACACTGATTTCGCGTTTTTTGCCCAAATCTTTGTTCTAATAGAAACAGAAAACGAGAAAGCGGAACGCGTCGAAATTTTGAGGGGTAGTTTTTTAAAGCATTTTTAACAACCGTATTTTAGCAGTTTTTCGCGAAATCATTTTATTCAAAAAATAAAAAAAAAGTTATGGCTAAAACACAACAAATATTTCAAAACAATGTTTGGCATTTCAGTAGCCTAATTGTGTTATAGAAAACTGTAGCGAAATTGTTTCGACTTTTGTATTTTTTGGAAATGTACAAAAGAAAATCAAAAATCTAACAAGATACGTTTGAAGATTTTTAAAAAATCTTGCATATGAACAGAAATAATGTTTCAACTAGTTTTTTATAGAAGAGATCTATTAGGATTTACAAAAGCGTGCCCAATTTTATATTTGATGCAGGACACCAAATCAGACAAGAGCCATCAACCTTTTGACTGAAGCGCCACCCCCATATACCGGGGGCAAGTCAATTCGATTGAGAAAATTTAACTAAGATCACGTGACCCGGATTTTCACATTTTCAGATATTTTGAAAAAATAAAATATCGTTTAATATAAGTTAATATAAGTTAAATGATTATAAGTATGTAGTATGTATTTAAAGACATACAATTTTTTCTATTTACAAAACGTTTTTTTAAGGGCTGGCCATAGCGTAACAAACAAAATCACGGGATTATGAACTAATTTATAAGATAGTTTTTGATAATTAGTATATTGCTCAGTTAACAGAAGCTTGTGCTTAACTTCGCTGAGTTAAAAATAAAACCCTTTTCATTTATTTATTTATTTATTACATAACAAGAGAAGAAAGTGACAAATTTCACACGAGCGTGAGAAAGTTACTTTCTGTCGAGTTGTGGACGCTATTTTTCCTACGAACACTGTTGAACTATACTAATTTTTGTAAAAATTGGTGTTTAATTTTGCGTAAATCAAATGAAACTGCTTTTCCGCACGTGTGGGAAAGAAGTTTGCAACACATGTGCGAAAAAGTACTGTGATAGTTAAACACTTTCCATACATGTGCCGAAGTACTAAAAGTACTTGTAACACATGTGCGAAAAAATTTCTGCACACGGATGAAATTTAATGTTTTCTGAGGATGCAAATCGTGTAAAATCCAACATTTTCATATGTGGTCGCAGGAAATAGTAATTTACCTAACCAGTGCGGAAGACGCACAAACATTCGTTAAGTATGTAGGTAAAAATTTTTTTCTACGAGGTTGTGGAAACAAAAATAAAGTACGACAATAAAAACAACTTATTTATTATATTTAATTTACAATGATTGCCGAAAACTTTACTTCTAATCACAGAACACCAAGGGGGCTTCTTATCCTGTGCAGCAGCTGTGGATCAGGAGATTTTCGTTTTTATATTCTGGATCAATGATATCGGAAGGTCTTTAAATATATTTTGCTATGGATGTATTTGGAGGCAGGCTCATAGTAACATCAGTAACGAACCCAGGAATATGTCTTGGGGGGGGGGGCGAGGCCTCATAATGTCGTATTTCATGCTATTTTTTGTGTTTATTCATGAAATATGTGGAAAATATATACAAAACTCATAGGCTTGTGGGGGGCCCGGGCCCCGGGGCCTCCCCCCTGGGTGCGCCCATGGTAACATTGTGTTCCATCCTATTGTGGCTAAGTCTTCTTCGGGATTATCGGTATTTTCTATCACAGTAAATAAACACTTTTTTCTATTTTTATTTATAAGATGAAATGTCATCCCCTGGTTTTTGACAAAAAAATAGGCTTTGTTATTTACTCTATTCTTTTATTTTTTCTGTTGCTATTGGGGCTTTATACAACTCAATGCTATTGAAAAACTAGTGTTTTTAGGCAAAAATTAACTTAATTGTCATCCCTAAAATTTTACTAAGGCCCACAATTTAGAAACCGAATAGGTGTCCCTAGGACTCTAATATGTAGTGCCACCTATTGACTGATATTTAAATATTTTGCCTTGTTGTCTTTTGCTTAAAAAATTGGCTGAATCGAATTTGTCGCCTTAACGAAAATACTTTAATAATGATTTTTCTTACAGATTTTGAGAGCTCTGCCCAACCCCATTATAAAAGTAGCTAATAACTTTTGGGATTATGGCGACCGTGGGAAAAAATTTAAAAAGAAGCATATGCAGATTGCTCCAAAATCTTTTTTTAACAACATATTTGGATTTAGCGAACCCAAAAACTCGCATGTGTATGCTTTCGTTTTGTTTTTTTTTTCTCAGACATCATCTTGAATATTTCAAAATGGTGGCTGATGACCAAAAGTCTTTGGTTAGTTTTACAGTACAGTTGAGCAGAGCGGTCAAAATCTGTAAAAAACCTTCGATAAAATTTGCTCGTTGTCTCCATACAAACAGTTTTACTGTTTACCCCATAAATACCCCGCACGCCTTCAGATTACTCCAAAATCTTTTTTAACATCAAATTTGGATTCAGCGAACCCAAAAACCCTATAACTAGTATGCTTTCCTTTTGTTTTTTGTTCACGGTCGCCATTTTGAATATTTCAAAATGGTGGCTGATGCACAAAAGTCCTTAGTAAATTTTATAATAGGGTTAAGCAAAGCTGCCAAAATCTGAAAAAAAACTTGATTAAGGTTTTTTAGTTAAGTCTCATTAACATAGACAGTTCTATCCTAATATAATAATCCCCCCCCCCCCGCTTTAAATTACCCCAAATTTTTTTTAACTGCAGATTTGGATTCAGCTCTTCTTTAAATTAAACCTGATAGCTATCACTATATATGTATATGTATATCCCAGTAGCAGTCCAAGAGTGAAGGCTAGGGGGCCAGGCCCCCCCTTTTCCAAAGAATTATAAATAATATATGCACATTCTGGTGTATTACACACCGGAAAAAATATTGATTTTTTGATGTTTTAAACATCTAAACTGCCCTAATTTTTGAAAGTCTGGGACCAGTCTTGTATATCCCGTGATAAAAATCCTGACTGACAGAGAGAGATTTAATAAAATTTAATTAAAAAAACACAAAACTTGTGTAAACGAATGCCTGATTTACCTTGCAACTTATTACTGATTTACCCAGCAACATAAAGCACAATGGATAAATTTGGTGCTTAGTGCATCTTACCATACTAAGCAGGAAGCAAAAAGACAGTCATTATGCAAGAATAAGGTTTGTCCATTGTGCAATATGTTGGTTCATTGGTTGCGACTGTAAGAAGCAGACCACAACAAAACAGTTAATCATGTATAAAAGGCAATATTTGCTATTTGCTTTGAAAAATTTTATTTATTTATTTATTTTTTTATTTATTTATTTATTTCAACAGTATCTACAGCAAAAGCCAATTACAGATACTTTCTTACATTAAAAAAAGATTTTATACAATACGTCACTTACATTACACATGATAAAAAACAAATCAAATTACATAATTACTTATTAATTAACTGCTGCGCACTTTTAGATCTATAATTTTTTTAAATTTCTTATAGCTAACATTGTCAATATCAACATCTGATGCATACTTGTTAAATAAGTTGCATAAATTGTAGATAGGAGAGCTTTTAAATAGATTTGTTCGTGGATAAGCTAAATAAAACATATTTTTCGACCTTGAATTGATTCGATTGATGGCAAAAGGAAGTTGTTCAACTATATTAGGACAGTCAACATTCCCTTTGAGAATTCTATACATTGTTGTTAGAAAAATTTTAGTTCTTCTTTGGTTTAGTGATAATCTGTCAAATATTTTTAATAAGATCTTGTTGTCACAACCTCTTTGTGGATAAATCCCAAACTTTCTAAAGTGCATGGCTTTTAAAAATTTTCGTTGAACTCCCTCAATCATACCAATCCAAATGTCATATTGGGGGGACCAGATAACACTTCCATATTCCAATAACGGCAATACCAGACTGTCAAATAAGTATATGCTTACGTCAATGTTAAAACTTTTAGTATTTCTACAAATAAACCCAGCAACCTTCTGGGCACTCCTAATTTTAGAAATAATATGTGATGAGAATGAAAGATTAGCATCGAATGTTACACCTAGGTCTTTTTGTTCAGATACACGCTCTAGGCTCTCATTATTTATTGAATAATCAAATTCAATTAAGTTTTTGTTACGACTAAAAGACAAACAAAAGCATTTACCCAAATTTAAGTTAAAACCATTTTCCTCGCAATATAGAGCTGAGTCCTGAAATTCACTTTGAAGTGTTTCACAGTCCTCCAATGAGAAAACTTCAACAAATAATTTAAAATCATCGGCAAATGCCAATGATTCCACATTTTTTACCTTAGAAATAATTTTGTTGAAGGCAATAATAAAAAGAAGTGGTCCGAGATTTGACCCTTGCGGCATACCAGAAGAACTTATATAAATAGTAGACCTGCTACCTTTTAATTCCTCGAACTGATATCTTTTGCTTGTGCTAGTTCCCAAATACGATTGTATTAAATTAGTTAGGTATGGAGAAACATCCATTCCAGTTAGTCCATCTAAAATAGTGCTGTGACTTACTTTGTCAAAAGCCTTTTCCAAATCCGTATAAATAACATCAACTTGACTCTTTTTGTTTAAAGCCTCATGTACGTATTGAGAGAAAATTGTTAGATTTGTAAAGGTAGATCTTTTGGGTAAGAAGCCATGCTGTCTGGAAGATATTTTATTTGACACTTCTGCAAAAAGTCTGTCAAATATTATGATTTCGAATATTTTTGAGATTGCGCATACTATTGTTATAGGCCGATAGTTCTCAATTTTTTGTCTAGGACCACTTTTATGGATGGGTATGACTTTGCTAAGCTTCCATTTATCTGGAAAAGTTGACGTTTTAAGCATGATATTAAATAAAACCTGCAAAGGAACAAGCAAAAACTCTTTACACCCTTTTAATATAAAAGCAGGAATACCATCATGCCCAATAGACTTATTGGGTTTTAATTTAATAATAGCTTTTTCTATCTCTATAATCGATATATCTTTCTCACAAAAGTAGGATTTAAATTTATTTGTAGGGTTGAGAATAATATTGTCATTGTCAATAAAAACGGACTTAAAGTATGTGGCAAAGCCATCGGCAATATTATTCGTTCCCATGTATGTTTCATTTTCAAATGTCATTTCATCTGACAAGTCAGGACAGTCTTTAAAACTTTTGAGAAATTACCAAAAAAGTTTTGGGTTAAACTTTAGACTCGCTTCTATATCTATTAAGTATTTGGCACGAGCGGCCTTTATTTTATTTTTAATTAATTCTCTTAGGTTACTGTATTTAGATTTCCAAAACTGAGACTTGTATTTTCGCGATTTTATAAAGCAAGTATGTTTTTGTTTAAGTAGTTTAATTATTTCATAGTTAAACCAAGTTGGGTAGTTTTTACCTTTTTATAATAAGTAAAATAAGTTGTAAATAATTTTATAGAAAGCTTCAAGTGCCAGGTTTGCGTTAGTAAAGCTTGATAAATCATCCCAAATTTGTTGCCTAAGAAGCTCATACATTTGTAAAAAATTAGCTTTTTTAAAATTAAACTTAGTTGTTGGCACTAATTTGCAGTTCCTTTGCGATGTTTTTACTGACAGTCTAATATCCAAACATGGATGGTTGTTATCTATTGGCACCATTTGATCATCAGTTTGTCCAACAGATATGTTATCAAAAGACCCAAAAACAAGATCAAGTAATACATTATTGATGTTCCTAATATTATTAAACTGATAAAGATTGTTAAAAGCCAGAAAACTCCTTAAATGGTTTACAATATTATTGTTTGAGGACTCGTTTACATAACCTGGCACATTAAAATCACCTATTATAATAAAGTTTGAATTCACCTTACCTATTATGTTTATTTCTATTTTTTCAAAAAAAAATTTCTTATACGTCCAGAGGGCTGTTAGGTACAATGTAAACTAAAACTAAATATAAAAATCTATTGTTGTTTAAACTAACTTGCAAGCAAATAGCCTCTTGATCATCATCAAAAATCTTAATCTCTATAACATTAAAAGTATTCTTTAAAGCCAAAAATACACCCCCACCATCTTTTTTCCCTGTCAGTAAACTGTTTCTGTCTTTTCTGAACGTGATCATACCATTCGGGCAAAATTCTGATGTATAAAATTTCTCATTAAGCCAGGTCTCTGTTAAGGCTATTACATCATGATTGCTATTTAAAAGGTTAATTTGTAGAGTATCTAGTTTAGTTTTTAATCCACGACAGTTTTGATAAAATAAAGTAACCTGGTGACCAACAGTAGGAACTTGAAAATTTTTCGTTAGGGCTGAGTTGACCCTTGCAGGAGATTCACTAAAAAAACATCATCATTTTCATTATTAACCTGCGTTGTAAAAGTATCCTCATTTATTTGAACTTCCTGATCACCACTGCCGGAGTCCGTTTTGTTTTTTTGAGTAGAAGTATAATCCGGGCTTAAATTTATTAGATTTGGTATGCTAGTTTGAGAATTGATAAGAATATCCTCCAATACAACAACACGACTTTGTTCATTGACAGTGCTGCTACCCCGGGAGGCAGTACTACCTTGTCGTAAATCACCACTATAATTAAGATTTAAATTTATATGTACTAGATTCGATTTTGTATATTTACTATTATATCTAAAATTTAAGATTGCAGTTTTAATGCATTCAGACAGCCTGCATAAACCTATTCTATTCAAAAAGTACGATTTTGTTCCAAAATACTTGTCCGCCATACCTAGAAAAAGGCTGGAATTTAAAGAAAGTAGCTTTATATTAAGATTTAATTTGAAGAGCGCATCTGTAACTCTAACTATCATTTTATTATGTAACAGAGGTTGATTACCTTTTGAAGGTGTTGTACAGACAAGTAAGTTAGTATGAAAGCAACTATTCGCTAAACTACAAATATTTTTACGCGTCACATTTTCACACTTAGGACCAATTAAAAGTATCACATAGTCACAACTGGTAAAGCTAGATATATAGCTATCAATTTTGTTAATAACATTGTCAAAGTTAGCATCTGGTTTGCACAAAACTTGCACAGAAAATGTTTTATTTAAAGATTGTTGCAAGCTGTGGTGTAAAAACTTACCAAAAGTATCCGTCAAAACAAGAACTTTTGATGTTTCTAAAGGTGGATCAGAATTTGTCACTTTTAGTTGGATTGAAGATCTGGTTTCAAGCTTTTGCAGCTTCTCAATTTCGTCTTGCAGTTTGCCAATTTCAATAAAATAGTTTTGATTGTCAGCCCCCAAACTCTCCACAGACATCAAAAAATTATGGTTTTTAGTTTCTAGCTCAGTTAGATCTGACCTTGCTACCAAAATTTCACCATTTTTTTCCTCCAACACCTCTGTAAGCTTTATGTTTAGTGAATCAATCTGCAATTGTAAGTTCTTATTTAATTTCTGTATCTTTATTATTTCTTCAGATTCCTGGATACTATTATTTGATTCATTCTGTGTGTCGTTCCCACAAGAGGTGTTAAAAGAATAGGTTTGTGTAGAAATAGCATTAGTAGGGATCTGCGTTCGAATTTCTGCGTAGCTATGGTTTTGACTGTTCTGTGTTTGTGTATATACATTTAGTAACTTTGGAACCGCTTGTTTATTTGACTTTAATTTTTGCTCTTCGAAAAGTAGTCGCAGATTTGCTATTTCCTTCTCTTGGCATTCTATTTGTGTTACGAAACTTTCCTCCGATCTGTATGCTTCTTCTGCAAATGATGCTGAACTTCTTTTTAAGGTATTTATGTATGATGTTCTTTCCTTTAATTCCTGATTTAAGTCGTGAATAGTCGATTTTAAAATGTCAAATTCATGTTCATTATCTGTTGCTGAATTATTTATGCAGAGTTGTGAGCAAAGAATAAAACAATCTCTCACCACCTCAAACTTTTTGCGAGACCAGCAACTTTTATGGACAGTATTTTTACAAAAATACAAAAATATGAAGTTATTTCGCGACTTTTACAACATTTAAACCACGACATTTTTAAGCACAACAATTAAACAATTTCCCTATTTATATATTAAAGACGTTAATAACTTAAATTTCAAAAATCTAAAATAAATTTTTTACAGTTTTATTTTTTTAAATTTTAACCAATTTAGAATCCTCTGTAAATTTCAGGCTGTATCTGACCCTGTTTGTTATTTATATGTGCGCACAACTGTTATAAGCAGGTACTACCGAAAGCGTAGTCACTCGCGCGCGATGAAATTGATGGGTACCACGGATGATATTCGTACGCTACTTTCGAGATTGAAATTCGCGCGTTTGTGATAGAATCGACACTTTTTTTGTTTATATTTGCTTTGATAAACCGTAAAATAACAAACATTTGATTAAATATTCATGTAAGAACACCAACAATAATCAAAATGTTTTTTTTTGCCACTTGTTATGTAGTACTGATAGTTTTCAAAATTTATTTTCATCTTAAACACATAAAATAACACTAAACATTACAAACGATACATGTGACGTTATCACCAGAGCTCTCACAGTATGCCTCTTTATTTTAATGTGAAACAGAAATTGTTTTATTATAAATTGGAACTAAATTAATCTAAGGCACCGTTTTTTCTGGAAGCAAAATATTACTTATATGGAGACAATTTTCTTTGTTACAAAATAGAGTATACTGAAACAAAACAACTAAAGAAGAAAAATAAAGTCTCATTTGAAGATTAAACGCTGCGTTCAACTTTAACGTTTAATACAAAACCTAATAACGCACTATTTAACAAATTAAACGAACTCGACCCGGTAGAACTTCGCAAAAATAATCTGGGAATTTTTGTGTTTGTCATCATTTCTGTCAATCTGTGTGCGGCTAGTAAAAAACCAAGTAAGAAATTTTACTTATTTACATGCTGATTTTCAACCAATCTCAAAAGTTTAGAACTTGAATTTTTTACATAAAATAGCAAATATTACAAAATGTTATACAGGCAATACTTAAAATTTTAAAAACAGTTAAGTTGATTTGATTGACGTGACTACGTTCTTTTAACATCCACCATTTAACCAATCTGTTACCTACATCTGGCGGTCATAATTGTAAGATTTTCTGGGGCCAATTAGCATTCCAGTTTATGTTACAGTTCCGTGGATAGATCTACATAATTTTAAATTGTTTTTGTTTGTCTTATGTCTTTTATTTTCTTCTCTTATGAGAGCACATACGGTTGGTCTTGGGAAGTTTCGTTTTTTATTATTTAGTAGGTAAGTTTGTATTTTTTCACTTTATACCGAATAAGTTCTTGATTGTGATTTATTTTTCTACAGTCCTCGATGATGGCCCAATAAACCAAAACTAGTAGACAAAAATAAAATAGAGGAGAGGAAGATAGAAGGTTTTCTTTTTTCAATTTTTGCATTTAGATTAAAATGTTTCGCAGATCTTCTACCAGAATTAAGTAGTAAATCGTCAAACTAAAATGCAAACTGGAAAAGACGAGAGTATAATATTTACGGTACACAAATTTTCAATATTCTTGTCGGATATATCGAAGCGACTCCATTCAGAATTTATTGTATAAACTAAATTTCCTTTTGTGTCACGAGACTTATCAACAAGTTGTTGCATCGACACCGCAGCCGCAGCGTTATTGCCTATTTTAAAGGGATAATTTATTAGTGTTTCATTCTGTTTGGCTTGGGGTAAGGATATCACTAACAAAATTTAATTATGTTTGCCAGCTGTGAGTACCACAACGCAAAAACCATAAATACACCTGGTAAATAAATCTATTCCCTTTTTTTAAATTCAATGCTCCTAGGAGAAGTAATTCAGTCAATTCGTTGTTTGATAAACAAGGGTCAAATGCATGTTTTTAACAATAAAGTAGCATAGGGAATAGGGAGTATTACAACAAAAACAGGCTGTATCAGCGCCAGGCAGTATTTTGACAGTTTCACAACTGTGATCTTTTAATATAAGGAATTTATTAGTTACTATAAAAACCAGAATAAGTACTGCTTTCCTTTATTAAGGTAAAAAGAGCATTTATTTTTAAGTTTGACATAGTTATGTAAATTTTGAAAGATCAAATGTCAGTTTACAATTTAAAACTATCAAAATACTGCCTGGCACTAATGCAGCCTCTTTTTTGCAATAACTCTCTATTGGCTTTAATACGAAACCTAATTTTTTTAAATTAAACTACGTTTATATTTAGCTTGACACCGTACATATCGTCCCCTATCTCACGTACCGACGTAACTAGCATTTAATGAATTTCTCAAGAGAACGAAAATTAATCAGCTGTATTAAAATTGCCGCAGATCTTGTACCGGGGGTCAAAGAGATGTTTTCTCTAATAACCAATTCTTTTTAAGATATTAAATATAAGGTAAACCCGAGGGGTGGCTCGGTATACTTGGGAAGTACTGGGAAATATACTAGGAAATACCATTGAAAATACTAGGGGGGAAATACTAGGAAATACCATTGCTGGGAAAATATTAGGAAATACCATTGAAATTTAAAGAAATACTGGGTAATACCAGGAAATACCGTAGGTATTATACCGTAGGTATTTCCTTTTGGTGTACAAAAATCGAGCCACCCTCGGGTAAACCTCTCTAATTTCGTCACCTTAAGAGGGTCTCTTAACTTTTTCGAATTTGAGGTCCTGCTATTTAATATTGTATATAAAAGATTAGAAAAGTTGAGCACTTATTTTATTATCTAAACCTAAACTATCAATAATTTTATAATATTTTAGCTACGATTTTTTTTTATTTTAAATAAAGCAATACAAAAATTATGTTCTATTGCCAAACTTTTTTAGGAAATGTTCCTATTTCCTTTTCGAGACCTTCTTCAGAAAATCGTTTTATCTTAGATTTTTAGTTTTTATTATTTAGATATAAAAAAGCATGATTAAAAAAAAACAGAATTTTTTTATCCAGGCAATGTTTGGGTTACTGAGTGATTTCTTAATTTTAAACAAAATATCATTTACTTCCAGGTTCATTTAGCTTCACAAAATACAGTCGAACCTCTCTAACTCGAACCTCTATAACTTGAACCCCTCTATAACTCGAACCCTTTAAGCGGTCCCTGCACTTTTTACATGTATTTTAACCTATGTAACTCGAGTTTCTATAACTCGAACTCTCCATAACTCGAACTGTTTTGGCTGTCCCTTCAGGTTCGAGTTATAGAGGTTCGACTGTAATATATAAAAAGAAAACAGCTTTATGTCCGTTAAAATGTATTAGCTCACACTACTACTATACTATAATAGTAGTGTGAGCTATGGTAATTCTAATTTTTTTAAGAAAAAAAAAGTTGCTCCGATTTCAAATTTTTTTATATATCTTTGCGTTTCAGATGATTTTGAAACTTATTTGTCGCGCCGTCTGTCGATCTGTCTATATGTATGTCTGTCTTTGTCAGTCTGTATGTCTGTAACGACCAACGCGCATAAATCAAAAACCGCTTGCCCGATTTTAATGAAATTTGGTACCTGGGCTGGGTCTTTGGTCGAGATGGTTAATTTTTATTTAAAAATGAACAAAATGCACCAAACACAAGGCAAATAAAAGGGTAGGGGTTAGATTTCAAAAATTAGAGTTTATGTGAAAATATGGCGTGAAATGATATCAAACGAAAGGTAATTAAGTCTGGAGTTAAAAAAAAATACATTTTAGTTTTTAAGAAAAAGGGTGGGGGTAGATTTCAAAAGTTAGGGTTTAAGTCAAAACATGGCTTGTGTGGTATCAAACGAAAGGTAATTGAGTCTGTAGTTGAATAAAATATTGGCAGAGTATTTTCAACACCATGTTAATTTATATGTTAAAGGTTTGCCTAAATTTGTTACCTAAAGAACGCCTTATTTCGTCATCTTTTTAAAAGCATAATTTCTACTAAAACTGACATATATTAAGACTACTTTAAACATATTTCTTGGTGCTTAATACTGTTATTATAAACTTTGTAAAATAGACAACTATTTTCATAACTGCGTCACCACTGATGAAATTAGCCTTGTTTTGTGCTCTATATATCCTAACTTCGTCACCGGTTTTTTTTTAAATAAATTAAGAAATACATAAAGCTTTATTAAATTAATAAATATGGAACTTTGTTTGAAATTTATAGACAACTATTGAGTAGAAAATGGTTACTACTAGATTACACTTGAAAACGGTTAAAGATAATACCATTTAAAACGTCTATGGTGTTTAAAGTAAAGACAATGGAAGTCCGAAATTTTGTTTCTAAATATGGCTTCTAAGTATTTTTATAAAAAGACAATAATATTGCTTACTTTTTACGACAACTATTAAATCTTTCAAAATATGTATGTACATACTTACCTATATCATATACGTAATATTCCAATACTCCCTGTTACCTACCAACACAATGGTTGGCGATTGATGCAAACATTGAGAAATAAAGGTACGAAAAATGCATAGATACCAAATTTACATAGATAGAGCTTTTGTCAACTGTACGCCGATGATTTGACGTAACGAATACAAGAATAAAATAATATTCACGCGTAAACGTATAACCAATCAGGAAATTTTATCTTAAGAACCGCAAAGAGGATAGACTTATACCCATCGATATTGCTATTTCAAATATGCTTGCATTTTGCATCGTCAGGTACCGTAGGTATTGCAATAATCTGTACTATATGGAAATAATATGCATATGTCTTTGAAAGCAACCAATCAGGTCTTTTTTGCTTAAAGACCCCAAGGCCCTCATGTTTGCATCATGAATGGGCAGTTACCGTGGGTATGGAATATTATGTATATGCCTATATCACATACCTAAGAAGCAACAACCGTTGACCCACGACTTACACGACCAGTAGTTTGCTATAAAAGTTGCCAGATTTTGCCAAAAATCACCAGTTTAATCTCTATTTATACTAGAAACCCTGTATGTAGGTATGACCTATTAAACAAAAGGATCTTTAAATTACACGAGATACAAACTTTACTGTTTTAAAATATGTTTTATTGTAGACAAAAACAAAGTTAACAAAAACTAATAAATTCTAACCCATTTATACAGTTATGTTTGTTAACAATATCTGCAGTTACCAAAAAATTATAACAACTGTTATTGTTACTTTTTGTTTGATATACCCAGGTTACAGAGTTTTTATAGTCAAGAAGAAGAAATATACAATAATTTTTTTTCAAACTTTAATTTAAATAGGAGTTTGAGAAATCACCAAATCTGGTGAATATTCACCAGACATGGCAACACTGACTGACTTGCAACTGAAAAAAAAAACATTTTCTCGCGCTGGATTTATAACAGATAATGCGCAAATTTAAAAGCAATGTTGTCAAATCTATAGTTTTCGAATGCATTTTTACTTTTGCATTTATCTGGGAAAACTGGAAACTGGAGAAACTGATGAACCAGGACGGATTACTTAATTAGTTAGTAAAGCCTGGACCCCCTAAGCCTCAGATTTTTGAAGATATTTTCTACAAATTTCATGAATAAAGACAAAAAATATCATGAAATATAAAATTATCGAGTCTCGGGCCCCCAGCGAGAGAAATTCCTGGATGCGCTACTGGTACAATGAATGTTTAACAGTAATTTGTTGCTCACGAAGTGAAAGGGCGAAATAGGAAAACTTTGTTAGAATGAATAAACTTGTTTGTTCTGGCAGTAACTTTTTCCCGGAACCAGTCGGCATTCATACATAATGCGTTCCTATTCTTCCATAATTTAAAATGACAATATTTACTTTACATTAAAAATAACGTTTATATAGAGCGCAGAAAGTGCGCGGGATTGTTTGTTAAAATATAATTTATAAAGGGTTGTTGTGGAGAACGCTAGCTGAAATGGTTTTTGTTTACTTTGTTTTTGTGTTTTCGTGTAGGAGCAGACTTACGAAAATGTTTATGTAATTATTTTTTTTTAAGTAAAAATTGTAAAATTAACATGCAAAAATAATACGTATATTTTGTTGGTAAAAAAGCAAATGGAATCGGTTTAAAACAAAAACTGCTTTATTATGCACCAAAGTAATATCCGCTTCAAATAAGATAATGTTTTCATTGCATTCCTTTAATAGATTTTATTATTTTCTTTATTTTGAATAATTTTTTGTTGTATTTTTTTTCTTTGATTTAAAAAACAGTTTTTTATATAAATAAATCCTCGTGGGGGAGCGCGCATCGTTATGCCTATTTTTATACAAAACATTTTTTATTTTTTAAAGATTATGTTTATATGTTGGTAAACCCTGTGCAATGCAGTGGATCACACTCCGCCCTTCAAATTTCCTCAAAAAAAAGATACACGCATACTCTGCATACTGCTCTATTCTTGAAGATAAAATTAATAAAATTAGCGTGTTACAGAACTCTTTTAGTGGTTTTTCGCTAGAGGAAAAACTATAAAAAAAGAACAGACTGCATGGAAGTGGACAAAAATCGCGATATCGTAGATCGCTAGATATGCGACCCCAAAGATCCTAAAACTTAGTTTTTAGCAATTTTCTCGCAAACTAATAAATTTTTAAGAAATGGGTAAGAGAAAAAATATGCAAATTCATTCCGTCTATCCTATAAGACTAAAAAAAAATCTAACCTAACATTTTCAAAGATATATTATAACAAAATATAATATCGCCCTGTTATTTTCCCTTAAAGTTAAACAACTTTAAGTAAAGGTTAGGCCAATGGTCAATAGCCGGACTGCCAATGATATTTGGAAGCAAATATTATAAAACCCTATATACAAAATTTCAACTACTGGATAGAAGCTGCTTTAAAATATGCGCAAATGTGCGCATTTTTAGTATATTTGAAATTGCAGCCAAACTGCTATTGATGCAATTTTTATAATTGTTTTAGCAAAAATAGTGTTTTATTAAAGTGCTTTTTAGGACATTTGTGGGCTTTATATCCAGCGAAGCTTAAGGAGGATTTCGGCGGAGAATATTTTCATATGTTAAAAATTAAGAAAAAAAATAAAATACTTTTTTTGATCACGTTATATTCTATCAAAACTCGGACTACCATCTAAATTTTTGAATTTCTTACTAACCAATGTTAGAACAAGACAAAAAAAGACTACAGTCAAACACCCAAACTTCGGACCCTGGATTAAATTTGATACATGAGCTATAAAAACGCGTGGCGCGATCTTTAATATTATTAAACTGGAAACCATTTAACATACGAGCACAGCCATATTTTAATTTGAACATGTATCACATGTAAAGACATATTTTGTACAGGGAGTTGTACTTTTATATAAGTAAGTACTATTAGTTTTGACTCTTATATTTGAAACTGCATGATTATTAATTGATGGAAGCGTATGATCACATTGCTATAATACATACTTATATGTACTAACTGCAAACCTTTTTGACTGTGTTTAAAATTTTATGATTTTTTTTTTAAACTCTATAAATATGGCCCAATTCAGCAGAGTGTCCAAAAAAACACTAATCTTATGAACCGATTCTTAATTTTAAATTTGTAAAATGTGAAAATTTCAATAAATATAAGTATTGTTTTCACCCTAAAAATCCTAATACATTTCATTCAAAAAATTTTACCATATCAACTATAATTTGTTTTTTTTTATTTTAGCGGTCATGACATATTTCTATTAGTTTAAACAACGCCAACAAAAAAATACAGGCTACGACCCTGAAAAAATCAGCTGGTATAGTGGGATGAATTTTATGGGAGAACAAGGTTTATTTGTGATTAAAATGGCACTACAGATTTTGGTGAAAGTTCAGTAAAATATTCCCAGACACTAAACTAACACTAACAGGGTTAAAATCTTCAAGATTTAGCATTCCTTATTTTGAATTCAAATTTCCCGCCATGTACCGCATGCCAACTGTTATATTTGACGTGAATTTGACGTTGTCATCTGTGTTTGTCATGCCTCTTGTTTATTTTTGGTGTTGTAAAACTTTTTTGATTTTTACAATAAAGTTCATTTAAAATCCAAAAATACCAGTGTTAATCTTTTTAAAAGAAAATTACACTACACCACTTCATTTTTTGATATTCTAATTCTTTTAAACAAATATATATAGGTGAGCCGATTAGTTTCCACTCAGAAACTAACACATGCGCTTCTGCTTTAAATTTGATTTTTGTAAGCTAAGCACAAAATCGTAAAAAACGTTAAATAAATGTTGAAAAAAAAATTTTCTAACACAAATTTGTGTTTAAATTAAGTCAACTTTTGACATTAAAAAAACATGTAGAAAATCCTAACGAAAATTTCATGTAAAAGCATTACCAAAAATATATTTCTTAATAACGTTAAGAAACCAGCATTAAAAAAAACCATAATTTCACACTGAAAAAAAAAACGATTTTATTATTAACAAATATTTGGTAAACCTGATTTAAATATTTTTTGTTATAATATATCTTTGAAAATGTTAGGTTAGTTTTTTTTAGTCTTATAGTATAGACGGAATGAATTTGCATATTTTTTCTCTTACCCATTTCTTAAAAATTTATTAGTTTGCGAGAAAATTGCTAAAAACTAAGTTTTAGGATCCTTGGGGTCGCATATCTAGCGATCTACGATAACGCGATTTTTGTCCACTTCCATGCAGTCTGTTCTTTTTTTATGGTTTTTCCTCTAGCGAAAAACCACTAAAAGAGTTCTGTAACACGCTAATTTTATTAATTTTAACTTCAAAAATAGAGCAGTATGCAGAGTATGCGTGTATCTTTTTTGTGAGGAAATTTGAAGGGCGGATTGTGATCCACTGCATTGCACAGGGTTTACCAACATACAAACATAATCTTTAAAAAATAAAAAATGTTTTGTATAAAAATAGGCATAACGATGCGCGCTCCCCCACGAGGATTTATTTATATAAAAAACTGTTTTTTAAATCAAAGAAAAAAATACAACAAAAAATTATTCAAAATAAAGAAAATAATAAAATCTATTAAAGGAATGCAATGAAAACATTATCTTATTTGAAGCGGATATTACTTTGGTGCATAACAAAGCAGTTTTTGTTTTAAACCGATGCCATTTGCTTTTTTACCAACAAAATATACGTATTATTTTTGCATGTTAATTTTACAATTTTTACTTAAAAAAAAATTAATTACAAAAACATTTTCGTAAGTCTGCTCCTACACGAAAACACAAAAACAAAGTAAACAAAAACCATTTCAGCTAGCGTTCTCCACAACAACCCTTTATAAATTATATTTTAACAAACAATCCCGCGCACTTTCTGCGCTCTATATAAACGTTATTTTTAATGTAAAGTAAATATTGTCATTTTAAATTATGGAAGAATAGGAACGCATTATATATGAATGCCGACTGGTTCCGGGAAAAAGTTACTGCCAGAACAAACAAGTTTATTCTAACAAAGTTTTCCTATTTCGCCCTTTCACTTCGTGAGCAACAAATTACTGTTAAACATTCACTGTACCAGTAGCGCATCCAGGAATTTCTCTCGCTGGGGGCCCGAGACTCCATAATTTTATATTTCATGATATTTTTTGTCTTTATTCATGAAATTTGTAGAAAATATCTTCAAAAATCTGAGGCTTAGGGGGTCCAGGCCCCGAGCCCCCCTTTCTGGATACGCCCTTGACTTTACTAACTAATTAAGTAATCCGTCCTGGTTCATCAGTTTCTCCAGTTTCCAGTTTTCCCAGATAAATGCAAAAGTAAAAATGCATTCGAAAACTATAGATTTGACAACATTGCTTTTAAATTTGCGCATTATCTGTTACAAATCCAGCGCGAGAAAATGTTTTTTTTTTCAGTTGCAAGTCAGTCAGTGTTGCCATGTCTGGTGAATATTCACCAGATTTGGTGATTTCTCAAACTCCTTTTTAAATTAAAGTTTAAAAAAAAAATTATTGTATATTTCTTCTTCTTGACTATAAAAAACTCTTTAACCTGGGTATATCAAACAAAAAGTAACAGTAACAGTTGTTATAATTTTTTGGTAACTGCAGATATTGTTAACAAACATACCTGTATAAATGGGTTAGAATTTATTAGTTTTTGTTAACTTTGTTTTTGTCTAAAATAAAACATATTTTAAAACAGTAAATTTGTATTTTATTTTTGTTTGTATCTCGTGTAATTTAAAGATCCTTTTGTTTAATAGGTCATACCTACATACAGGGTTTCTAGTATAAATAGGAATTAAACTGGTGATTTTTGGCAAAATCTGACAACTTTTATAGCAAACTACTTACTGGCCGTGTAAGTCGTGGGTCAACGGTTGTTGCTTCTTAGGTATGTGATATAGGCATATACATAATATTCCAATACCCACGGTAACTGCCTATTCATGATGCAAACATGAGGGCCTTGGGGTCTTTAAGCAAAAAAGACCTGATTGGTTGCTTTCAAAGACATATGCATATTATTTCCATATAGTACAGATTATTGCAATACCTACGGTACCTGACGATGCAAAATGCAAGCATATTTGAAATAGCAATATCAATGGGTATAAGTCTATCCTCTTTGCGGTTCTTAAGATAAAATTTCCTGATTGGTTATACTTTTACGCGTGAATATTATTTTATTCTTGTATTCGTTACGTCAAATCATCGGCGTACAGTTGACAAAAGCTCTATCTATGTAAATTTAGTATCTATGCATTTTTCGTACCTTTATTTCTCAATGTTTGCATCAAACGCCAACCATTGTGTTGGTAGGTAACAGGAGTATTGGAATATTACGTATATGATATAGGTAAGTATGTACATACATATTTTGAAAGATTTAATAGTTGTCGTAAAAAGTAAGCAATATTATTGTCTTTTTATAAAAATACTTAGAAGCCATATTTAGAAACAAAATTTCGGACTTCCATTGTCTTTACTTTAAACACCATAGACGTTTTAATTGGTATTATCTTTAACCGTTTTCAAGTGTAATCTAGTAGTAACCATTTTCTACTCAATAGTTGTCTATAAATTTCAAACAAAGTTCCATATTTATTAATTTAATAAAGCTTTATGTATTTCTTAATTTATTTAAAAAAAAAACCGGTGACGAAGTTAGGATATATAGAGCACAAAACAAGGCTAATTTCATCAGTGGTGACGCAGTTATGAAAATAGTTGTCTATTTTACAAAGTTTATAATAACAGTATTAAGCACCAAGAAATATGTTTAAAGTAGTCTTAATATATGTCAGTTTTAGTAGAAATTATGCTTTTAAAAAGATGACGAAATAAGGCGTTCTTTAGGTAACAAATTTAGGCAAACCTTTAACATATAAATTAACATGGTGTTGCAAATACTCTGCCAATATTTTATTCAACTCCAGACTCAATTACCTTTCGTTTGATACCACACAAGCCATGTTTTGACTTAAACCCTAACTTTTGAAATCTACCCCCACCCTTTTTCTTAAAAACTAAAATGTATTTTTTTTAACTCCAGACTTAATTACCTTTCGTTTGATATCATTTCACGCCATATTTTCACATAAACTCTAATTTTTGAAATCTAACCCCTACCCTTTTATTTGCCTTGTGTTTGGTGCATTTTGTTCATTTTTAAATAAAAATTAACCATCTCGACCCAAGACCCAGCCCAGGTACCAAATTTCATTAAAATCGGGCAAGCGGTTTTTGATTTATGCGCGTTGGTCGTTACAGACATACAGACTGACAAAGACAGACATACATATAGACAGATCGACAGACGGCGCGACAAATAAGTTTCAAAATCATCTGAAACGCAAAGATATATAAAAAAATTTGAAATCGGAGCAACTTTTTTTTTCAATCCCGCTGCTTAACCAAGCCGAGTTAAGCAAGTGTAATTGTCAAGCACAGCTTGCACATTGGTCCTTCGAACCGGATCAACCACATTGGTCCTTCGAAGAAAGAAACCACCGCCGACGCCCGTATGAAGAACACCACTACAGCCCAACCGTCCATTAGAGCGGCCTTCCATCTACGAGAAAGTCCGTCCACCTGCCCGTACGACTGTCCGTACACTTGTCCTGTCCGAAGCCACTACGCAAGAGAGCTTCAACCAGAGCGACCTTCCACGAGAAAGTCCGTCCACATGTCCGTACACTTGCCCTGTCCGAAGCCACTACGCAAGAGAGCTTCAACCAGAGCGACCTTCCACGAGAAAGTCCGTCCACCTGCCTGTACGACTGTCCGTACACTTGTCCTGTCCGAAGCCACTATTCAAGAGAGCTTCAACCAGAGCGACCTTCCACGAGAAAGTCCGTCCATTCTACAAGCTGCAAAAAGCCGTCCACCTGATAGTACGACTATCCGTACACTTGTCCGAAGCCAATATTTAAGAGAGCTTCAACCAGAGCGACCTTCCACAAGAAAGTCCGTCCATTCTACTAGCTTCAAAAAACCGCCCACCTGACAGTACGACTATTCGTACACTTGTCCGAAGCCACTATTCAAGAGAGCTTCAACCAGAGCGACCGTCCACGAGAAAGTCCGTCCACCTGCCCGTACGACTGTCCGTATACTTCTCCTGTCTGAAGCCACTATTCAAGAGAGCTTCAACCAGAGCGACCTTCCACGAGAAAGTCCGTCCATTGTACAAGCGTCAAAAAGCCGTCCACAGCCCGTACGACTATTCGTACACTTGTCCTGTCCGAAGCCACTACTCAAGAGAGCTTCAACCAGAGCGACCTTCCACGAGAAAGTCCATCCATTCTACAAGCGTCAGAAGACTGTCCACCTGCCCGTACGACTGTCCGTACACTTGTCTTGTCCGAAGCCGCTACGCAAACTTCATATTTAACAGGCCAACACCAACATAAACAAAAAAAAATCATTAAGAAGAAACCAGTACAAGAACCAACCGACCACAATGATAGGAAAAAATCTAGAAAGAATATTGCTAGAAAGACAGCTAAGAAGATACAAAATGGACTCACACCTTCTAGATTGCCTTCTACCATCTACCATACATATAATGGAGTATGCGTCAGCACAAGACCTAAAAAAGCTCCTACTGCATGCCGAAGATGTACGTGAATTTTCACAAGTGATTAAAGTCAATTGGGAGCCAATAATCATAAACATAATTTACCAGAAATGGGATGTCGAGACGCACATTTTACACCATGAATGGATAAACTACGAACTAGGCAGATTGCCCACATTGAACGAAGTCCTTCAGTACTTAATTAAAAGAATCGAAGAGTTGATCAAGAACCCATCAGCTGATTTTAAGTACAGTGAAATTTTTCAGATTCCAAACGTCATTATGGATCATTTAGATGATATCCGAGACATCCCAAGTATGGATGAAGAAACAGTTAAGGAATTACAACAGCTTTATGAGAGGAGCCGTCAGTGCCTTAGAGACATTCAAACCTCTAGGCAAAATACAGAAACTTGGGACCTACCAATGATGAAATTATTGTCAAAGAAACTGACGTTTAAACTAGAAAAGTCGTACCATAGTTGGTTCCAAGGGTTTCAAAACAAAATCCCCACAAAAGAAAACTTTTTTATTTTTTTGAGAAAAGAAATGTATACACTCAATTCAAGAATCAAAGGCTCAATTCCAGAATCAAAGGCTCAAACTCAAGAAACTGAAAAAGAACAGAATTTAGAATGTTACCCAGATCATGTATATCAGAACAAAAAATATGCTCAGATAACTCCAGTCATCTTGGTTATACAAGACGAAACCTTAGTAAGAGACACCAAAATCCAGCATATCAAATTAAATAGCAAAGTAAAAAAAGTCCTCAATTTAAAGCCAAAAAGAAAATTGGTGCCTATCCTGTGCTCAACCAGGAATATCTTCACAATAAAAAGCAAGTCCAAAAATAACCAAAAGTCAAGAAGACATATTAAAGAGAAGAAAACTTTTAAACAAGAAGCAACAATCCTTATTAGAAAGAAATCCCAAAAGAAGAAACATTCAATCTCAAAATTAACTGAAGAGGCGGAAGGACAATGGCAAATAAGTCATAAACATTTTGCCATTGTAAATATGCAACAAAACATTTTTAAATTCTTGCCTCCCAATTTACAATTTCTTTATGGCACTTACAATAGTAAGGGAATAACAACAATAATAAAAATAGATCATAATATTTTGCAACAGCAACAATTTGTCGCCACAGCGAAAAGTTCAACGACGTACGATGACCGCAAAATCCAAACACAACCGATGCCTAATAGATACATTGCCAGCAGTTTTAAGAAACTGACTCACCTTATAAAGCAGCAGTACCTATTTCGATACCTACCTACCATATCATCAGCATTATTCAACCTGAGGTCCCTACAGTCACCTGTTCTGGAGAGAAGGGAAAATGTTTAATTATAAAATTAAACAGATTTTCTTTTTTACCATTTTTCATAAATCTTAATTTTTAGTTAAATTTATTATTTAAACACAGGTGATCTTGAGAAATTAGGTTTTAATAACATAAACTAACCTTCTCAAGTTTACCTATTTAAATAATATAAATTATTTAGTTTATAAAACAACACATTATATGGAATTTTATATTTTATAATTTATCACGAACTATAACAATTTGTTAATATAAAAAGAGAGGATTTATCTTAATAAAACAGATTCAACATTTGATAGTTGTTCTCACTATACCTACTTAGTTTACTGTACCATAAGCCTTCTTGGTCAATGCAGGGAGTGAGGCTGCTCCCTGGCAGTAAACTTTTACTTAAACCCGCTGCTTAACCAAGCCGAGTTAAGCAAGTGTAATTGTCAAGCACAGCTTGCACAATTTCAAAAAAACACGGGCTACCCATGCGGCCTTTCATAATGGTGGAGTCCCTGAACTTATAGTGAGGTAAAATCAGTTTATGTCAGATTTGACAAAATTTTGTGTGCATCTCACATGGAACAAACGTGTGTATATTTCATTAACCAACCTTTCCAAAAAAAACAAAGATTACCAGCCACCATAAAAAAATTTGACTCCACTTTTATAATAAAATACAAATAAATATTTTTCATCAAAACCACTTGCTTTTTATTATTATTAAAATTCTCTTATTATTCTATACCTTATTCATTTCTATAGGGTTAATGGAAAAAAAGACACCAATTTTGATCACACAACTTTATTTCTTTTTGACAATCCATTTTCGTCTTCCTAAGGCTAAGGTGTAGCCTGAGAAAAACGAAGAAATACAGGTGTGTGATCAAAAGTGGTGTCCTTATTTCCATTAACCCTATAGAAATATACAGGGTGTTCATTTTAAAACTTCCCAACCAAGATTTCTTGAAAATGATTTTTTTTTTGAGAAAAAGTAAAAACATGTCAATTAATTTATTAAGGAGGACACATTTTGGCTATTTTATAGTTTTTGTAGTACACACCCCCTTTGAAAAAATAAGTGAATATGTCAGAAACAAACTGATAGATTTTCAAAATTTGTACACCTTTGTAAAGATATTTAAGAAACCTTCAAAAAAAAGTGTCAATTGACCCACTTTCCATATTCAAAATATAGGGGTAAAATGTACCCCTCAAAGGGGGTGTGTACTACAAAAATTTTAAGATAGCCAGAATGTGTCCTCCTTAATAAATTAATTGATGTGTTTTGGCATTTTAAAAAAAAATCATTTTCGAGAAATCTGGGGTGGGAAGTTTTAAAATGAACACCCTGTATTTTAAACAGAACGTGAAACCTACAAATACCTTATTAATGCAAAATAACTAAATATAATTACAGCTACTAATTATATAATAACCCATAATTAATTAATTTAATAATAAATAAGAATGATCCTTATAATAAATTTACAGTATATTAATAATTAAACTCACATATATTTTTAAATACCAACAATATATTAGTGCTTGATGTAGCTTTTTTTAAATATTACCAGACGATTTTGTTTTTATTAACAAATATTTTTCAATTGTTGAAATTTCTGAATTGTTACCTGCAAACAAATATCTAATAAGCCAAATATGGGCAACGCATTTGGTAACAGTTACAAAATGTTTGTTATTGTTACAAAATTCTTCTCTCAGTGCACTAACATTAAAAATAATACCATCAATATATGATTATTTTTATAATGTTTTTCCTAGATCTTACTTCTAACGTTGAATTTAAGATATAGGAAGCTAATAAATGTTTTGGTTTTTTAAACATTAAAAAAATATACTATAGAGGGCGTTGCCATAGTCCCACACGAGAACGGCCCATTAGGCCAGTCATTTAAGACATCCCACATCGCAAACGGGACTGTATCTGCAATTTTGTTATATATTGTTAGGACCCATGAAACTAAGTTATGCCCAATTTTGCAACCATCAAAAACCTGTGCTACTCCCGTGATACTCAAAAAACCTCAAACTGTTGGTACTTATTTCAGTTTTTTTTGAAAAAGTTAAGACAGCATTTTTCGAATTTAATTATTTTATACTGTTATAAAGTCAACTAAATTTCCTCCAATTTAAGCCCCACCACAATCCTCTAGGCCAATTCGTGACTGAAATACAGCCAATCAAATGTGGGCAATTTTTTTGAAAAACTAAAAATTAATGAGTACGGTCACATTCCAAAGGATGTATCGGCTAAACTGATGGCTCTAGAGAAAAGTCACGAGAAATAAAGTTGTGGAGAATTTATTCAGCTTTAATTTGATGTATAAATAAGACCGCTATGCGTCGTATTTTCCTCAAAAACCAAAATATAGAATAACATCGAAGTTTGGGGAGTATCTTGAAAACATATTTTATTAAACGTAATTAAAAATAAACGCCACCATTTTCTTTGATCTAAACTCGACGCAGGAAGAAGTAGGAAATGCTAGCGAGAAGATTTTCTTGAACCTCTATGGAGGGGATCAGGGCACGCTGAACAGCATGCGATACTTGGCATTCGTAAAATCGGCAGGAATGGCGAAAATAAACCTTGCCCGCCTCCCCCAACTACAGAAGCTGCAAAATATCATTTCTGGAGAACCTACCGCCAGATCCAAAAATGGTTGGGGGTCGAGAAAAATCCATCCGACTGGGGATGGACCACCAGTCAACAGGGTCTCATGCCAATTACTATGCGTGCAGAGCCCGCCCCTCAAAATCTGCTTAAGATGGTTGCTTGCAGATGCAAGAAAGGCTGCATAGGATCCTGCACCTCCAGAAAAGCAGAACTGAAGTGCTCCATCCTCTGTTCCTTTTGCCAAGGCGAAGCTGCAGCAATGTTGCTCCTATCATCCTGGATGAGCAGCACGAGGTACTGGACGATTTAACATATGAGTGATGAAAAATCTAGTTTTTTGTAGGTAAAATAATTTATTTTGAACTGACATTCAAAATCTTTTTAGTTGACTAACTTGACAATAAATTAATTCAATAACATACACTTCTATAATAAAACATACAGTGAGAACACTTGTAACGTTATTAACACACGTGGAATAATCCGGGAGGTGGGATATTACTTCAATACTTTCCCTTGTTAATGACAGTTACAAAACACCCATTTGATTTCTAAAAATCTGCAAACGAGTTTTTGCTAGTGGTTTCGTCATAACATCTGCTAACTGTATTTCTGTTGGTATTTGCTGAACTGCAATAGCACCTTCTAAAACTTTTTCTCTAACAAAAAAATGTTTTATGCTTATGTGCTTAGTTCTGCGATGTAACTCTGGATTATGAGCCAGACTAACTGCAGCAGAGTTATCAACTTGAAGAATAGGAACATATCTAAACTTCCAAATTTCTTGGTATAGTCTGCTTAGCCAAATAAGTTCTTTGGTTGCTTCACTAGCTGCTATTATTTCAGCTTCTGTTGTAGAGGTTGCTACTAAAGCTTGTCGCTGACTAATTCATGAAATTGCCCCATTGGCAAATGTAAAAACAACTCCAAAGGTTGATCTGCCAGTCTTTGTACAGCCTCCGAATCACTGTAACATTTAATCTCCGGAATTTTCATGAAATTGTAGGTTATTCCTAAATCTCTGGTACCAGCAAGATATCGGAAAACTCTTTTTACTTGAACTACATTTTCTTGAGTAGGATTTTATAAATATCTTGACAAATAGCCCACACTATAAGCTATGTCGGGTCTAGTTCCTACCAAGAGATAAATTAGAGTTCCTATAGCTTGTCTATAAGGAAAATCTATTTTGGAATTTTCTTTCTCTGTTTGAAGTATCTCTGCTGGTTTTAGCATTCTGAAAATCCAAATTTTTGCAAAATCTTCTCTGTGTAGCTTTTTTGACTAATTTTTATGCAATTTTCTGTCTGCTTTATCTCAAGACCCAAATAAAAATTAGCTGGTTTAGCAGTAATTTTGAATTTTCTCTTCAAATCTTGAAGCAACCTATCTAAAGCCTCTTCAGATGTTGCTGCCAGCAGTCCGTCATCGACATATAGTGCTAGGAACATTTTCTTTTTATTTTTCTCTCTAATGTAAAGACATGGATCAACTTTACTGACTTTAAACTCTAGTTTTAACAAATAGTCGTTGAATCTCTTATTCCAACATCTTGGAGCTTGTTTAAATCCATATAAACTACGATTTAATCTACGAAATCTGTCTGTTACATCAGTGTAGCCTTCTGGTTGATTCATAAAGATAATCTCTTCTAATTCTCCGTATAAAAATGCCGTCACAACGTCAAATTGTTTTAGATGCATATTTTCACTGGCTGCAACACTTAAAACAGATCTAATCGTGGAAAGTTTGGCCACTGGACTAAACGTCTCATTATAAACAACTCCTTGACGCTAAGCAAAGCCTTTTATAACTAACCTTGCTTTAAATTTGTCTACTGTACCATCTGGGTTGGACTTCACTCGATAAACCCACTTACAGGGTAGCGCTTTGGTATCATTAGGCAATTGATTTCACTTTCCATAGCTCTTTTCCATTCATAGCTTTCCCTAGTTTCAAGTGCTTCTTTGTAAGTTTGAGGAGTGTCAATATTATAAATAATATCTTCAGCTATGCTGATACATTCATCTTGAAATCTTTTAGGTTTTTGTAAAGTTTGACGATTTCTGTGATTGTATGAAGTACTTGGTTCTTCTTCATCTGTTTCTTCACTTTCACTTATGTCAGTAACATGTCTTTCTTGATCTTCATCTTGTTGTTCATCTTCTTCGTCATTTTCTTGTTCTTCCACTTGACTTTCTGAAAAATCTGGTCTTGAATCTTGTATGCAAGTATTTGGAGGAATAATTTGGTTTCTGATGTTACTCTCGGTGCTTGTACTGGAATGATCAGAAATACTGGATTTTTGAGCACAAACTTTGAGATACCCTTGAAATTTTACATCTCTTGAAACATAGACTTTGTTTTGCTGTTTAACCCAAATTCTATATCTTTCTTCACCTTCGTAACCTACCAAATAGCCTCTTATTGCCTTTTTGTTCATTTTTCTCTTTTTTTGAATTGGAACATGAAAATAACAAGCCGAACCTACTATCCTTAGGTGCTTAATTCTAGGTGTTTTTCTATACCATAATTCAAAAGGATTTACATTCTCTACTGACGATTTTCCAGTTCTGTTTAGGACATAAATAGATGTGCTTACTAACTCAGCCCACATTTCCTTTGGAAATTCTACTTCTGAGCGCGAGTATTTTAACGTTCTTGCCATTTCGACTGTCGTACGATTCTCACGTTCACTGCCTCCGTTCTGTTCTGGGGTGTATGGAGCTGTCAGGGTAAACGTGATACCTTTGCTCGCAAGTATAGATTTAACGTCTTTGTTGTCGAATTCGCCACCACCATCTGTCAATAACTCTTTGATTTTATCGCCTGAATTTTCGACAAGTGCTAACATATTCTTTAGCATTTCTTTGGTCTCTGACTTTTCTTTTATCAAATAACCAACTCTGTACTGAATATAACTGTCTTTAAAAATCAGTAGATACCTTTTTCCTTGAAAAGAAGAATCAAAAGGTCCAACTAGCTCTGCTGAAACTAACTCTCCAGGTTTTGTTGCCTTTTATCGAGTACCAAATGGTAAACGGTGCGTCTTACCATAAATACATGGTTCACAAATCTCATTATTCAGTTTGACTGTAATGCCCATCTCTTTTTGTAATTTTGCTTTTACATACCTTTTGTCTTGATGCCCCCATCTCTCATGGTAAAGTTGAAGCATAGAACTGTCTGCTTCTGCAATGTTACAATGTATTTCTGTTTCTGGAATGATGGGTTTAATACTCAGCTTATATAAACTACCACCAACCTCTCTGTTCCCATTTATCACTGTTTTTCCAACTTTAAAGCTGCATCTTGTGCTTGTAGATCTAAAAGTACTATTTGCATTTCTGTCATGGGCTGCAAGTACTGAAAACAAATTCTTTGATATACCAGGTACATACCATATGCCTTTGAATAAAACGATTTCTTCTTCAACTGAACTTTTCTTAACTGAATTTACAAACTGAATTGTACCTTTTCCAACAGCACTTAACACTTCTTTTCCTGCGGCTTTTATGCTACATGGCGACTCAAAACTTTCAAATTCTGTAAAATATATTGGTGTGTTTGTAACATGCTTTGTTGCTCCATTATCCACCTACCATATAGACGTCTCTTGCTCTGTTACCAAAACTTTTTCATCTAAGGATAATAATGCTGTATTTGCTTGTTGTTTGGTATTTTCAGCAAATGTTTTTTTTCTGGTTTTTCGGCGGTCTTCCGTCTGCAATCCACTATTTACATGTTTTCACCCAATGTCCATTCAATCCGCAGTAATTACACTTACTATTCTTACTTTTAGGTCCTTTAGCACATGTTTTTCTGTAACCAATGCTTCTTGATCAATTTTGCTATCTTTACTTTTTGCAAAATTTCTTTGGAACAAGCATAATTGAACTGTCAACTCATCAAGCGTTTTATTTGTCTCTTTTGAAAGTAACATCCAACTTGATTTAAATGTGTCGAACCGTTGAGGTAAAATATGGAAAATTACATAACACCATTAGTTTTGGAAGACTATTCTCGCCTTTTGCTTTTGGTCCATTATTTAACTCTGTAAATAGACTTCTTAGCTTCACTATATGCGTGGAAACATCTTCACCTTCTAACCAATTAAAACCAAAGAAATCTGTACAAATTTTGAACAGCTGATCTTTTGCCGAAGTAGTAGTAGTAGTAGTGTGGGGTAGGCTCTAGGCCTGGCGACTAGGCACATGAAGCGCCCTTTTCGCCAATACTTTTGCCGAAGTTTAAAATTGATTTTTTAAGGCTTCCCATGCTTCATATGCCGTTGTTTTATCCATTATTTTCTGATAAACATTATCACTTATTGCACTTGTAATTATTGACTTAGCATAACTGTTTGCCTTTCGGTACAAATCAGATTCCAACTTGTGTTGCTTTCTCTGATCTTCCGTTGCACCCTCAGCTAAAGGATCAGGCTTTTTTAGCTTACCATCAATGACGTCTAAGGCACCTTCATGATAATCAAGCATATCACGCATTTTATTTTTCCAAATAGGCCAATCTGTATCACCAGTTAGTGGTTTAATATGTTTTTTATTTAATTACCTTCCTCTTCAAAAAACTACTTTTACTGATCTCTGCTTACTATTTCAGCATGATAGGCCCATAACCTGATGAAAAATCTAGTTTTTTGTAGGTAAAATTATTTATTTTGATCTGACATTCAAAATCTTTTTAGTTGACTAACTTGACAATAAATTAATTCAATAATATACACTTGTATAATAAAACATACAGTGAGAACACTTGTAACGTTATTAACACACCTGGAATAATCCGGGAGGTGGGATATTACTTCAGTAATGAGGACCCACCTCCATCTTTTTAATTTTAATATACTTAATTTGTTTTTAAAATATATTATATTCTTGAAAACAAATTTTAATTTTCAACAAAAAAAATTTAAATAAAATCTATATGTTTGTGGCGGATTCATTTTACAAACACAACTTTTTCTGGGTATTACGCCACTAGTAAGGAAAAATTACTTTAAAAAATTATAAAAAACCACTGCGTTTCTCCTAGAAAAATAAAAATCACTAATTTGTCAGTGGCTTTCTATAAAAATAAATAGTTGCCTAGTAAAACCTAAACCACTTATCTTTTAATTGAATTTGAATACGCTACGTTTCGATTGCCAATCTACAATCGTTTTCAAGCTTTTTATTTATATTTTGTCTCAAAATCTTAAATGTTTCTTGTTCAAATATATTTTTTATTATAATGTCGTTGACAAATTGTCAATATTCTGAAGTTTATCAAAAACAATTGACCAATCTAAACAAAACACAAGGTAACATGATACTATTTCAAGACATTATGTCAGTCAATGTTGTTTTCAAATTTAAAAATAACTAACTCATTAAAATTAGAATCAATAAGGTCTCTTTTTTATAACCATTTAGAAATTTTTACAAAATTATGATCATTGTGGGATTATATTAATATTATATCAAAATCTATTAAAAAAAAAAAAAAAAAAAAAAAAAAAAAAAAAAAAAAAAAAAAAAAAAAAAAAAAAAACAGTAATCAGAATTTCATTACAGTATTAATTAATTTTGAAAAAACCTTTTTGCAAATCTTGTCTGAGAATAGGAAGCCAAGCTTTACTTATATCTATAGAAATACTTGAAAGACAGTTATCTTCATTTAAATAAATACATGCTGATTCTTTTAATTTTCTTTTAATGTCATTAGATTCTTTTTGTATTATTATTATTATTTTATTATTATTCTTTACTATTTGTATTAAAACTACATATTTTCAATGGCAAAATGATTTTTTTCAACAAGATTTTGGCATGGCAATGGGCTCCCTTTCTCCTTTAATGAGTAATATTTTTATGGAAGATTTTGAAAATAATATTTTGCAAGAATATCAGTATAAACCCATAGTTTGGTTTAGATATATTGATGATATTTTTAGTATTTGGCCTTATGATGAAAACAAACTAAATGAATTTCTATATTTTATGAATAACAAAGAAAGTACTATTAAATTTACATTAGAAAAAGAAACTGATAACAAACTTCCATTTCTAGATGTACTTATTGAAAAACAAAATACTTTTCAAACTTCTGTATATAGAAAACCAACACATACTAATAGATATTTAAATTTTAAATCAAATCACTCTACTATAATAAAAAGAGGTGTTGTTAAAAGTTTATTTGATAGAGCAAAGATAATTTGTTCTGATAATAACAGATTTTTATTAGAAAAAGAATTAATTAAAGAAGTTTTAATAAAAAATGCCTATCCTATAAATTTTGTTGAAAATTGTTTTCATAGAATAGAGTTTCCTAGAAGAAGAAATGCTAATATAATTGATTTAGATACTAAAAAATTATTGATTCCTTTTATACCAGGTATATCAGACAAAATTAGGAGAATAGCAAATAATTATAATATAAAAACAGTTTTTAAGACAGAAAATAAACTTAGATCTATTCTAACAAAAACAAAACCAATAAATGAAGAGCAGAATTCAAAAAATGTAATTTATAAAATACCTTGTGAATGTGGTAAAATTTATATAGGTGAAACTTCTAGGCCACTTGAAGTAAGAGTTAATGATCATAAATATAATTTGAGAAGGGGTGATTACGAGAAATCCAGAGTTTGTCAGCATTCTTTTGAGAGTAATCATAGAATTAAATGGGGAGAAACAATAATTTTACAAAAAGAATCTAATGACATTAAAAGAAAATTAAAAGAATCAGCATGTATTTATTTAAATGAAGATAACTGTCTTTCAAGTATTTCTATAGATATAAGTAAAGCTTGGCTTCCTATTCTCAGACAAGATTTGCAAAAAGGTTTTTTCAAAAAGGTTTTTTCAAAATTAATTAATACTGTAATGAAATTCTGATTACTGTTTTTTTTTTTTTTTTTTTTTTTTTTTTTTTTTAATAGATTTTGATATAATAGTAATATAATCCCACAATGATCATAATTTTGTAAAAATTTCTAAATGGTTATAAAAAAGAGACCTTATTGATTCTAATTTTAATGAGTCACCCTGTTCTGTTTATTTTTAAATTTGAAAA
The DNA here is from genome assembly GCA_963576565.1 of Aspidapion aeneum. Classification (NCBI taxonomy): domain Eukaryota; kingdom Metazoa; phylum Arthropoda; class Insecta; order Coleoptera; family Brentidae; genus Aspidapion; species Aspidapion aeneum. Next base: position 69,849,770 of record OY755038.1, on the reverse strand, counting down.
CAACATTGACTGACATAATGTCTTGAAATAGTATCATGTTACCTTGTGTTTTGTTTAGATTGGTCAATTGTTTTTGATAAACTTCAGAATATTGACAATTTGTCAACGACATTATAATAAAAAATATATTTGAACAAGAAACATTTAAGATTTTGAGACAAAATATAAATAAAAAGCTTGAAAACGATTGTAGATTGGCAATCGAAACGTAGCGTATTCAAATTCAATTAAAAGATAAGTGGTTTAGGTTTTACTAGGCAACTATTTATTTTTATAGAAAGCCACTGACAAATTAGTGATTTTTATTTTTCTAGGAGAAACGCAGTGGTTTTTTATAATTTTTTAAAGTAATTTTTCCTTACTAGTGGCGTAATACCCAGAAAAAGTTGTGTTTGTAAAAAAAATTTACGTAATATTATTCTAAAAACTTGAAATTTTACCGTAAAACTACTCTTAGTTCTTTTATGTAAAAAGTCCACCCGTTTTAATAAATAGAACGTTCTTGACTTACCAAAACCAAATATTTTATAATAATTAGTAAGTAAAAAATGCATACTTTATAATAATGCAAGCAAAAAAATTGCCTACTTATTTTTTGTTGTCATGACGGCAATACCTAATTAAAACTTTTGCACTTATAGGTGCATGCAGCAATTTTACCCGAGAAATGCTGCAAAATGTTTGCTTAGATGAGGACGGGGTTACTCACAATTTTACTATACCGTTTTAAACCACGTTATTTTCCCGTTTCATTTGGACTTTACAACTTTTTTCTTCCCCTTTGGTTACGTTGATTTTCTGGTTACCCATTAGCTATACGGTCCTTCGGGTATACTATTCTACCATGACTTGACAAGATTATCGCAATTGACAGGGCAAGAAAAGCACTTGCAATCTAAATGCATTCGTGTCCCTGTGGTTGACCCGAGAGAACTGAGAGCATTTGTGTGAACAGCGCAAGCGCTCCGTTGGTTGTTCTGCTCGTCGAAATCAAAAAAGCCCGATTGCATTTTTGTTCGCCATTCGGCTCGTTGTGCGCCTTAATGTTCGCCGAAATGTTCAGGTCTATACAAAGCTTTAAAGAATGAGATATACCAGGCAGGTTTACATTCTGACTCTGGGTAAACCTTTTTTACAATAATTTAATAATAATTTTTTGCATAAAATACTTTGATGTTATTCAAATTATTTGCATCTACTTTACCCTTGGGCAAAATACATATCTTTTGATAAACCTCCTCAATATTGGATGAAAATTCTTAAAATCTAATGGTTTCACTTTAAATATTAGACGATGCAATGAATTTTTCTTTGGAAAGTTAAAAAATAAAAAAGTTTTTTATATTTTACAAACTTAAAGAGATACACCGTATATTATAATAGAGAAACGATGTTAATTAAGCTACACTTCGCTAGCATTGGTAAACAGTGATTTAATAAAAAAATTACATAAGGTTTACAAAAATGAACTCTATAAAGCTTAGACCGCATTGCAGCGGAACTGCGCGATACGATGATTTTAATCTAAGGGCACGCTATTCTAAGGGATGGGCTCTCGGAGCAGTACCTGTTCATTTCGGAACAGGTTTTTACTCGGAACAGGTCGGAACAGGTTTTTCAAGTTGTTCCGGTTGGTCGGAACAGTTCCTCGGATAACAGCAATTATCGGCTGTCGACGAACAATGAAAGCACAGGAAAGACCTGATGACCTTTCTTCTTTTTTGGTCGCAAATTTTTGTATTGCGCCCTTTTCAACATTCGACCCCTGCCCCGTGAGGTACGCTACGCTATTTTGACCAGTTCAGTTCGGAACAGGAGCAGGATTTTCGGAACAGGTTTTTTTCTGGAACCGGAAGAGTTTGTACCTGTTCCTAAAAATACGCTGTTCCGCCCATCCCTACTAACGCGTGAACAAGTTCACATCTAGAGGGCGAAATTTCCTTAGGAGGACAAAAACAGATGTATGTATAGCATGTATTAAAAAGAGATCGCGATACGCCCGAGTCCTGCAGAAAGCTTTGCAGCGTTGTCAAAGGTAACCTTGATAAATTAATACAGGCGCACGCGGTCGCACCCGTCAAGGGGCGGACAATTCGAAACATTTTTTAGGGCGAGAATTATTACTTGACTTATCACCATACAAGAAGTGGACTATTAAAAAAACTGAACATTTTATTTTTAAAATTTTATTAAATGTGAGTTATTTAGTATCTAAAACACCCAGATCGCATAATAAAATAAATTGTCTGTCTTAATACACGATAACTCAAGAGCACCTCAAACGACTTTAACCCATTATGATGCACAAGTTTTATGTCGGCATTAGATTTTGGTTAAAAAAAGGTTAGTTAAAAGTATAATTTAAACAATTTTACCTTAAAACTATCAACTTTACTATCAACTTTTCTTGTTATATCGATTTTTGTTAAAAAAAGGTTCTTTTTGTATTCAAAACATTTTTGCCTGTGGCGCATGTCGCCTGCGAGCATTTAAAGTAACATCACTTCAATATTTTCTGAAAATTTTCGTTTTTGGTTTAAAATGCATTAATAAATGAGCTCCGCTGAACTGCTTTTGAGGCTCAATATCACATCTGCCGCCCCCCTAAGGTCTCAGCCACCCTCCCGCGTCCCATAAACACGCTGCGTTTAGTGCATTATAAAAAACCTAAAATTAAATAATAATTGGCTTACCAATAGACTGGTAAACTGTGGTGTAAAAAAATTGACTTTAGTGAATGTGAAACGAAATTCAATAACAAGAATAACATTTTAAAATTATGTTTGCTTGTAAAAATAAGTGAATTATTTACCTTTAGGAACAGGCAGAATTTTAAGGTATTCTGGTTGTTTATCACTCCGTTTAATGAATGCACTTACATAAACTGAAAAGTGGACCTTTTGCAAACCAAGTAGCGGCTTGTACTGATATTGTCGCTAAAGTGGCAACGTTTGTTTTACGCTTTTCTGCTCTACCATGCAATCCTTATGCCCCATACAAAAATCCTACCTCTAGATAGAAGGCTGGCCACGCGGTATAAAGTCGTGCCGCGTAGCGCATTGTAGTGTGGGATACTTTTTTGAAGTTCCATTCAATAATATTTGAACGTGTCCTGTCGTATAGTTCCACTGCAGTGCAGTTCCGCTTATAGTAGAGTAAATTTGTAGGGTATTTCAATAAAAAGCTGCCAAAAGGGTATATTTTTTTATATTTGGCATGGTAGTAGCTAACATCAAAAGCTAAATTTTCAATCGAGGATCCCCTGATTTCCGGCATCGGAATCAAGTTAAGAAAAAAAATTAATTCCCTGTTTTAAGACAAATTAAATTAATTTTGATAATCTTACTTTAAGTGGGACCTACTTAATTCAAAAATATTAATTATATATAATAAAAAATTACACCTGTCACTTTAAAACAAAATGGCGGCTATATTTAAAAAAAATCGTTTTGCTTCGATATTTTATTTATTTTTTGCGCGATATTTATTTTTAATACCTCATATTAAAGCCACTGACCAGCTCTTTAAACCTAATGAAAAAAAGTTATTAGTTTCTCAGCCGACACAAAGATGGCGTTTAATATGTCAAAAATAAAAGAGACCTTTATAACCTGTAGACCAAATTAAATAAAATAAAAAAAAATTTTTTGGATTTTATCAATAGTAAGCCAAGTTTTGTAAAAATTTCAAAAAAATTACAATTTGACATTAAAAATTTTAAGGGCGGCCGAAGTTCAGATAAAAAAGTTATTTTTTTGTTCTTGTTTGACAGAACTAGTATTACCGTGTAATACATTTATTTTTAGTAAATATGGGTCGCCGATTTTAAATATTTCATCACAAATGACACATGTCTATTACTAATCAAGATGGCGGCGTTCAAAATATAGAAACAACATTATCTTCTTGGTTTGGTAATTTTTTTTTACGAAGATATGTAACTTTATATTACTCTTAATTAGTTTTAAGTCATAATGTACACAAATAATATAATTTATTTCTTTTTTAAAGATGGCGGTCGAAAAAGTAAAAGAAAAACATTTTTGTTTATTTTTTCGAAATTGAACAAAAAAAACTGGAAAAAACAAGACATCTCGGTAAACAAAACACAGATATTTTAAAAATGTCAAAAAAGTTGACATATGTCACGTACCGGGTGATTTGATTGAATTGGCCATATTTTACTTAATAGCTATCTCCGTTAATATTAATCTAACAGTAATGTTTAAATAAGCAAAGTTAAATAATCTGATGTCAAAAATGACATATGTCATACACTTGTCAAAATTTTGACATATGGTTTATTTTTTTAAATAAAACACCCTGTATATAATTCTTTTAGTTGATAAGACTCGTTTTTTTTATTTCAAAAATATATAATATGTTGACATTTAGACCAGCCGTTATTGAAATATTTGCATTTTAATAACCTAAATAAACAATAAGGATGTTGCCATTTCGTTAATGAATATAATTTTTAAAATGCAAATATTTCAACAACGGCTGGACTAAATGTCAACATATTATATATTTTTAAAATCAGAAAAACATTATTTCTAGGGTGTAAATTATATGTCAATAGTTTGACAAGTGTATGAAATAAGATTCTGATGATTTAGAAAAAATTATTTAACTTTGCTGATTTAAACGTTACTGTTAGATCAATATTAACGGAGATCGCTATTAAGTAAAATATGTCAATTTATTCAAATTACCCGGCACGTGACATATGTCAACTTTTTTGTCATATTTAAAACATCTGTGTTTTGTTTAACGAGATGTCTTGGTTTTCTCAGTTTTTTTGTTAAATTTCGAAAAAATAAACAAAAATGTTTTTTTTTTTACCTTTTCGCCCGCCATTTTTAAAAAATAAATAAATTCTATTTTTTTTGTACATTACAATTTAAAACTAATTAAGGTTAATATAAAACTACATATCTTGGTAAAAAGATTTACTACACCAAAAAGATACTGTTGTACTTATATTTTGACCGCCGCCGTCTTGGATAATAATAGACATATGTCATTTATTATGAAATATTTACAATCGGCGACCCCCATTTAGTATAAATCAATATATTACACGGCAATACTAGTCGTGTCAAACAAGAACAAAAAAATTACTTTTTTATCTGAACTTCGGCCGCCATCTTAAAATGTTAAATGTCAAATTGTAACTTTTTATAAATTTTTACAAAATCTGGCTTACTACTGATTAAATCAAAAAAAATTTTTTGTGAAAATTTAATTTGGTCTACTGGTTGTAAAGGTCTCTTTTATTTTTGACAAATTAAGCGCCATCTTTGTGTCGGCTGGGAAACTTATCATTTCATTTAAACAGGTTTAAAGAACTGGTCAGTGGCTTTAATATGAGGTATTAAAAATAAATATCGCATAAAAAATAAAGAAAATATCGAAGAAAAACGATTTTTTTTAAATATAGCCGCCATTTTGTTTTGCAGTGACAGGTGTATATTTGTTTTACATTTTTACATTGAGTGTATCACACTTAAAGTTAATTTATCAAAATTAATTTAATTCCCCTTAAAACAAGGAAATCATTTTTTTTTAATTTTGTCAGCCGCCATCTTGGATTCTGAGGCCGGAAAATCGGGGATCCTCGAATGAAAATTTAGCTTTTGGTGTTAGGTATTACTATGCCAAATATAAAAAAATATACCGTTTTTGCAGCTTTATTTTACAGATTTACTCTACTATTAGTAGTTGTTAGCTCCCGCTAAATTTCGCGGTTGTTTGTAAATTTTAAAACCACACAATTGGATGACGGACAAAGTACATTTTTCGCGCATTGGACATGCGCACCAAGAATCGGGGAGATCCTTTTCTACCGCCTCGAGAAAATGGCGTGTTAATTTCTTTCTCCAACTATTACAAATTTCTACACTTGAAAGTGCTCGATTTTGGTGTACTGCAGCATAGAACTAGAAACTTCAGCCCTTCAGCTACGTGGTGCCATCATTAGATCCAGAAAGGGGCCCCTGAAACGTGGAGAAATTGGCTGCAAACTGGTGAGTGCTTTGTTTCTGATTTCCGTTGTGTGGTACCAGCAATTAACTATGGTCCTTTTGATTATTTCTTGATTTCGTATCAATATATTTATGTTTGTTCGCGCTTTCATTAATAAAATATATACAGTCCACTGCAGTTATCGTTTTTCTACCTGCGGGCAAACAGTAGTTAAGAGGCTTATTGTCAAATATCGTGTCTCATGGGATAGTTGTGAAATATTTTTCAAACTGCCTTAAATCGATTGTTAATAGATCACGCAATTTTTTGCCTCCAATTTAAGTAAAAGGGCCTGTATGACGTCTTATATCCAAGATAGCGGCTGTTTTCATATTTTTTCATAAACTTTGGCTTATAACTTTCACTAAAATAGTTTTATAGAAGAACTAAGAATTTGTTTTTTGTTTGCAAGAGAGCATTGAATAACGTAGTAAAGCATTTAGCTTTATATGGAAAATACTAACAAAGATATGATTTTTTTTGGCAAAAAAAATATTAATATGTTAAAAAATTTCTGTGTTAGTTTCTAAGATATAAAACTAATTTCTTCACTATATCCATTGCTGTTCTCTTGCAAACAAAAACCTTTTTAGAGTTTTTCTTTAAAACTAATTTAGCAAAAGTTATTAACCAAAGGTTGGAACAATACCTCCAAATGCCGCCATTATGAATTTATGACGTCATATAGGCCATCCTACTTAAATTTGACGCAAACACCGGGCGACTTAACATTGAGTGATCCATCACCAAACGATTGATGGTAGTCTTAAACGTTTTGCTCAATCATAATTTTTTAGAATTTTTTTAATTTAAAAAATATTTGTATCTTTTTAGTTCCTGAGATATAAAGCTTACCAAAAATAATAATTTATATGTTTTTCTATTGCAAACAAATCAATCACATCCCATACAAGTTTTCTGTAAAACTGATAGGGCAAAAGTTAAAACAAAAACTTTGTAAAAAAACATGGAAAAAATCGTCATCTTGGAGTTTTGACGTCACACAGGCGCTCTTGCTCAAATTTAAGGCAAACAACAGACGACTTTTTATTGAGTGATAAATAACCAATCGATTTGGGGTAATCTAAAACTTTCGTCCTTAATTTTGTTATTTTGGGTAAAAAAGGCAGTTATTTTTCAGTAATTTTCAAAAAATTAATATCTTTGTTAGTTTTTAAGATATAAAGCTCATTTATTTACCATTTTACTTGGAGTATCTATTTTGGTCAATAAAAGATTTAGAAAATATATCACCAACTGGGAAGCAGTAAATGAACGGCTAATAAGAATGAATATAACAATAAAAGGAATGAGACTTACGATTTTTGGAATCTATGCGTATAATGACGATGCAAATGTAGCCGTGAAAGACAATTTTTTTGAAGAAATCCACAATGAAATATCAGCAGTAAGTACATCTAGAGAAATTGTAATATTGGGAGATTTAAATAGTAGAACAGGTAACAGAGTAAATGATCTGACAGTTGGCCAATATGGAGAAGATGTTGTTAATGACAATGGAAACCGGCTTATCACAGTATGTGAACAATTAGACCTAAAAATCCAAAACGGTTTTTTCCAACATAAGAAAATACACAAATATACCTGGACCAAACCCTCACAAAACCTGAAATCCGTCATTGATTATCTTATCACTAAACAAAAGACAAAACTAAAAATTCAAGATGTCAGAACAAAGCGTGGATCAACATGCGGAAGTGATCACTATTTTCTGGAGACCAAAATTCTCTTTCCTTATCAAGGCCGAAGCCTCCATCAACAAAATCTTGATGATACAGTGAATGAGGAAATTGATCACTGTCAATATAATCTACTAAGCCTAGAACATGACAGCGTAAAAAACTTATACAAAAAGAGACTGAGCGAAAAACTTAATTCAAGTTCAGGTGAAACCCCAGATGAGGAATACGAATGTATCACATTAAGCATCCATCAAGCTGCAAAAGAAGCACTAGGATTAGTGGAAGAAACTCCTAAAAGAACAAAACCATACTGGTGGGATGCTGAGATTGAAAGTGAAATAGAGGAAAAAAGGAAATTATATCACACGTACTTATCCCAAAAGACAGATAGAAGCAGAGAAGAATACAAAATCGCGCAATCAAAGGTGAGAAGAATGATCAGTGATAACAAGAATCAATCATGGATGCAAAAGTGCCAGAAAATAGATTCTTACTTAGGAGGTAGGAGAAGTACTGAAAGCTGGAAAACTATAAGATCGATCAAAAAAGAAACATGCAGAGATATTATTTCACCAATACCAGACAAAGAATGGGATGAGCATTTTAAAAAACTTTTAACTGAAGATAGAGCAGAATTCAAGGAAGACGAAAGAGACAATATCATTAGAACGATGGGATCTCCAGTACCCCTCACAATATCTGAGGTCAAAAACATAACCTTAAAAAGCGGTAAATCTGCCGGACCCGGAAATATCCCAGCTGAACTTATTAAATATGGCCCTGAAGAATTGTTTTGTAGATTACGGAATCTTTTCCAAAGATATTTAAATGGAGCTGTAGTACCAACTGAGTGGAAAACGTCATATATATCCACAATACACAAAAAAGGAAGGAAAGATATATGTGACAATTATAGAGGTATATCTGTAACTAGTACGCTAAGCAGAATATATGGCAAAATAATAAGAAATAAAGTGGAGAGCGAATATAAAGATATGGAGGCAGAAGAACAAGCTGGTTTCAGGGCGGGTAGATCGACTTCAGGTCATCTCTTTTGTATAACCCAAGTTATTGAAAAGAAAATGGCATACGGACAAGAGCTCCATCTGCTTTACGTAGATTTGCAGAAGGCATATGATAGTATACCACTAAATCTACTTTGGAAAGCGTTGGAAAAGACAAACATAAGCGTACAACTAATTAAGGCCATCAAAGAGTTATACCGCAATAGTAAGGCAAAAGTTAAAATAAAAGCAAAACTAACCAAAGGCTTTCAAGTAAATAAAGGTCTTAAACAAGGTTGCTGTATCTCGCCTACGCTCTTCAAGATATATTTGGAACAGGTCCTTAAAGTCTGGAAGAGAAAATGCCAAAACATGGGAATTCCGTTGAATGAAACCACCTTGTATACTTTATGTTTCGCCGATGATCAGATAGTGGTGGCTCAGGATTATGACGACCTCGAATATATGACACGAAAACTAATAGAAGAGTACAATAAGTGGGGACTAGAGGTTAATATCAATAAGACAGAGTATATGTGTATTGGTGGAACGAAACAGGATCTAATCTTAAATACTGGGCAGCGAATTCAGTCCTGTGATGAGTATAAATACTTGGGTCTGAAAATTACAGCTGACGGAACACTAGACAAAGCTATAAAAGATAGAAACGTACAAGGAAGAAGAGCAATAACTTTATTAAATGGAATAATTTGGGACCAAAGTATATCAAAACATAACAAAAAGCTTATATATAACACAATTGTAAAGAGTATTATTACATACGGCTCAGAGGTGTGGCCAATCAAAGATAGAACAGAAAAAATGCTTTCCGCTACGGAGATGGACTATTGGAGAAGAGCAGCAGGGAAATCAAAAAGAGAAAGAGTTACCAATCAAAGAATAAGAGAAATTATGACAGTGGGTGAACGTACTCTAGTGGATGATATAAGAACAAAACAACTGGTGTGGTACGGACATGTACAAAGAATGGATGATGGAAGACTACCTAAACAAATATTACAATGGAAACCAACTGGCCGAAGAAAACGAGGAAGACCAAGGAGAAGCTGGAGAGAAGGAATAGATAGTGAAATAAGAATAAGAGGCCTAGATGATGAATTATGGGCAAACAGAAACGAGTGGAGATTGGGTATCGGAAGACGTAGAACGTTGTGAAACCGATAAATATATATATATATACTTGGCGTTCTATTGCAAACCAAAAAAACATGAAAAAAGCCGCAATCTTGGTTAATGATGTCGCACCGGCCCTCTTACTGAAATTGGAGGCATACACCCGGTGATTTAAAATTGTATGATTATTACCAATCGATCTAGAGTGGTTTAAAAAAATCTTCCACAACTATCTCATGGGATACCACAGGCCACTCAACTATAGTGTAAAGCTTCGTATAGTTATAATAATAATTATTAAAGCTCAATGTGGGTTTATTTTAAAAAATAATTTTGATCCCGGTATATCGTGTCTGGTTATCTTTGACCGTCTATAACGCTTTATCTGGAATTCTTTGTTTGCTTGCGTATCTAAGAGCTTATTCTTTTTTGTTTTCGTTTTTCCTTTTTGTTTTTCCTCTTTAATCTCTTTTAGTTGACACAGTACAAACATTCAATTTGGCCTTGCTTGCGCCATACAATTGAGACGTGACATCAATTTCAGGGTGCGAATTGTTTTTAAGGCTTATGTCTTGTGTTTGTGACAATCGATCGACTAACCAATTCGGTTGGCCATATAATTTGTTTTAAAGCTTTTAGCTTTTAACCCGCGTGTGGTGATGTAAAGTTTGCAAAACACATGACAAAGAAAAACAATCTACAGTGAAACCGAAACCTCTTCTTGCGGACACTCACTTTAGGCGGACAAATTTGTTGAAACCAAGCTTGTGCATATTTCTGTATATGTAAAATTCACTCCTATAACCGGACAATCTAATAACCGGACGCGGACAATTTTTTTTGGTAAAAAAATTCTGAAACCTCTTTTAACCGGACGCGAACCTCTGACAACGGGACGGAGCGCTGCACGACATAGGCATAAATATTATGTGGTATGTTGGCCACAACGCAGATATCTTTGAAATGGCGCCTAGTAATAAACTTCATAGTTTACGTGAAAAAATGGAAGTTGTTAACGTTTCGAAGAAGGAATGCCTATCAGCACGAAAGATCGCTGAAAAATTTAATATCGGAAAAACTCAAGCAGCGGAAATTGTTAATAAATAAATATTAAAATTTCGCAGTTCTCTCTCATAAGCGGACACCTCCAATAAGTGGACCAAGAAGAATTTTGGAGGTTTTAAATTTTTTTCAAGGGTTCGATCACTTCACCCAATTTCAGCTTTGTAGCGTGTCTGGAAGTAAAGTAGAATTTTGATGATCTATACATGAGTGAGTGGCAAATTCGACGTTTTTTAAAATTACTTAACTACTTGACTACTTAATGGAAGTCCATATATAGATAGGTCAAATATGAAATTCTTTAAGAAAAGGTTGTACAGCAGTTTGCGCGAACATGTCGGGGCACTGCCATATCCTATATCGCAATAAAAAGGGTGGCCATAAATAGTGTTGCAAGTGTCAAAATGGTCACAAATGTTGAAAAACGACGTATTAAAGTTTTTACTTTTTATTAGTTTTTGTGAATAAATACTGTGTTTATCTATTTTTTAAAAATCATAATCACAACTGTCTGTGTGTCTGTAAAATTATGAAGAACTAGTAAAACACTAATTTTTAGTGCTTATCTAAATCACAACTTTTGCTAAAATTGGCCACAAATAGTATCTTAACACTAGTTGTTGTTTCTAACGAACTCTGTCAATTATCGCTACTTCTACAATGGTCGCTACACTGTATGCGTTAAACATAAAAACATAACGACAATATTTTAGTATGTTTTTAGATTAAGGTCCAAAGGTCAAAAAGCTACAATGCTAATCGTATTGGAGCTTAACTGGCCTGGCAAATTTGACCTTCCTACTTTAACAAGAAGTATGTTATGATTGTCACAGTCAAAGGCCTTGCAGATATCGTTAATTGTGATCGTACTGTTACTCTCACACTTAAGGCGTTTGACTATGTGAGGCAGGACTGTAAATAGGGGGTGCTTGGTCCCCCAAGTTCAAAATTAGCCCCCCTTCCCCGCGCAAACGAAATGGGCTCAATTTATCACGGGTGAATTAATCAAGACCAAACAAACCAAAAATTTTGCATTTGATTCCATTTTTCCTTTAAATGATTTGATTTTTCTGAAACTTTCGCTTGCGGAATATTTTTTTTCCATTTTTGCTAAGGATACGGTGTTATTATTTAGCAGTTTGTTTTGTTGCAAATTTTTGATGACACTGCCAGCGCCCCTGAATATTTGGGCCTTTTCTTTTTACTTAAACCCTGCTATTAACTCTACTATCTTTAGAATGTGTAAAATTGGTCATGGACCTGATCTAATACCATAAGTACCTGTGATATTGACATTTTTGATAATAGTGAGAATAATTCATAGGGATCATTTTCGTAATAGTATCAAAAGGGGTTTATTTAGTGAATAATGCCACTTACATAAGATTTACTTAATTTTACCAGATTTGTTTTCTTTTATGATTTCAACTTTTTATGTTCTTGTGTTTAACTTACTTTTCATAACCTTATTGAATGTATAAATTACCGCCATCAAACTGCAAAATTTTTATGATAAAATTGTAGATAATTTTTTTATTCTTTTCGGTTTTAAACTAATTTACACTAGTTAATAGTTAATATTTCAGTATTTGGATGGTTCACGTAGAGAGTACCAGTATTTTGTGATGTGGTGATAATTTTTGTGATCCTAATTTTTTTGATTTTATGATGACTTGCACTTCTTATTTTGTTTTCTTTTTTCATTATTCGCAAGACCACCATAATAAACTTTTAATTAAGCCAAACATTGTAGAACTCTATATTTATAGTAGATAGATATTAGTGCAATTTATTGTAAGATCATATGCTTTAATATAAGCAGTTCAGTACAAATGTTAGATTTAAGGGACTGTTTTTTGTAAAAAATTGATGTGCAATAGCAATGACATAACTATAATGCAAAATCATATACTTTTGAAATAAAATATTAAATCTTGAAAAAAATCTTGAATCTTGTTGAAATTTAATGACCCGTGACTCCCGGTATTTACATACATAATAAAGGACACTTATTTGAAAATAGCTTTACTATTAGCAAGCTTAAAGGTAAAGTGTCTGTTTGTCTAACAATTTGACATATTGGCTTTTTTAGCATTCCACCGAAGCCCAACGCCCATGTAATTTGTGCGTCGTCATTTGCTTATATGAAAACATTTTTTGCCAATCTGCAAAATGTCCCTCGTCAATTCATAAAAGGTTTTATTTTAGCCAGCACTTACTTGAACACTAACACTGACTGAATACACTAGTTGTCTTGAGTTTTAATAAAAAAATTCCTGTCAGTTGCTGTCGGCTATTTCTGTTGTGTTTCAGTTTCACACGCTTCACAATTTCCAACTTCAAAATGCCGCTAGAGGAAAAAGGACTTTTCCTTTTTATAGCTAGAAAAGGTATTGTTTTTGTCAAAAGATCGTTAAAATAGTCACACAAATTCATTTATTTTTAATTTTTAAGTAACTACAGCTTTTCTTAAGGTTTTCACCTTAAGAAAAGCTATATATGTTACCATAATTTTTTAACATCTTTTTTACATTTTTTTCTTCAATGTATACATACTTTACAACACCTTTTTTTCTCAAATATACAAGGTGTCACATAACTGAGGGGCCATAGTGCAATAGGTGATATTAGAGGCCAAAATAAAAAGATTTGTACAGTAAATGTGTTTGCAAATCTTAGTCGTTAAAAAGATACAGGGAGATTAAATTTTGGAGAAATTACAATATCTAATTGTAAAACGGATAAAAACTTTATATCCAAAATTGGTATGCTAGCATTTTTAAAGGTAAGAAATAAGATTTTCGTATTAGTTCAAACCTTATTCTACACACGAAAATATATTTTTTCACCATGTAAATCGGAGACTTTTTTGACTTCATGTTAAAAAAGGTTTGCGAGATATTCGTCTTTGAATATTCCGTATTGCATACTCGAGACGACATCTAATCAGTGACGAGAATATTATGCATTTTACAAACTGTGCCGTATATATTGACCACAGTCTTCTATGATATTGACACACAATAATATGTTTATTGTTTTTTTTTTGTCTTCTGTCAAAATTGGATCGATGTTTAATATTGGTATTATTATTATAAAAAATGCTTAGGCAGTTTTATAATCGTGGTTTAAGAGATTTGAGGAAAATTTATATCGATATTGACTAAGAATACGTTTTTATGTAGAAATATTGACCATTTTGAATATCAAGTTAAAATAGTTTCAGCTTTACGAGGTAAAAAAAAACCTTATTCTACACACGAATCCAGTAATTAATTTGTTTATATTTTTTCACCATGTAAATCGGAGACTTTTTTTACTTCATGTTAAAAAAGGTTTGCGAGATATTCGTCTTTGAATATTCCGTATTGCATACTGGAGACGACATCTAATCAGTGACGGGAATATTATGCATTTTACAAACTGTGCCGTGAATATTGACCACAGTCTTCTATGATATTGACACACAATAATACGTTTATTGTTTTTTTTGTCTTCTGTCAAAATTGGATCGGTGTTTAATATTGGTACTATTATTATAAAAAATGCCTAGGCAGTTTTCTAATCGTGATTTAAGAGATTTGAGGAAAATTTATATGGATATTGACTAAGAATCCGTTTTTATGTAGAAATATTGACCATTTTTAATATCAAGTTAAAATAGTTTCAGCTTTACGAGGTAAAAAAATATAAACAATTTAATTTATGGATCCATATCTTCGACGAAATCCAAAAAGTGTGTAACTCCAATTTGAAATATTTACAGGAGAGACCAAAAACACTTTTTTTTTAAAAATTGGATAACAGCTGACTAGAGTTAGCTAGTTTTCTATTTAAATAAAATATTAAAAAATCTGCTTTCCTGGGACATACATAAATTTCTATAGTAATAGCTTTCGTCTTTAGTTAATAGATGACACCATAACCTAAAATTAGTCCTAATGTGGAGTTACACATTTTTCGGCTTTCGCCGATGATATGTAGAAGGCGCCTTGTACAAGTTACGTTTTAACTTATACCAAAATCAGATTTCTTTTTTTTCAATTTTAGATAAAATATCTTTATCCTTTTTAAAATTATTGTAATTTTTCAAGAATTAAATTTCACTTTCAACACCCTGTAATCCAATCTATCCAATAACCTTATTTTCTTTGACTATTTTTTCCAGTGCTTTACAGTCTGTCTTATCAAATGTTACACCCAAGTATAAATACTCATTGCATGGAGATATTGTTTGTCCATTAACTAATTCTAAACAGCGCCGGCTTATCCTATAGGCACTCTAGGCACTTGCCTAGGGCCCGGAGCTTCAAGGGGCCCGCAGGGCCCTGGTCCAAAAACCTAATTTGACTTTAAGTTTATTGTGGTGCAAGAACTAAAGAAAAAAAAACATTTTTTTTATTACTGGTTTTTTTCTGAAAAAACAACTCTTTTTAAATCTAGGTATTTAATAATTTTCTAAAAAGATTTCTTACAATTTTTTAATTACCTTTGTAATTTTCAAAAAGTTTTTGGATTTCAGTTGCTTTTGGTTCAAATTTTCGGGGATAAGACTTATTTAATATAGCCAAAAAATGTAATTTTCTTTATCTAAATTTTTTTATAACCGAATTCTACGAAAAAACAAATCAAATCCGGGGTTAAAAAAGTCTTTGTCTCACTGGAGAAAATTTAGATGCCTTTCCTTAGGAAAAAATACATAGGAATATTAAAGTCTGTCTCGACCGACATTACCTTTTTTTTTCTGTGAGGCTATATAATAATTTTTCATGTGAACGTTAAAAGATTTTTGGTCCTGACAGGTGAAAGTTCAAAATTATTACGTGAAAGAAAAGTTTTGATAAAAAAATATAAAAAACACAAGTTGTCTCGCTGTACCTTTTTTTGCGCGGCTTTGTAAAAGGTGAAGAGGCCCGTCTTACCACTAGTGCCTAGGGCCTGGTAGGCCCTCAAACCGGCGCTGATTCTAAATCACTTCATTCGTTTCCAATACATAGGTACTGTGTCTTGTCCTGAAAATGTCTATTAACTTTGGGTAAAAAGCTTTTTCGATTGAAAAATTTTTGATGATCTTTGGGCTAAACGACGGTTATAACAAATTTTCCACAAGTTAAAAAAATACCATTCTCTTAAGACAGCTAAAGCAGTAGCTACAGTTGTTTCCAAAATCTTGGAGCAGCTGTTAAGCAACACCTTTTGTTACTTGGGCTGCTTCTGATTGATAAATCTCGTCTAGCCAGCCAGTACAAAAAATTATGCAACACAAAATATATCAGGTGACATTTTACTTGCACCCATTGCCAGTAGGAAAGCAAAATGTAGGCATTTTCTTGCTGACAAAAGAAGTGCTGGCGTATAGTGTTACGTGCTTACACACAAACACAAAACGCCGCAGGCTTGAAAACTTCTTTTTTACTGGCAGGTCTTTGTAAAGGCGCAAACAATGGTCCCGCGTAATAAAAAGAAATCTAAACCCGGATTATGTAATTCAAATTTTAAAATAAGATTTTTGTTTCTCTAATTACAAACCGTGTTTTACTTTTAATCATATTGTACAGGGCGACCCGTTGTATATACATGGGCGCACCCAGGGGAGGGGCTCGGGGCCCGACCCCTCCCCCAAGCCTAAGTTTCTTTACATATTTTAACATATTTCATAAAAAAAACACAAGAAATACCGTAAAATACAACATCATGAGGCTTCGGGCCCCCACAGGCTTCGGGCCCCCCCAAGACGTATGCCTGGGTGCGCCACTGGTATATAACTCTAATCTATCTCCGAATATTGACCATCCAATCTGGACAGAATCTAATGCTAAAACTAACAATGGCATTATTTTTTCATATTTTTTTAATACAATTTAATTAATTTTAAATTAAAGTTGCTCCTAATAAGGTGACCAGCCGTCCCGGTTTTGCCGGGACAGTCTCGATTTTTGACTATTTGTCCGTGTCAAATTCCCGATCTCTCAGCAAAAAGTCGCGGTTTTAACCGCTGTATTTTGTATTTTTAAAGTCGTTGCAAATCAAAAACGAGATGTTTTGCCATCTATAAATTTCAATTATTTTTTAGTTTTGAAATCCGCAATACCCCGACAAAGCCTTTACAATGCCTGCAATGCCCCGAAAATGCCCGTAATCCAACAAGTTTGTACCCCGAATTACAACAGCGATTCACCCTTCTGGTATGGCGATGCATACACCAAAAAAAAAGCATAAAAATCTTTAAATAGCCAAAGTGTCCCGGTTCTGCACTTCAGGAGTAGGTCACTTTATTTTAAATCACATTTAAATTTTTTTGGTTTGGTTTTTAGATTAATATATAATATAACTAGAGCTGGCAAACCACTATAAAAATTTGCTCCGAGCACCACGCGTTTTAAAAGCATCAAACGTCCTTCGGCCCTTATTTAAAGTGCTTGCAAGCTATTTAAAATGCTTCCAACCTCTCAAGACCAAATTTTTAAGCAACTTTGATAAAGTGCTTAAATCACCAATTACCAAGCACCGTAAAAAGTGCTTTAAATCACTAACCAAGGCACTATTGTGTGTCAAGGCAATTTTAAAATGTTTGGTAAAATTATCACATCTCTGCAATTCAACTACACTGAAAAGAAAACCGATTTTATTATTAACAAATATTTGGTAAACCTGATTTTTGTTGTGCTCATTAAAAAATATTAAAAGCAAATATCATTAATTATTGGTAACAAATCTTTTTTAAAGTGTTTAGTTATAAATAATATTTCATTTGTTTCTTTAATAATTTGATGTTTTTTTAAATATTTATTGCCTTATATTAACCATAACCAAAAGACTCTTTCTTTTAAGGTAACAGAACGTCTTTGTTATTAATACTTAAAAAGTCCCAAATATAAATATACTCTTAATATTGGCAAATATTTCTTTGTGTTTATTACAAGAAACATTTTTTGTATAATGTTATGGCGTGATTTTGTTATTATAACGGTCTGAATTGGTTTCTATTAATTACCTCGTAAAGTTCACAACAAATTTGGTTACTATTAACAAGCGATATTATCGAGCAATATAACTTTGTACCGTCTCGGCTCGGGCCTTGTCGCGCGTAGATCGTGACGTTTCGGTTGACATTTTGTAGGGGAGAGCGGGGCTAGTTGAGCCACTTTTTACATAAATGTAAATAAAAGCATTGCTATATTACTTACAGTTTTACAATTATAATATGTTTAAGGCAAATATTGGTTTTTAAAACTTTGCATTCAAACTTAAAAAACACTTTTTTCTAGCACCCTTGCAAGCGGCCCAACTAACCCCACCCACGGAGTAAGTTGGGCCATACGATGTGGCAAGTTTGGCATGGTTGAATAATTAGGAACTGTATATATATGCAACATAAAATAACAGGAAATTCTTAGATTATTTTTATTGATAACAATAAAATACTAAACTTTAACTTTCTTAAAAAACAAACAATATAAAGTAACCTAATTCTTGCTCTAGTCTGAATCGGAATTACGGGTTTAGCAAACATAAGTAAAGCCTGCATCAGCAGCACATGTTTCATGGGCCCAAAACTTGTAAGTTAAACATTGTACCCATTTTTCTTTTGGTTTGCTGTTTGAGAATGGTTCCATGCAGACTAGACAAAATGTTTCCTCTTCATCATCGCTGTCATCTTTCAGTGTCCTTTTCTAAGTAGTTTTTCTATGCTTCTTTTCCTTGAAGACATTTTGGTTACAGATTTTTCTTTTTTTAAATTTTTTTGACGTTCCAACTCTTCTTTAACCGGAGTTTCAGTTAGTATAGCTGTTGACCATTTTCTTCGGTTGATATTCTTGGTCTTTCTTTCGCCAGCTTTTGGAAAAGCACGAATTTTTAAAATTTTCCTAGATCGATTGGTAATAATAGATCACACAATTTTAAGTCACCGGGTGTTTGCCTCAAATTTGAGTTGAAGGGTCTGTGTGATGTCATAAATAAATAAATAGCGGCTTTTTTACTGTTTTTTCACAATCTTTGGCTTATAACTTCTGCAAATAACTTAGTTTTACAGAAAAACTAATCGTTTTTTGTTTGCAAGAGAACACCAATCAAGATTGTGAAGAAATTAGCTTTATATCTCCAAGACTAACAAAGATACCGCGTGAACAAGTCCACATCTAGGGGGCCTAATTTCCTTAAGAGGGTAAAAAATAGATAGAATATAGCATATATTAATAAGAGACCGCAATATGCCCGATTCCAGTCGAAAGCGTTTCAGCGTTGCCAAAGGTAACTTTGATAAATAACTACAGGCGCAAGTCGTCGCAGTCTTCAAGAGGCGGACAATCTAAAACATTTGTTTAGGGCGAGAATTATTACATGACGTGATTTTTAGTCCATCATACCTACGCATGCTGATTTTAACCTTAAAATAAAAAAAAAATGTTTTATAAAATAGCGCGTATCAAAATAGCGCGCTCATTTGAGCGCGTGTTCAAAATAGCGCGTGATCAAAATAGCGCATATCACAACGGCGCGTGATCAAAATAGCACGTATCATAATGGCGCGTGTTCAAAATAACGCGTATCAAAATAGCGCGTATCAAAACAGCGCGTATCAAAATGGCGCGTGTTCAAAATAGCGCGTATCAAAATAGCGCGTATTCAAAATAGCGCATATCAAAATAGCGCGTCTTAAAATACCGCGTTTTGAAAGATCGCCATTACAAACGTCACTGTTACAAAATAGTTCGAGTAAGGGGTCTCTTTCTAACATATTTTTTAAAAAAAAAACTTTCCTGACTTTTTTCCTGGGATTCTATAGGGTGTAACCAAACCGAACCGAACCGATTCAAACCGCACCGAACTGAAATGAACCGAACCAAACCGAAACATTTTTTCAAAAAAATATTTCCCTAAATTAGCTCCCCGATCCTTATGTTGGTAGGTTTCTATTCTGACGTGTGACTTGGTGACATTTTTTTTTTGGTGGAAAAAGGTCAGGGAGTTACTGGAAAAAATGTTTGGGTTCGGTTCGGTTTGGTTCCGTCCGGTTGGGTTCGGTTTGGTTACACACCCTCTAGGATCCCGGAAAAGGAGCCAGGGATGTTTTTTTTTTGAAAAAAATATGTTAGAAAGAGACCCCTTAGTCGAACTATATGAGTTGTGTTAAGTATAGCAAGCCATCGGTTTATTTAACGGTTAAGTAATTATAACTTATCTGACCTTGCACTGACTCCACTTTTATAATAAAATACAAATAAATATTTTCCATCAAAACAACTTGCTTTTTATTATCGTTAAAATTCTCTTATTATTCTAAACCTTATTCATTTCTATAGGGTTAATGGGAAAAAAGACACCAATTTTGATCACACAACTTTATTTCTTTTTGACGATCTATTTTCGTCTTCCTAAGGCTAAGGTGTGTAGCCTGAGAAAAACGAAGAAATACAGGTGTGTGATCAAAAGTGGTGTCCTTATTTCCATTAACCCTATAGAAATATACAGGGTGTTCATTTTAAAACTTCCCAACCAAGATTTCTCGAAAATGATTTTTTTTTGAGAAAAAGTAAAAACATGTCAATTAATTTATTAAGGAGGACACATTTTGGCTATCTTATAGTTTTTGTAGTACACACCCGCTTTGAAAAAATAAGTGAATATGTCAAAAACAAATTGATAGATTTTCAAAATTTGTACACCTTTGTAAAGATATTTAAGAAACCTTCAAAAAAAAAGTGTCAATTGACCCATTTTCCATAGTCAAAATATAGGGGTAAAATGTACCCCTCAAAGGGGGTGTGTACTACAAAAATTTTAAGATAGCCAAAATGTGTCCTCCCTAATAAATTAATTGACGTGTTTTTGCTTTTTAAAAAAAAATCATTTTCGAGAAATCTGGGGTGGGAAGTTTTAAAATGAACACCCTGTATATTAAACAGAACGTGAAACCTACAAATACCTTATCAATGCAAAATAACTAAATATAATTACAGCTACTAATTATATAATAACCCATAATTAATTAATTTAATATTAAATAAGAATGGTCCTTATAATAAATATACAGTATATTAATAATTAAACTCACTTATATTTTTTAATACCAACAATATATTAGTGCTTAATGTAGCTTTTTTTAAAATATTACCAGACGATTTTGTTTTTATTAACAAATATTTGTTTCAATTGTTGAAATTTCTGAATTGTTACCTGCAAACAAATATCTAATAAGCCAAATATTGGCAACGGATGTGCGGCTCGAAGGACCATTAAATGTGCGTGCAAGTACTGAAAAATAATGGAATTTCCTTCGACAGGTCGCCGGTTTGGCTTTACAAGCACATTTAAAAATAATTGTCGGTATTGACGATTGTAAATGGAAAGTTACGATACATATGGAATTTTATATGAAAAGGCACCTACCTCGGACTCTCTTGCGGCTCCAGTCAACGTTTAAACGTCCAGTTTTTCACCTCAAAATTCACTTTTTTGGGAACGTGATTTTTCTAGTGTCTTGTTGTGACGGTGGTTGTTTGCGCTCTCATCGCGGCGCTGCTTATCCTCGCACGTGTGCGGTGCCGTGAAAACCCATATGCATATTTAAAAGCGCGAAAATTTAAATTATTTGAAACGCGCAGAAAAGGAAAAGAAAATGAAAAATAGGAAATTCATTGCTTGCATCAACATTTTCCGGCCGCCAAAACACATGTGTTTTTACTTAGCTAAGAAAAGGAAAGGAAAAAAAAATTAAATAATATTCGCCTATTAGCAATTAAACGATACAATTTAACATTAACCCAAATATGCATTAAATTATGCATGTAAATTAAAATTAAAAGAAAAGAAAAAAATACTTAGAAAAAATTAAGAAAGAAAAAGAAAATTTTGCCTTATGCGTCGGGCATAGGCAAAGAACATAGTTTCACTACTGGTCGACGATATGTTCCTGTAGCTGTTTTAATGGTCACAACACGAATATGACCGTCTGAGCCAGGGTGTACGTCGACAATTCGCCCAACAGCCCATTGCAATGGTGGTTTTTGTTTATTCTTTACCACGACTAAAGTATTTAGTTTAATATTGTTAGAAGCCTCTGTCCATTTAGAACGCTGTTGCAAGGTGTTTAGGTACTCCAAGTTCCAGCGTTTCCAAAAATCGGACTGGAGCCTTTGCACCAGCTGCCAGCGGGACAGGGTGTTCAACTTGGAATCAGAAAAATCGGGTTCTGGTACGGAATTCAACGGTTCCAGGGTAAGAAAATGACCAGGGGTCAGTGGAAGAAAGTCATTCGGATCCATACTTTGGGCATACAGAGGCCGGCTGTTTAGTATGGATTCGACCTGACACAAAAAAGTAAAAAACTCTTCATAGGTTAACCGTTGCTCACCTATTACACGTTTTAAATTTGCCTTGGTGGATTTAACTCCTGCCTCGGCTAGTCCGTTTAGGTGCGGACTACCAGGACTTGAAAAATGCCAGGTAATTTTTAGACTGTGACATGCTTCCTGGGAGTACTGTTTGAGTAAACGATCAGCTCCCAAGAACGCGCTACCACAATCTGAGTAAATGTCAGAAATTCTTCCTCTTCTTGCCACAAATCTCTTTAAAGCCGCAAGAAAGGTAGGGGTGGAAATATCGGAGGTAAGTTCTAGGTGAACTGCCTTTGTTGCGGAGCAGACTAAGACAAGAATATAACCTTTGGATACCTTTGCACCTCGGTACTTTCCCATTGTAATTGGAAAGGGACCACAATAGTCTATGGCAACATGTGAAAATGCTTTTACTTGAGAGATGCGTTGAGCAGGCAAGTTGCCCATGATTTGTACGGAAGGTTTAGGATTTAATCGATAGCATAAAATGCAATGAGAAGTTATGCTCTCGATTGCATAGCGAGGGGAATGGATCCAAAATTGTTGTCTCAAGAGGTAATGCAACGTTTTTTGACCGGGATGACAGTACCTCTTGTGAGTGTACTCAATGACAAGTTGAGTAAGACGGTGAGAACGTGGTAAAAGTAAAGGGTGTTTTGCTGAACAAGAGAGTTCGGAAGAATGTGGTAATCGACCCCCCACTCTTAAGCAGCCTTGTGTATCTAGAAAAAGTGAAAGTTTACGAAATTGTTTAGGAAGTAGCTTTGCGTCATTCAAACGTGAAATGAGATCAGCAAAGATGGAACGTTGAACATGCCGAACGAGAACAATAAGAGAATGTTGAAGTTCTACTTCGGTAATATTTTCGTTAGGATATTTAGATTTCTTTTCGGTAAGGCGAAAAATATAGGAAATTATGCGTTGAATTTTCTCTAGGGAAGAGTAACGAGAAAGAAAAGTATCAAGCATGTGTGGTTCAACTGTGCATGTTTGAAATACTGATTTGCGTTCTTCCAGAATAACCTCGTTTTCCGGAGGGTTTGGACAGCGAAAATCATCAGGCCAGCTCTCTTTTGGTAGCCTAAGAAAACAAGGACCTTCCCAATACAAGTCATGTTTGACAAGTTGATTAGGCATAAGACCGCGCGAAGCACAGTCGGCTGGATTTAGCGCTGATGGAATATATTTCCAGGCCGTAGGAGAAATGGTTTCTTGAATGTGACAGATACGGTTTGCCACAAACGTTTTAAACCTGTGAGGTGAAGCCGCCAACCAGCGTAGAACCACTTGGGAATCACACCATGCACAGATTTGGTTGAAGTTAAGAATATCTGAATAAGTGTTTTGAATAAAGGAAATTAGGTCGCAAAGTAAAGTGGCACCAAGAAGCTCCAGTCGCGGAAGACTGACTGTTTTCACTGGTGCGACCTTAGATTTGGCCATTACAAAAAAGGTAAGGATTTCTCCGGAAACTGACTCCATTCTGAAATAGACCGTAGCCGCGTAACCTATCATAGAGGCGTCTGAAAAGCCGTGAAGTTCAATGCTACGTGGTTGATCAATGGAAAGGCGTCTAGGTAAATGAATATTTGAAAGATTTGGAAGTTCGGTTCGAAATTGATTCCAAACATTTACGATATGCGGAGGAGGCTGAGAATCCCAGTCCAGCTTCTCCTTCCACAGATCTTGCATGAGATGCTTAGCAAGTAAAGAAACGGGAGAACAGAAACCTAAGGGATCAAAAATTTTCATGATTTGAGATAAGTTACCTCGCTTGGTGCATGGTTTATCTTCTGGTACGACCAAGTAGGTAAACGAATCTGAGATAGGATTCCATTGGAGACCCAATATTTTTACAAAATTAGGTTCGGATTTGTCGAAACGAATGGACATTTGTGTTTCTGATTCTGAGAATGAGTAGAGAAGTTCCGGACTGTTGCTCGCCCATTTTTTAAGTTCAAACCCTCCTAGGCGCAACAGGGAGATTAACTCCGACTGAAGTTCTTTGGCAGAGGCCACAGAATCCTGCCCAGTGAGCACGTCGTCGACGTAAATGTCTTTAAGAAGCACCTTGGAAGCATTAGGATACCTTTCAGACTCAAGTTTAGCTAGTTCTTGTATAGTACGAATAGATAAGTAAGGTGATAACTTAAGTCCATAAACAACTGTTCTTAAGGAGTAGGTTTGGACAGGATCATCCTCAGAAAATCTCCATAGAATATTTTGATAACGCGTGTGCTCAGGAATAATTAAAATCTGTCGGAACATTTTTACTATGTCAGTAACAAAGGCTACAGCATGAATTCGAAAATTAAGTAGAATTTCACGGACATCATTTTGCAGTTTAGGACCTGCGCACAACGTCTCGTTGAGTGAGATACCTCTGGGACTACGTTGAGACCCATCAAAGACCACTCTTATCTTCCCAGTGTTCCAGACACTGTGATGAGGGATAAAGTAGGAATTATCCAAGACATCTTTAGATATAGGCGTAGGAATAGGTATCATGTGACCAGTGTCTAAATAATCTTGAACAAAATCTTTGTAAGCTTGATAATTAGCTGAGTCTTTGAGAAGTCTAGCTTCCTGAAGCTTGAAACGTTTTAAAGCGATTGGATAGGTGTCACCCAACTGGGGTTCTAAGTTTATGAAAGGTAATGGACCGACGAATCTACCTGATTCGTTGCGTGAAACTGATTGTGAAAATAATTTTTCGCACATAATATCCTCAGGACTGTGATGAACCTTATGTGGAACCTGCTCTATCTCCCAGAAGCGCTCTAGGCAGATATCCAGGGATGGTTCGATGGAAGTGTAACAGCTTATGAGTGATTGTGGATTTTGTTGCTTTGAAGTTTCAACTTTACCAATCAGCACATAGCCAAGGATGCTATTAAAAGCACTAGGTTGTCCACGCTCTCCGTGGATAACTCCCTCTTGTAAGAGATGCGGAAAAAGTTCACAACCTACTAGGACATCAATGGAACTTGGTATATGGAAGTTTTGATCAGAAAGTTTGATATTGCGAATGTGATTCCACTTGCTCGAGTCGACAGCGCAAGAAGGAATCTCTGTACAAAGTTTTGGAAGTACTAAAGCCTCAAAATCAAAGGTAGGTCCCGCTTGACCTTGAGGTTTGATAAGACATTTCGTCTTACCTTTGGTATTGAAAGATGTCATTTGATTTAAGCCTTGAATAGAAGTAGAAAAGAAGCTTTTCGAACGACCTAAACGATTTAGACATTTTTCTAAAATAAAGTTTGCCTCTGAGGCAGAATCGAGTAAGATACGAACTGGTTGGTAATGTCCCCTTGAGTCTAACATGTCAGCTACAACGGTAGAAAGTAAAAAAGTGGAATTTTTGGAAATCATTGTCGCATGACAGTTTGTGGAATGGCTTCCTGACATAGGGGTGCTATTGGAATTGGAAAGTGGAATATTAGCGTTCTCTGGAGGATATGAATTAACACTCACAGAGGGCGCTACTGGTTGTGGAACATGGAGAAGACTATGATGTCTGGCTCCACACGTGATGCAGTTGTAGGAGGAGGGGCAATTCACGGTCTGGTGAGCAAAATGTAAGCAATTTTGATATAGATTCACCTGCCGAACATAACCCATCCTTTCCTGTGGACTTTTGTTTTGAAATTCGATACATTTCGATAATGCGTGATTCGAAGAACATAGGTAACATTTTATTTTTGGATTACAAGTTCTGTTCTGATTATTTTGTATTTGAGGGTTGCTTCGTTGATTGCTATTTTGTAAAGTATTTTGTTGATTTCTTGAATTTGAACTTTGATTTGAAATAGTTGTATTGAAAGCAGAAGGTGAATTAAAATTATTAAAACTGTTTCTCTGAAAACTGTTCTATTGAGAATTACGCTTAGTTTGAGGATGTCTAGGGGTTTGATTTTGCCTACTAAAACTGGGCATTTGCACTACAGATTCGAGCGCAACGCAATGATTTTCTATAAACGTGTAAAGATCAGTGTAGGACGGAATTTCTGAAATGTTTTTCTCTCTACTGTAGTAAAGTTCGAAATCAGTCCTCATCTTAACTTCAAGTTTTGAGAGCATCATGTTAAAAGTAAGAAAGTCCCATTCTTTTGTAGGAAAAACCAAGCTCATTTAAGATGGCTAGATTCTCAGAAAATGTATCCAACATGGAACGTAATTCTTTCCCAGAACTGGACTTAGTTGAAAGAAAGTTAATAGCATTCAAAGCGGTAGTAGCAATAATTCCTTTATTTTGATACCTCTTTACTAAGGTTTCATACGCAATGTGATAATTGCTATCTGCGAGGGGAATGGTTTTTACTAGAGAAAGGGCTTCATTCAGAACAGAACTCCGCAATTGTTGAAATTTATCTATATCACTTAAATCAGAATTTTGATGTACCATGACTTTAAATAAGTCAAACCAGTGTTGCCAGTTTTTATAATTACCATCGAAAATTGGCAACCTTGTTTGTGGAAATGATCTTGTATTTGACCTCTGAACAATATTTTGTTGGCTAGGGTTGCCTACGTAATTGACAGGGTTGGCCCTAAAAAAGGTCGTAGTACATACCCTTACATTCATAATAAAGGTTGTTAAAGTCTTTTCTAGTTTTATCCTGCTCGTCAAATGAAAGTTTAAACTCTTCGAGAGAGCCAATAATTTGGTTATGAAAATTATAGAATTGAGCATGACATTCTTCGACGTCTTCATATCTGGATTTAAACAAAAAGTGAAACGCTGTATCCGAGTTCGCTTTCAAAGCTACCTCGTGAGCTTCCGCCATTTGGTTGAAGCTCAAAAGCCTTTTGTCGCAAAGTTTTTTTCTGTTTTTGCGTAGACATTTTTGTTTTTGAAAGTTAATTTGTTTTTAAAATTACCCAAAAAAAATGCTTAAAATATAGCTTAAAATATAACCCGAATTTTAGCAAAAATTAAACAATTTTATTATTTTAATTTTATTAACTTTTTTCGAAAATTTTGAAATGAAATGTTTGTAAGTTTGTCTGTATGTTATTATTTGAACATATCCTTTAAAAAAAACTTTTATGTCTCACCAAGGATTGAACCCCGCACCTCTCGATTCCAAGTCGCACACTCTGTGCATACTACTAGCGGTCCTGTTTGAAAGTTTTTAAGAAAAAGTCGGTATTCGAAGAAACAACGAGCGCGCAACGTGACACCCACGTCACTATTCAAGCGGGATGACCCTGGTGACGGCGACACTTGCACCTGCGCGTTAACGCGACACCTGTAAAATCGATAATTAAAGGTAAGTAGATGGAAGAACCGCCTTAAAATTTCACTTTCGGCGTATTGACGCCACTTTTACTGAAAATGTAATGAACAAAGCGATCAACTTTGAAAATATGCACATTCGCGATAGTTATTTTTGAAACATAATGAAAACTTCGGTCAACTTTTAGGAAAATATGTCCAACCGGTGTGAATCAATATGGCGTGATTGCCGATAAGAAAATAGCCGACTCACTTTTGGAAATGAAATTTTGAAAATATATGGAAATTTGGAATTTTTGTAGGAAATTGGTGAACCACAGGAGTCTAGGTAGTTGGAAAAACTATTATTTGGGTGGAAGGACCATTAAATGTGCGTGCAAGTACTGAAAAATAATGGAATTTCCTTCGACAGGTCGCCGGTTTGGCTTTACAAGCACATTTA
Organism: Aspidapion aeneum; assembly: GCA_963576565.1. Taxonomy (NCBI): domain Eukaryota; kingdom Metazoa; phylum Arthropoda; class Insecta; order Coleoptera; family Brentidae; genus Aspidapion; species Aspidapion aeneum. The sequence goes on along the minus strand of OY755038.1, from coordinate 69,821,820 downwards.
AAAATAATTGTCGGTATTGACGATTGTAAATGGAAAGTTACGATACATATGGAATTTTATATGAAAAGGCACCTACCTCGGACTCTCTTGCGGCTCCAGTCAACGTTTAAACGTCCAGTTTTTCACCTCAAAATTCACTTTTTTGGGAACGTGATTTTTCTAGTGTCTTGTTGTGACGGTGGTTGTTTGCGCTCTCATCGCGGCGCTGCTGGTCCTCGCACGTGTGCGGTGCCGTGAAAACCCATATGCATATTTAAGAGCGCGAAAATTTAAATTATTTTAAACGCGCAGAAAAGGAAAAGAAAATGAAAAATAGGAAATTCATTGCTTGCACCAACAACGGATTTGGTAACAGTTACAAAATGTTTGTTATTGTTACAAAATTCTTCTCTCAGTGTGCACGTAGATTTAGTGGGAATAAGGACACTGTTGTTCTGGTAAATATACGCTATAATCTATCAGTTGGATGATGGATTAAAGCGTATATTTACCAGAACAGCAGTGTCCTTATTCCTAATAAGTCTACGTATTCGTCTATGATCTACGTGTAGTTTTGCAGCATTTAATAAAATACTCTGCCAATCTATGGGCACCTAAGCTCACACTAGGTACTATAGTTATAGTGTGAGCTAATATAATCAAAAACTGAAATATATTTTATTCAACTCCAGACTCAATTACCTTTCGTTTGATACCACACAAGCTATGTTTTGACTTAAACTCAAATTTTTTTAATCTACCCCCCACCCTTTAAAAAAAACTAAAATGTATTTTGTTTCACTCCAGACTCAATTACCTTTCGTTTGATATCACATTCGCCATATTTTCACTTCAACTCTAATTTTTGACATCTACCCCCACCCTTTTTTTTTAAATAAACTAAAATTAATTTTTTTAACTCCAGACTTAATTACCTTTCGTTTGATATCACACACGCCATATTTTCACATACACTCTAATTTTTGGAATCTACCCCCACCCTTTCATTTGGCTTGCGTTCGGTGGATTTTGTTCATTTTTAAATGGGACCATCACGGCCCAAGACCCAACTTAGGTACCAAATTTCATTAAAATCGGACAAGCGGTTTTTGAGTTATGCGGGTTGGTCGTTACAGACAGACAGACAGACAGACAGACAGCAAAACAAAAAAGTTTCAAAATTATCTGAAACGCAAAGATACATAAAAAATTTTGAAATCGGAGCAACTTTTTTTTTCGAAATAATTAGGATCACCATAGCTAACACTACTTATAGTAGTAGTGTGAGCTAATACATTTTTTTTTATTTAAACAGATTAAAAGATATGTCTAAATTTTGACAAAAGGCTGGCATACTCTCCCAATTTAGGGGTATCTAAATTTATACAATATTTGCTAAGTAGAATTAGAGTCCCTGTATGTTGACATATTTGGATATATTATATCAATATATCAAATATGTCAACATACAGGGACTCTAAGTAGAATGTAATAGACAATAGTCTATGGACAAATCAAGTTTCGTGTACAAGTCGTGCCAACTTTCTGCCGATAAGCTAACTTTGTTAAGGGCATCCCATATAGGTATCAGGTTTTGACTTGTTGTCAGTCTCGTAAATGCGTTTTTTGAAAGATATGGTGGATTCAAAATGGCGGAAGGGAGTATCTTTAAAAAAATTGTAACTTTTTTATTTCTTATCAGATTTTTATGGAACAAAGTTTAAAATACTTGCTTTGTAATGTATTTAAAAATGTATTGGTCAACATATATTTATTTTTTTGTATTTGTCAAAAAAAAATTAAAAAAAAAAGGTCATTTTTTTAAAATTTGTTTATAAAACTATTGGAGCAAGAAAAAAAAAGTTTAAATAAAAAAGATAGCTATTTTGATTCTTTATTCAAATCTGGTTCAAGCGTTCTAATGTGTTAATTAGTTTTTAAGTTATTTCCAAATAACTGGAAAAAAATAGGGGCTTTGGGGTATATTTAAAAATTATGCTATTAATGAAAACCATAAGAACTTTTTGAAAGTAACTTAAATTTGTTTAACATACCTAGCAGATCAGGTTTTCACTTAATGTCATTGTGATAATCGCGCCTTTTTTTAATATGGCGGATTCAATATGGCGGAAAAGCATATTTAAAAACAAATTGTACCTTTTTTATTTTTTATCCGATTTTAATACAGCAAAGTTTAAATTACTTGATTTGAAATGTATTAAAAAAATACTTTTTAAAAAATGTATCTTTTTTAATATTTGAAAAAAAATCGGGTGAAACTTGTGACAAAAATGATTCTATTTATTTTATTTTTTAATTGACCCCCACATACGGACGTCGGACGTCGCTAAAGGGTTTGTCAGTAATTAAACCCCACTGACTTACACATTGTTAAAAAGAAAATTTTATTTCCTACAATAAAGTTAAAATACATTTTTATCAATTGAGAGCTTAGTTTATGAGAAAATTGGAAAAGAAAAACTTGTAACAGAACTAATTTGTTTGGTGATTTGTAAAAATTGATTTAAGTTGCACAGGCCTGTGAAGTTTTAATCTGAAGATGAATCTTAAATTATTAAACACGTTTAAAAGGAAATTTTATTGTCTACAATCGACTTTAGGTCACAATTTTTGATAGAGAGCTTGGTTTTTATCACAATCGGGTAAACCCTATGTGGTTTCTTTAATTGTTTTATATTTTCTTAATAAACGGACGCCGCTGGAGAGTTTGTCATTAGCCTGACCCCACTGACTAATACATTGATAAAAAGAAAATTTTATTTTCTACAATAAACGGCAAAATATTTTTTACAAAAAGCTTAATTTTTGAGAAAATTGGATAAAACTTGTAAAAAATTGATAAATTTTGTGACTTTTCAAAATTGATTATATTTACGAACGCCCCATAATTGTTATAGATAAAACTACCATTGCCTTATTATACATCATTTAAAAGGCAATTTTATTGTCTATAACAAAGTGTGTATTATATTTTTTGATATAGAGCTCGGTTTTTAAAAAAATCGGGTAAAACCTGTAATAAACATGTTTCTTTTTTAAATTTACTTACACTACCTCAATAAACGGACGCCGCTGGAAAGTTTGTCATTAGTCGTACCCCACTGACTTATACATTGTTGAAAAGGAAATTTTATGGTCTACAATAAGGATTTGTACATATTTGTCCGTTAGCTTAGGTTTTAAGAAAATTTAAAACAAATCTAAAAATTTCAGGATTTGGGGAGTTTGAGGGGTTTTAATGTAATCTAATATAATTTTATTTTTAAATTAGATTTTACACATTTCTGACCCATTTTTATGTCATTGTGTTTTTAGGGCGTCAACTTAGTTACATTTTTAGAAATTCGAACACGACTATATAAGGAGTGGGCATAAAAAAGTTGGACCAAAAACTTGCCCGGCAACATCCAAATCGTTAGTCTGTGACCTATTCTCAGCTAGGATCCATTGTCAAACTGCGATCCTCATATTTTGCATACTCAACTACCTCTAGCCCCTGCACTATATTGTAAAAACATTCGTCGATTGATATTCACTTTCAAAAATAACAATAACAACGTTGTTTGATAATGTCCCTCAAACAACGATAACAATAATAATAGAAATCACCTGTTTTACTAACCGAATCGTAAAGACTCATTTTAATATCGGTAAAAAATAATAAATTAATAGTATTTTTTATTTGTTAAAAAAAAATAAAATGTTGAATAAAAAGCGTTAAACACTGACATATGAGAACTCCGCTGTAAAACTCTGTAAACTGAGACCAAAAAAGTTATATTTCAATACAGTAAACTATATGCATATAACCCATTATATGTTAGTAAATGTGTAAGTATATATCTTTTTCAGCCAAAACGTATTTTCCAAATGTAAAAGAAAGACTTAAAATATTAATATTATTATTATAAACACATCAGAAAAAATTGCTCTGATATTTAGTAATTGGCTGAGTTTCTTGTTACTAAGAATAATGCGAAATAAGTAGCTGAAAACAAACCATGCAACAAAACTTGCACCCAAATGCAAATTCCCCAAAACAAAATTTAAATAAAACTCCGCTTCTCCAGAGATTTATAGGCGATAAACCGGAGTTTACCTCTGGGGACAATTCACTTAAAGGAAATCCCCCACGCGAGTTTTTCAATTCAAGTATTGAGGACGTTCTTTTTAGAACCCTAGAACGAAGTCATAAAATTCTCTACTATACTTTAAAAGCTGTAGGTACTTACAGAAATTATTTATTCGATTATAACTAACATTTTACAAGCCAAAATTATCTAGGTTATCTGTGTTTTGGAGGGGTTAAAAGGAAAAAAAATTGCTTAAATTTGATCAATGGACAATTTTATCGATGTTTGCTGACTAAGAAAATAAGTTCCCAAAATCTTCACGGCAATATTAATTTTTTTACATTCCTAGCCCGCGTTTTTTGAGATAACGTCAAAAATGTGTTATTTGGGTGTATTTTGACCTATCCTAGCAATATCGTCGTGATGTCTGTCTGTGTGTCTGTTGTGTGTATATTATTTCTCTCCGTGACACGATAGCTCCTAAACCGCTGAACCGATTTTCATAAAATTTTTAGGTAAAATAATGTTCGACACTCTTACGAGCTGATTATGACAATAATTTTTTTTTTAAATGCTAACTTTTAGCAGACAGTAACAATACACTGTTTTCGGCATACAGTAGACTATATTTTGCTCAATAATTCGTGTTATAACCAAAAACTTCGTAAAAGTTTTAGTTTCTGAGATATTTATAAAAAAACTGTTTTCAAGGGTAATTTATTATCATGGCTTCACTTGTAGTGAGCTGATAGACAGCTAGGAAAGTGTCAGATCCGTTATGAATCCATTTATTTTATTTTAATACAAGGCGTATCGACCACTTCAGGGTCAAAGCGCACAAAATTTGACAATAAATTGTTTTAGTTAAATACAATGCAATAATTTACAGTATTTTAAGTTTATTCGTATTTTGTTCACTGTTACTTAAGTTGTGTTCAATTTGGTGATTATTTCTTTGGATTTGGTATTTTGGACAATCAACTAGAATACGATTCACTGTTAATATTTCACGGCACTAAGCAGCACATGTAGGTGCATTTGTTTTTTAAAAATATGTTAATGTGTGAGTCTAATGTGACCTATTTTAAGCCTGCTCGTAATTATTTCCACCCGGCGCGATTTGGGCATCAATGTCCATGGGTTTACCGATTTTGTTTTTACCCAACTGCAGCAGGGCGAAAGAAAGGGTAATGTTTGTCGATTCGGAAAAGTATGTAAATATGTATGTTTGTGTCGCGCTAGAGGCTAAACGGCTAAACCGATTCTGACAAAAAAGGTGTCGTTGAATTGCTACTGATACCGAAGGTGCTATAGGCTATATTTTTTTAAACAGGAATCAACATGGCTTTAAGGCATACAAATTATCTAAATTTCAGGCGATTTTAATGAAATTCCTTTGATCACCCATTGCAAATGTCCTCTAATTTGCTGTAGTTACTTTGTAGACCTCCTTGCTCCCACCCATCCCCCTCCTGTCATTCCCCCCACCCTAATCAAAAATCATATTCGCATAACTTGATCAAATACCAGGCAGGGCGATTTTAAAAATTCTTTCGGCATACGCTTTTAGATTTTTTTGCCAACAACATTTTACTGTTCCTTCCCCCCCCCCCTCCCCGTCACTCCCTCTCTTCTCGCCGCCCTCCGTCTTAGTAATAGTTGTAGCTATAACTTTCACAAATATAAAGCGACTTCAAAAGTGTTTTCTGCACACGCTTGAAGACTTTTTTCAAACATCATTTTACTAGTTTCGCCCTCTGTCTCCCTCTCTTCTCACCACCTTCATTATTAGTTATACCTTTCACAAATATAGAGGGATTTCAAATATTCTCTCTGCACACGCTTTAAGACTTTTTTCCCAACATAATTTTACTAGTTTCCCCCTCCCTCTCTCTCTCTTCTTCGCACTCTCCTTATTAGTAATAGTTGTAGCTATACCTTTCATAAAAATAGAGCGATTTCAAAAATTCTTTCTGGACACGCTTTAAGATTTTTTTTTACACCATTTTACTAGTTCCCTCATCCCTCTCTCCCTCCATCATCACTCAATGGAAGGTAACAATGTTCGCGTCCGTAGAAAATCTACACGTACTTTTTGGGTAAAGCTAAATGAATGGTAAATGCATAATGCTTTTTATAAGGCTGAATAAGAATTAAACCTAAAAGTTGGAAATAAAAACAATTTTAAATAAAAAAACACCCACTTGCTAAATTTACTTGTAACTATCAGTTGCAGTTGGGTACAAAATTACTCAATAACCTGATTTATAAGTGCGTAAGTGCACTTTGGGCATGATGACTAAAAGTTGAAGCATGTCGTAAATTAATAGGTATATCTATCAATTTTGTACCCATCTGCGACTAGTAGTTACAAGTAAATTTAGCAGTTGGGTGTCTTTTTTTATTTATTTATTTTTTATTACATCGAGCAGTTTAGAATTTGAACTGTTCCACTTTTCTTGCCACAGCATTTTAATTTTTGCTTTAGTCCATATTTTGAAATAACTAAACACTGATTGGTTTGTGATATAAATACTACATCTGGTGCTGTATTCTTGAATCCCGTGCCCGTACTTTAACCCAAGTGATTGTGAGAGAGGATAGCTGCACTCACCCTGCACTCGACTCACGGATCGTCAAGAATACGGCCTCTGGTGGTGAGTCTTGGATTTTAAAAAGTTGATCCTTGATGTAGAGTTCCATTGGATGTTTTGGATACATTTCCGAAATTGACTAAATTGCGATTAGTGAATCTGTAATTATTGCTGTGTACTCTGCACGATTAATTTAAAACGTTAATAAAGCTGTTCTTCATAAGTTTTTTAACTTCTTTTAAAGGCACTTACATGTACAGAGCTGTCTATGTTTTTTAGCTTGAAAAAATGTTATTAAATAAAAAACCGAAAAACAGTAACACGGTCTTTCATTTAGTTGTTTAATAAGTTGATTAAAATATTTTAGGCATCAATACACAAAACTTATGTATATATAGCAAAATTTCTGCAGGTTTGATAATATTAAGTAGGATGGTATGGTAATAAAATTAACAAAAGTGTCGCGTCCTTCAATAAAACAACTATAAATATTCCGAAAACAATGTTAAACTTGCAACAAAACCTTGTTTATACCAATTATAAAAATTTCTGTCATGAAAGGTTTCGGAAATTGTTCATTGGGTTGTGACATTACCGCCTGACTCAAATAAATGAGTATACCGCTGTTATCCGAAGGTAATTCAAGGGTCTCTACTAACGCCTATATCGAGTGCTAAGCCCCCTAAACCAATCAACAATTTACTTTTGGATCACGTCGACACAAAAACCCGAAATCCCCCATGGTATTTTTTCAATACGATTAGTCTTGTTCGTCAATAATTCTTTTGCTAAGAATGCCGCCAACTCTAAAAAGTCCTTTATTGGCTGTTTTATAAAACCCATTTTCTTCGCTTATAGAGTCGTTAAAATTTCATTTCTTGGTACCTATGTATAGAGTTTCCAAACCTATATCGTGCATGGGTAAAGCCGTGCGTTCGAGTATAGCCAGACAGAAAATGTGTGCGGATCAAAGAAAAATACGAGAATGGGATGACAAGTTTCCGGACTAACATAGAACGCAACACCATAGTGACTAAATAATAATTTATATTTCTACATAGTCCCCTTGTAAGGTAATACATTTGGCCCAACGATGTTCAACTGAAGCCTGATTTATCCAACTCGTCAAAATAGGCGTTTGTAGCTGCAATGACTTCTAAATCTGAGGTTATTTTTTTCCAGTAAAAAAAAATTTGTAGGTTTGGAAACAAATAAAAGTCTGACGGGGCTAGGTCTGACGAATAAGGTGGATGGTTTAACAGTTCAAAGCCTAACTGATGGTGCATTGTCCTGATGAAACAAAATTTTCTTTTTTGCCAAACCAGGGCGTTTTTCGCTTATATTCTGCTTGAGCTTGTCCAGTATGTCGCTGTAGTACTCTGAATTTCTTGTTCTTTCTTTTTCGAGATAATCTATGAGGAGTACCCCTTTAGCGTCCCAAAAGAATGTGGAACTGGTTCGTCCTTTGCCGTCGATTGTTTGGACTGTTGCTTAGTTTCAGGGGTATAATGATGAACCCATGTTTCATCAACCGTAATAAATCTACACAAAAAGTCCACTGAATCTCGTCTAAACAGTGCCAAATTCTCCTCTGAAATGGTTAGACACACGAACTTTTGATATGGCGTAAGCAAACGCGGCACCCATCGGACGGCTAGCTTTGTCATACCTTAAACTTCACATAAAATATGGTGAACTTGCTCTTTTGATATGCCCACAGCCTCAACTACCTCTTCCAGTCCTAATCTGCGATCTTTTAGAATTCGTTTGTGGATGGTTTGCACCATTTCTTCAGAATTTGCCGTTTTTGGCCTGCCAGAACGCGGAGCATCAGCTTTTATTTCCGTCGGCGATAAGCCTTTGATATGAAAATATTTTATCACGGCTCTTATCTCGTTTTTTTCCATCCTTTAAAATTTACACACTGTATAAACTTTCAAAATAAGCAGGACACATACTAATTGACGCACAAACACGTTGAAACAGAAAAGCAAATCGGGCCTGCTATAATAGGCTAGGCCGAAAACTTTTCATCCCAAGGATGGCCATCCTCGTGTATATATATTGTGCAATGCTCCCAGTTCTTTAGTCCTAATCTAATTGTTTTTAAATTAAAAGTAATGCACAGCCCGATTGCGTATGACGGTAGACTTCATCCATTAGGCAGTGGCGGCTCGTAGTGTAGTGGCACAGTACCATGGCACTACCGTATTTTTCTGCAAAAACGCGTTTTTTATTTTTAAAACATCTTTTTCATTTTATTTTATGCATTTATTTTTCATTTATATATTATATGAAATTCGGTGACCCTGCGTGCAATGCAGTCGATCACACTTTGACTCGAGGCGACGGCGACCCGATGAAGGGGCAATTTAAACCCAAAGCAGCGTTGAACACGCTGGCGCTGGCTGCCACTTTCTGTCAGCTCCTTCGAATAGATCGTATCTGCAGCCTATATGAGCGACAATGATAGCGCCATTTTATGCCTGGCACTGGCCATCAGTTAGTCGTCTTACTTGCATTGTTTTTGTGCGTAGAGCATGGATTTTTTAATTTACGCCCTTTGCAATACATTTCGATTATTACAGCAAAATTTTTTGATAAATTTTAAGTTATTTCATGGCGAAATTCGGGTAGGTTAGGAATTAGAAACATTTGTGCGCAACACGCCGAATTTTCTTTTACTGACTCAAAATTCTGGCACGCATTTACATAGTTTCGTGTTAAAATTTTTAAAATGCTGTTTACAACACAGAATGTTTACAAGGGAATAAAGGATTTTTAATAATAAAAACTACATAAAAACTGACGGTGCGCAAGAAGTAATATTGCGAATAGTTCCGAACTGATCGTATCAATATGGTAATTAACGTCGCCCGATGAGCTTCGAAATAAATAGAAACGAAAGCGATCAATTTCGGCAGTTTTAGAGCAAACTATCCACATTGGATGAAATTAAAAAAAAACAAAATCATTAAAAAAAAAATACCCAAGCATAAAACGTGTAAAAACACAAAATCAGAAAAAAATATTTTGTATTGTGTTATCTACACATACCAATTTTAAACTCAAGTGGCAACATCAGTCTATTCCCGTCTCTTTTGTTTCTCATTTTATTTTTTATCTGTCTATACTTGATTACACGGCCTACAGTGGCGCATCCAGGGGGGGCCAAAAACTTACGATTTTCTTGTAAGCTTGTTTTGCTGAACAATGTTGTACCTAAAACAAAAAAACGTATTATATATGTGGCTTTATTTATTGAGCAATGCTTAAATATAAAAAATATATATTTTCATTTATACAGGGTTAATGGTTGGTTTTTTGGAAAAAAGCAAAACAAGTTAAGTGAGTATTTTACGGGTTTTCTTCCTGACGCAAAAAAATTTTGGTCGACCATCAAAAGTGGTCTAGTAATATACAACTTTCTGTTTTCAGATGGAAAGCTTATGAAAGAAGAAAAACAAGAAAATAATTTTTTTTGACATACTTACATCAAACCAAATGCCAAAAAATACTATTTTTAATAAATTTTTTATAATTTATTTATAAATAACTTTTTGACATTTGCTTTGATTTATTTTAGAAAAAATATTTTTTTGTTTTTCTTTTTTATAAGCTTTTAAACGAAGTACCACAAGTGGGGTTATCCTATCTGAAAGAAAAAGTTGGATGTGAGTAGATCTCCTGTCCGGGGTCTGACGGAAAAATTTTTGCAGCAGAAAGAAAGCTGGTAAAAAAACTTAGTTAATGTGATTTTGTTTTTTTTTGAAAAACCTTAATCCGCTAGAGGCAGTATTTCATTTAAAGTCGCCACCCTGTATATTTAAACTCTATAATTAAGACTAAAATATTTTAAAACCATGTTTAGGTAGTCAATTACTTTATGCTTGAATGCGTAAAATTATAATCAATTTAAAAAGAAGCCCCCACATAAAACTGAAAAAATAATAATTTCAAGGTAATCTGGGGGAAATGCATAATTATCAATAATACTGCTGCATTAATAAATTTATAATACGAGTGCCTGCAAAATTAACCCCATACTGCTGTCAATAATGAAAATTCTTCGGATGTATCATTCAATTAAGCCGGTTTTAAATCAGGCATAATCGGCCATTTATGTCATTCCGAAGTGATGAAGGACCAAAAACTTGTTTGCTCACCATAAATTATTAATTTTTGATATTTATCATGAAATAACCAACTTAAAGGATAAAACACCGTTAGGACATTACCCAAAAATAGTTTTTTTTTGTATTTCAAACTTTGCCTTTCTTATATTATTTTCTAATTTTTAAATAATCTAAATTATAAAGAGGCTAGGTACTTTTTTATTTTCTTTTGTTCCATTTTTTCCCCTTTTGTTTTTCTGATAGCCAAGTTAGTTATTGTTTGTGTTTTGATTAAAATAATTTTATATACAGTCTTTTAGGCATTGAACGTAAAGTTTTTTTAGCTCATTTTATAACGTTTAAATAAACACAGAAACAGAAAAATTACGCTTTGGTGAGCAGAACTAGGTTTTTTTTGACTTTAGAAGAAGCTAGAGTTCATTGATACATTTGAGGGTATATTTTTGATGTGAGTTCCCCGGACATTTTTTATTTTAAGTTAATTTTCCTATAATACTTCAAATGTTGACAACAAAAACAAAACAGATTTGACGTTTTTAATGTTTTAGTTTTTTAGTATTTTCCGTTATTTAGAATGGTAGAGCCATTTAATTTCTGAAGCATTTTTTCCACTTTTGAAACATAAAAAGTAAAATTTCTCTCAGGCCGATTTCGTAGTTTTTTAAGCATAACTCGAAAACTTTTTATCTTATGGTAAAATTTGCTCTAGATACAACTTATCAATACACATATCTATTATGTATCCTGTAATTTTTTTGTAAAATCAGCATTTTTTTTTTTGCGGGTATGCGCACTCGCAAGGAGATCCCTATCACGCACGAGAAGCGGCAAGTGCGCGGAAATGTTGGTGTGTGTTGGTTTTGAAACGGTTCAGGTTGTAACCTGAAGGGAAAACTGTCGCAGGGAGTTTATTCCACAGCGATGCTGTTCTCCAGAGATATGAGTTCTGATATAATGAGGTTCTTGGTGCCTCTATTTTGACAATAAATTGATGGTTACCGTCTGTTTGACGTGTTCGCCTAGTAGGTGCAACTCTCGGGGGGATCATACATGCCAACTCTTCAGAGCATTTTCCATGATAATACCTGTAGAAGAGAGATAGATCGCCCACAGTTCTTCGATGTTCGAGACTATCCAAGCTACGGGTAAGGGTGGGGTCATTGATCAGCTTGATAGCTCGTTTTTGCACGGTGTTCAAAAGCATTAAGGTATGTTTGGGTGCCGCACTCCATATATGTGAGCAGTACTCCATAGTTGGTCGAATCTGGGCTTTGTAGAGTGTCAGCAGTTGGCTTGGTGTATACAGATGTCTTGTACGAAATAGCACCCCAAGCTTTTGGGACGCCCTTTTAGCTATATCTGCCACGCGACTGTGCCAAGACATGTTGGTCTCTGCAGTGACTCCTAAGATGTTCAACTGGCTCTGCAATGCGACAGCACTTCCAGAAAGCATGATGTTTGGCTCACCGGTGCTGGTCTTTTTTGAAAACAGGGCTGCTTGGGTTTTCTGCGCGTTGAACTGTACAAGGTTTTTGTTGCCCCAGTCCTCTATTATCTCCAAGTCGTTATTTATCTGTGATATTTCAGTTACTCTAAGGTAATGGAATTCACGTGCGGAGAGACATGTGGGTGGTATGACTGAGGAGACTACATTGCCATCATCTGCAAAGCAATAAAGTGGATTTACTGTTTTATCTATGAGGTCATTTATGTAAATCAGAAAAAGTGTTGGCGAAAGGATTGCTCCCTGTGGCACACCAGCATTTATTTCGTAAGAGTTGGAGTTCCGGCCATCCAGTGCAACATAAATGGATCTATCCTTAAGGTAACTTTCAAACCAAGAGCAAAGTCTCGGCGACAATTCCGTTGTTTTGAGCTTGTTGAGCAGATTTTCATACCAGACTTTATCGAATGCTTTAGATATATCTAAGGCAATTGTTCTTGTTTCGCCCCGTAACTCAATCGCTTTTTGCCATAAGTGAGTGACGTATGCAAGTAAATCACCAGTATATTTATATTTTCGAAATCCGTATTGCTTGTCGATAATTTTGTACTTTTCCAAGTACTTGGTTAGGTGATTGTTCACAACTCTTTCCATTACTTTTGATATCACCGGAAGTAGAGCAATTGGTCTATAGTTTAACGGATCTGTCTTTTTTCCTTTCTTTGGAATGGGTTGTACTGCGGCAGACTTCGATGATGATGGATTTACTCCTTGCCTATAAGATAAACTGAATAATTTTGCGAAAGTTGGGGTGAGTTTGCTAGCACAATTTTTGAGTACTATCGCGGGAATGCCATCTGGACCCATTGCTTTGTTTGTATCCAACTATTTAAGGGATTTTCGTATTTCTCTGTGACAAAAGGGTACCTCTGGCATACTGTGGGAAACCCTTTCAATGAACGGTGGAGTTTTTCCATTTGGCACTGTTAGGTTTGAGTTGGAGGAAAAGATTTTGGCCAGCATATTGGCTTTTTCCTCTGATGTTATGGCTAAGTGAGTATTTTTATCTGTAAGTGGTGGTATGGATGACTTGGTGAAGTTTGATCCAACGGCTTTTGCAAGAGACCAAAAGGACCTAGAACTACTTGGACAATTCAGCAACCTGTTTTTTATTCTTTGATTGTATGTTTCTTTGGCGGCGGCGTCAATAGTAATTTTGCAACTATTTCTGGCTTCTATAAATTCTGTGTGGTTTTGAGCGGTTTGTTGTCGTTTCCAAAGGTTATATGATCTGTGTTTTTTCTGTACAGCCGTTTGACACTGGCTGTTGAACCAAGGTTTTGCATTAGCTCTGCGTTTTATTGTACGTGGGATATATGCATCCATTCAAGATTACTTTTGTTATTTCATTACAGCAAATAGTGGGATCAGCTGTTTTAAAGCAAACCTCTTGCCATGGAAAATACAGGTAAAACTGTTTAAGGTCATCCCATTTTGCCGATTTATAGTGCCACATTTTACGAGGAAGTGATTGTTGGCTTGGCGGTATGAACATTTCGCACTTTGTTCTTATAAGTTTATGATCGGATGAACCAAGTGGGGTCTACTTGAATTGTGTACAAGTCAGGATTTTGTTTTGTTAGGAACAAGTCTAAAAGCGCTGCAAATTCACCCCTTTCTGAGATACTTCATCGACAAGCTGCGTTAGACCACAACTTATGGCAAAACCTTCTGCTTCCCTGCCTTCATTATCTGTTTTGTTGTGGTGTTTTAGCCAGGGTATATTGTGGACGTTGAAATCGCCTAAAAATACAATTTCCACATGTGGATAGTTAGACTGTATACTATCACAGTTTTCGGATAATGTCGCAAAAAAGTTTTGATAGTCGGTGTTACTTGGCGGTCGGTAGAGGCAGCAAATGAACTTGGTCGATGACTTTGAGGTGAATTTCAGCCATATGATATCGAGGTTCGCTGGTTCTAGCTTCTCCTCTCGATGACATGAAAGGTCATTTTTAATGTACACACAGATCCCAAAACTATGTCGAAATCGGTGGTGTAGGTCATAGCCGGGATAAAGATAGTTCACAATAGGTGTTGCAGAACTGATTTTAGTTTCAGTGAGAACAAGGATGTCAGGTCTTTGTTCTTCAAGATGTTGGTGAACTGAATTCATGTTGGTACTTAATCCTCTTATATTGCTAAAATCAATTCTGAGTTGAGTTTTTGGTCTTCTTTTAATATCTTTGCATGAAGGACCCCCAGGATCACCCGACGCCCGGAGATCCGAGTGGTCGGGTATTTTACCTCCGGAATATTTTGATTCTGGAGGCGCCATCATGCTATCTGTTACTCATTGTTGGAACCGGACTGCCAGCGCAGTAGCGGAACGTGGTGATACCACTTAGCTTTACTCAGTTCTGGCATGGTGGTATCTCACCGGTCGACGCCCAATGAGTAAAAAGCGTCTACCACCTGTAATTTTCTCAATAAAACGCAAAAAGCACGAAAAAATAACATTATATTAAGGATTATATTCTTTTTGAGACACAAAAACATTAAAAATGCAAGTGATCATTTGTTTTTATAAAAGTACACAATACTCCAAATAAAATAAAATTAGCTTGAAGAAAATCGGTTAAAAAATATAATTCACAACTTTTTTGTAAATTTTCCAAAATTCTTTATTTTTGAGGGGTCATATTGTATTTGGCATGGAGTCAACTTTGCATTAACAAAAAAAGTGCATAAAGACCTCGAAACGATTTGAGTATGTTGCAACACAAGTATCATGAAGGCTATTTTACTCTTGGCCAAGGATCAAGCAGAATATATCAAACAATTATAAAAAAACGTAAACCTATAATTGGATAATAATCACTCGCTGCCATATAAGAAAGTAATCATAATTTCAGAAATAAACAAGAAATTTTTCACTGTTTTTCATAATCTTCTTATCGGCTTTGTTGCGCTTTAAGACGACTTACACTCAAGAACAGAAAACACGTCA
Organism: Aspidapion aeneum; assembly: GCA_963576565.1. Taxonomy (NCBI): domain Eukaryota; kingdom Metazoa; phylum Arthropoda; class Insecta; order Coleoptera; family Brentidae; genus Aspidapion; species Aspidapion aeneum. The sequence goes on along the minus strand of OY755038.1, from coordinate 69,806,563 downwards.
CTTAAATAAGTTATAAAAATCAGGCAAAACTGGAAATTTAAAAAGGGTCTTTTTGCACTAATTTTTATTTGTTTATTTTATCAAAATACACACATATAACAAAAGAACAGCCACGTTTTACGAATCGGCATCCTAACGGGTCTTTGAGCCAAACGTCAACATTTTGAGGATATCCTCGTTTAATAATATATTAAGCTTTCGGCTTTTCAAACGAAAAGCACAAAAAATTTATTTTGTTTGAATTTTTTTGATAATTATTTATGATTTTTTAACGAATTACGTATTTTTTTTGTTGAGTTGGGTTGGATTAAATAAAGTCCACTGTCATAATATTAAGAGAATATATATTTTTCTACGACCGCATACGAAAATAGGGAAATTTTCACTATTTTCTCTTTTATAAAGTTGCATATTTCAGAGGCATAATTATTGTTATTTTTGTAATTTTTTTTTTCACCCATACATGTCAATATCAAAAGGGTTTTGACAAACATATTTACTTCTTTAGGGAGGACAATACTTTCGTCTCCAGGGAAGAAAATTAAAAATGTTGAATAAAACAAAAATAACAAGGAATTTTGGGTAAATAATTTGTGATCGTAGAAAAAATAGCGTAAATAACTCGTTAGAAAGTAACATTTTTACACCCGTCTGATTTTTGCACTCACCTGCTAAAAGTTTCACACTTATATGAAATATGTCAATTTTTTTGACTTTTTAATTATTATACTATTTGTTATCGTGAACGGGGCATTTGAGACATTCTAGGCTCAATGCTAGGACATTAAAAACAATGTTGAGAAAATTGCAGTTGTCAGAATTTTTTTTTAGCGTCACACATAAATTTTTAGTACCTACCTTCGATTATCAAATTTAAATTCTTCTATCAATTATAAGACATTTTACAAAATCTATTTTAGGAACCATTTTCATGCTGAAAATGTCAAATTTTAGTTTTAATTCCTTTTAGTGTTAACAGAAAAAATTATTGTTTTTTTGGTCTAGTCTATAGCGGCGTATTTTAAATATTTTTTTCGTTTGAAAACCAAAATTCTTAGAAATTCTTTAAAATTGCCTAGCTAAATTTAAAAAAATAATAATTTTCGATGCGTCGTAATTTTTGGAAATTTTAGATTGAAGCCTAAAAAATAAATACATTTTTCTGTCTAAATACATCTTGAACGCGTGCATGCAAACGCACCTTATATTATTCACCTTTTTGGCGAAAATTTAATTTAAAATTCCATTTACGGCTTCTCTTTGTAAATCTAAATAAAAGTCAGTGAGCGTTAAATAATTTAATATTTGGGAGTATTCTCACACACAGAGAAATGCCTTCTTCTATCAAACCAACGGGTCTTCTGTTTTCAAAATGTCTGAATTCGATATGGCAAAATGAATTTATTCTACCAGGAAAAAGATTATATTCTGCAAATACATCCGCTAAAAGATGTATCGTTTTAAATTAAAACATTACATTTAATTAAACTGTTTTTTTTTTTAAATTAAACAAATGATATTCTTCTCCTAGGAATTTATAATTTCTCCCGTTTTAATAGCCAATAATTAAATGTATAGAAAATTATGTAGGTTCGGTACGGTTCTCGGTTATCTCACAAAAAATCCTAAGATTCTCGGTCCAAAGTATACTTATTAAAATCAAGTATATATTTTTAAACAAAAAAGATATTCTAGATTCAAGAATAATTTCTTGTCTAAAAAATACCAATTTGAATTGCTGAATTGTCTTTCAAGAATGATCGTTTTCTTGTATAAAAATTTTATTTTCTCTGGACAGTGTTATACCACTTTCCTTCAATAACATTTTTCTGGATTGCTCTATCTAAACTAGTAGCTACTTTTTTGCTGAAAGCCAGAGCTAATTAAATAATAATATTTTGAAAATATGTAGGTTTAATAGGCACACGAAATGTTTATACAAGTATGGATAATATCCGCTCAATATTAATTATTTTGTGAAATAGACTTAACATAAATTTATTAATAGTATTTTGATGTAGAGGTGTCATATTTAGGTATAAAAATAGAACAAATCTGGCAGGTGTTTAATTAATCTTTAAACATTCACTACCTTATCAAACTAACTATAGAATATAAATTTCTCCCCAAGACCACCTGAATATCGGCCGGTTATCTTCTCCCGATTTCGTACCCCAAGGCCAACACAAAATACAGGCCGCGACCCTGAAAGAATCAGCTGTTATCGTAGCTGAATTTTACATTGGGTCTTATGGGAGAATAAAGGTTTATTTGGAATATTTTTAAAATGGCGCTACAGATTTTCACAAAATTTTAGTGAAGTATTCCCAGACACTATCGCGATATTCCACCAAATTTTTGTAGGGATGAAAGATGATTTAAAGGTTAAAATCTTCAATATTTACCATTCCTGATTTTGAATTCACCCCACTTTGTAATCTGTGTTTGTCATGCCTTTGGTTTATTTGTTTGTATTGTAAAACTTTCGATTTAATGACTTTTTACAATAAAGTTCATTTAAAATCCAAAAATACCAGTGCTAATCTTTTCAAAACGAAATTACACTACAAAAAAAATTATTCTTTGGTGTTGTAATTTTTGTAAACACATGTTTTAAAAGTAATATAAACAAAATTTAATTTTTGTGTGAGGGAAGTAAGCGGTATGAAAAATTAAGGATATATTTAACAAAAAATTGTTTTACAAGAATATAGTTTTAAAAAATCAAAATCAAATATTTATGAACCGTCGACGTCGTTCCAACTTCAATATTTTAAAGACAATCAGTTGTGGCGTGACGTGACCATCGACAAAGTTGTAGAAAGCGGCCCGTCCGTTTTGATAGCCCTTCGCCAAGGTCTGTAGAGGATAGGTTACCTGGTAACTTTCTGACCAATCAGAGCCAGTTGTTGAAGAGGGCAATGACGTCACCCGGAGTGCCCAGTTAAATAAAAAGTATTTAATATAGTAGAAAATCTTCAAGATTCTTATGTTCCTTTATTGATTTAAATGTAAAATATGACTTGTTATTTTTCTTAGTGTCTCTAATAACAATATGCATAAAATACATCAACTAACTCAAATATAAAACTTACCTGATGCCAAATATCCCAAAGGCATAATGTCTTGGGAAGCTTTTAGCCCGTTAAAATAACTACAAGTAGAAAGTATAAGTAAACTAGAACAAGTATTTAGGCTTTTTAAATAAATATTGTCCGAAAAAAAACACCACAAATTTAAAAAATATACCATCAAAGAATAAAAATACTTAAAAACACATATATAAACAATGGGCTCTAATCAAATAGTGGCACTTCAAATGACGCGCTATCACCTCTCACGCCGCTTCGACCATGGATTTACCAGGCAACCTATCCTCTACAGACCTTGGCCCTGCGTACTCTTTTAAGCCTTCTTCGCCGCCATTTTTGACATTGATAAAAATTTTCATATTACCTGTCTATCCAAATCGTGGCAAGGCCGGTCGCAAGGATAATAAAACTCGTCGTTTTCAGGACTATTAAATATACAGTGTGGAACAGCCAAATGGAATAACTTCGATAACGAATAAATGAAGGCGTTGTGGGAAAAACGCTTGCACATGTCCATTTGTATATTTCAATGCGCATTTTTTTCAAAAATAAAAAACTATATAGGGTGTGCAATGTGACAGTGGGCAATAATACCAACTTTCTTATTTTAAATGCAACCCCTCTGTATATTATTTATTTTTTGGATTCTGAAACTCCATGCTGTATCAACCTTAAAAACAGTTTTTTGTAAATATCTCCGAAACCTACCAAGTTTTTGGTTATAACACAAATTTTTTAACAAAAATTTGCGCTACAATATTCCGTAAACCGTATATTGATGCGACACTCTGTTAAAAAGTAAGCATTTTTAATAAACTTTTAACTGTCAAAAAAGTGTCATTAGCATTGATGAATTTCGACCAAAATTTAATCAGCTCATTACAGTATCGAATACTATTTTACCTAAAAATTTTATGAAAATCGGTTGGGCGGTTTAGGAGCTATCGTGTTACGGACAGAGTTACATACACACACACACACAGACAGACACGACGATACTGCTCGGGTAGTTCAAAATAAACTAAAATTACACATTACGACGTTATCTCAAAAAAAAAATTTTCGTCGAAAACAATACCTTCTCATGGCCATTGCTGTGCGTGCTAGGAAGGTAAAAATTACGCTGATCTCAAAAATTAAATAAATAGAGGGTTATCCTATAAGATAAATAAAAACTTTATGCAATATCTCAAAAACTAAAAGAGATAAATAATAACCATTTACGTCTGTCAATTCCTCAAGAAAAGATCTATATGAAGTTCTTTACCCGAAAACAGACTTTTCATAAATAAAAAAGTTATAGAATGCAGACTTTTCAAAAACATCTTGTAGCATAAAAACGGCTTGCTATATCAAGATGCAGTTTTCACCTTTGGCTTCTCATGAAATTTGAGCGTCGCAAATGGTGGTCAGTATTTTTTATCTTTCCTAGAAATACCCGAAGCCCCCCAAAAACATCGAATTTTGGACACCCTGTATAGCTTCAAGGGTAGCAAACATTAGCAATAAGTTTTATCAAATTCTTATAGCTAACATATCCAGAAACCATATATCAAATAGCCTAAAGAGGGATTTTGTTCATTTTTTTAAAACTCAAGTTAAAATTAACTGTTAAACATTTTAAACATGGGGTGCAATTACAACGATGTTACAAATATATGTTATACTTTAAAGTTTACTTTTAACTTTTTAAAAAACTTTATTTTGATTAAATACAATATAGGACTTAAACGTTATAATTGAACGTGTACTTAAGAACGATTCTAAAGAGAATGACTTAACATTACAATGATTTGAGTTTATATCAAAAAAAAGGTGCTGATTAAGCAATGGAATAATTCGTTAATATTCTAGACTTAAACTAAAGTGCAAAAGTCAGCAGAATGGTCTTCCTATCTTGAAAGGTTCTGAGAAATAAAGTGCTAATTCGGCTTGAATGCACGTGTTGTTTATTTCATGGGAAACGCAAGTCAGCAGAATAAGCTTCTTATCTGGAAGGTTCTCGGGTTTCATAGAAGGTTCTGGTTTCGTCTAAGTGTAGGCAGGATATTTTCATATAACATATATATCTTCCTAGTCATTTTTCCTTTTACAAAAATAAAAAGACACTTTTGGTACATAACACGTTAACTGAAAAATGCAAATAAATATTTAGATGTTTTGGTTAAATATTTTACAAATCTTTATGCGGTTTTTGTTCAATACCAATAAGACAAGCAAAAACAAAACCTATTGACAAACACACTGGTTATTTCTTTTATATTTTACATACTTTTTTTGATATTGCTGAAAGTGTAAAAAATATTTTTAAGTACATAACAAAGCACTGTGCGCCGGGGCCCTTACGTACCCAGTCCGACGCTAAATAAAGGTAAGGGTAACTGGCAAAACGCCTGACAAAAAACAACCTAGTATCAAAATTTTAAGTTTTTATAAAGAGTACGAAGCCAACTTCTCTGCACAAAACAAAACAATATTATTAATAGACACTTATTGGAATAAAACCTGACCTTATTTTAAAATCGACCCTATGGTGACAAATTTAGATATAAAAAGCAGCTGCTCTCTCCTTCAAATTTTGGCCTTCGTGTATTTAAAAACCGGTTTTGTTAGGGTCGGTATTTATTAAATGAAAGTTAGCGTCTTTATTATTAAATTTGGCATTGGTATGTCAATTTTGAGAGGTCAGCTGTTAGTTTTCTCTGTAAATGTGTCAAAATAAAGTCGACTCTAAAATAAAGTCAGGTTTTATTCCAATAAGTCCCTAATATCTTTTCTGTCCTCGTCCGTCGCGTAGTGCAAGCAACATTTGCTTCACACACGGGCGTTCCGAGTTCGGTTCCTGGGTAGGTACTTGAATGTTTCTGATTCTTTAACATGTTTAACTTTGGTGGGTGTGCTTTCGGGCTGTTCGGCCGTCGTCGTTGGAAATTCGTTCTCGACGTTTCGCCATCTCGAGTGGATGGCATCTTCAGGAGATGTTGACTGTTTGTCGGCTTCTCGAAGACTGGTGGTTAGTCTGTCGCGGGCGCAGGTTATATACGCTATGGTGGGCGGGGCATATATCAGAGCTGGTCGGTGATTGGTCACATTCCCTTGATTCAGTTTTGTTATTGTAAGCGAGCCGTTTAGTGTTTTTAAGAACCGGTACCCATGTTCTGTTAATTTTAAGAGTTTCTTCAGATCTGTTGAAGTTCTGCTGGTGTTTATGAATTTCGATTGCTTCTCTATAGAGTCTTGGATAGTATGAAGAGGAGGCGCAGAGAACTTGTGTGTCTTCGAATTTTATTCGGTGGTCTTCATTGTTTAGTGTGTGGTCTGCAACTGCGGGTTTTTCCGTATGTCCGAGTCGACAGTTGGCTTTGTGTTCTTTGATTCTTGTGTTTACGGACCGTTTGGTTGTTCCGATGTAGACACTTCCACAGGTACAGGGAATGCGGTATACCCCCGAAGAACTTAGTGGGTTCCTTATATCCTTCGCAGATCTGAGGTGGTTCTCGATCTTCTTAGATGGCTTGAAGATCGTATTTATGTTGTGTTTTCCCAGAATACGTCCGATCCTATCTGTCACTCTAGGGATGTAGGGCAGAAAGGCTCTTGAAGTAACTTCGCGGCTGCTCAGTCCATTGCTACTGTTACTTCTAGTGCTCGGCTTTGGTCGTATACATTTATCTATGTCGCTTTGAGTGTATCCATTTGCGACCAGGGCGTTTTTAAGATGGTTTAATTCTTTGTCTAGATGTTCTGGTTCGCAGATTCTTTTCGCCCTCTCTACCAATATTCTTATTACCCCTTTTCGTTGGCACGGGTGGTGGTTAGATGTGTTGTTTAGGTAGCGGTCTGTGTGAGTAGGTTTTCTGTATACGGTATGTCCTAGTCGTCCCTCTTTCCTCGTTACTAGTACGTCAAGGAATGCTAATTCTCTGTTGTTCTCTGTTTCCATTGTAAATTGTATACTGGGGTGTATGCTGTTAATGTGGTTGAGAAATTCATTAAGGCTGTCTCTACCATAAGGCCAAACGACAAAAGTGTCATCTACATATCGAAACCAGACTTTGGGTTTATGAGGGGCATTATTCAACGCCTTCTCTTCTAGTTTCTCCATGAAAAAGTTCGCAATCACTGGCGATAAAGGGCTACCCATTGATACTCCATCGATCTGTTCATAAATTTCTTCATTGAAGGTGAAATATGATGTCGTTAGGCGGATTTTAAACAGGTCGGTGATGTCCTTCGGAAAAATGTGTTCCACTTCCCTCATTGCCTCGGCCAAAGGTACCTTCGTGAACAAAGACAGAACATCAAAGCTAACTAAGATGTCTTTCTCGTCCATAACGATGTTTTTGATCTTCTCAATAAAGTGGGTGGAGTCTCTTACATGCGAATCCGTTAGTCCGATGTGGGGTTGCAAGAGGGAAGCAAGATGTTTCGCAAGTTTGTATGTTGGTGAGCCTATAGTACTGACAATGGGACGAAGAGGCACATCGTTTTTGTGGATTTTTGGTAGTCCATACAATCTCGGAGTCAGGGCTTCACTTTGGCATAGCATCTTCTTGACTGGGTCCTCCAATGAAGAAATCTTAATTAAGTGATTCACTTTTTTAATTGCGGGTTGTGTAGGATCTCTTTTTAGCTTCTTGTATGTTGAGGGTTCTAAAAGATCGACCATCTTTCTGTTGTAGTCATCCCTGTTCAATACTACAGTGGCGTTTCCTTTGTCGGCAGGCAGTATCAGAATGTTTTCGTCTTTGTTGAGATCCTTAATAGCTTTTTCTTCCATCCTTGTAATGTTGCGTTTTGGTGGTTTGGCTTTTCGCAAAATCTGTGAACACTCCGTGCGTATTTCTTCTGCCTGAGCAGACTAACCACCAGTCTTCGAGAAGCCGACAAACAGTCAACATCTCCTGAAGATGCCATCCACTCGAGATGGCGAAATGTCGAGAACGAATTTCCAACGACGACGGCCGAACAGCCCGAAAGCACACCCACCATTGGACGATGGCCGCGAAAGCCTTTCACAATTTGTATGTTTAACTTTGCTATAACTTTGCCAAACTGGGAGACTGACCAATTGATTGGAAAAGTCCCAGTATAAAAAAAATCAATTTCTACTCTAAAATGTCTTTAATGCCAATGTTGACAAAACATATTGGCGAACGAAAATTCCTAATAAGTTATTTATTTTTAGATATTTGAAAAACCATTTAATAAACAATAAATTATAAAATTTATAACAACAATTCAATGCACGTAACGTTGTAAATTGCCTCTTAATTATTCAGCGCTTAATAACTGCATGGCCTTATATTTTCCGATGTATGGCAGTATAGAAATAATGGAAAAATTCAGTCCATTTAAAAATGGTGCGTTTTTTTTATTTAGGCAACTTTCTCCGAAGATGAAAAAAAAATGTTTTGGTAATGTTAAGTAGCTGAGCTGTCAGCTAGACTTCGCCCTTTGAAAAGGGCTTTATTGATTAGTAAATGTTTAATTTCGAGCAATATTATACATGGCATATTTCAATAAAGACAATTTATTATTATTTTAATTATTTAAATGAGTTAATTGATTAATCTAAGGAAGGACACACAAAGAGAGTCTACTAGGAAAAATAACGGGTTTATATTTTAGCACTGCGTATGGAGAAACATAATGCCAGTCAGAAGGAAAATGACTAAACTGGTTATAAGAAGATATTCCTTTGGTTGAATTTGTCATAAAATTGTTAAATATAAAAACAGAGGAAAACACAGAAACCTCTGGATGTTAAGTTAGATTTATGAAGGCAAACGCATAACAACCTAACTACCGCATTGACGGTTCTACTGGAAGGAGAAACGGGTAAAGGGCTTACTACTTTCGATAAACTGAAAAAATAATATTTTTGTTGAATTGTTTCATTAGAATCCAGGAAATGTAAGCGCAGAAACAATATAGAACATACAAAAGTACTCAAGGAAGAAATCGCCTGGGGAAAAAGTGCACACGGAAAAAAGCGCACAGAGGAAAAACTTAACTTAAACAATAATTATTCCGGCAAACGAAACAGAAAAAAGTGGTCTCTTCATCTTAATCAAATCCAAAAACTTGATCAAAGTATTGCAATATTACATGGTACATTGTCTAAGCCAACAAATAAATTTACTTTTAAGGACTACTTTGTAAAGCAACGTTGACATCATTCAGAAAATTTTCTATATTTTTAAAACAGCAATTTTTTGTGATTTCCAGCGGTTTTTGCATTTTCTAACCAGGGATAAGTAGGTCTAATCATGTATACAAATTAGTTTTTCATTTTATGTGCCGGTGTAAATATAACTTACGACTTTAGGGTAAGAAAAAAAGTCTAATTGCCCATTTATGCTCTTAGGATAATTATGAACCTATATGGACGTGAAGTTTTAAACAAAATTTATTTATATTCCAAAAATTTTCAAAAAATATTAAAACAGTTCTGAAATAATAAAAATTCTCGAAGTTTTAAATAGTTTGATATCTTTTAAAGTTTTTATAAATTTCAATAAAAAAATTTCAAATATTTTTAAAATTATAAAAACATGTTTAACATTTTTAAAACCTCACATATTTACAAGTTTCAAATACGTACAGGGTGTTTTGTGTGACTTTTGTTCCAAAACCGACGTTGAACTACCGTTATATATGGCAAATTTTTGAAAGAAAACAATGCAGCACTGGGCGCCAGTAGTGCAGTTTTCGTATTCTTTTGGGTAAACTGGTACAGAGCACTTGTACTGAGATATACTGAGGATAGATGGTGCACACGAATTAATTTCACTCGAATTACACCGTACCAGAAACCACTCATGTAGAAAATTATATTTAGTTAAAAATTATGTTATCTGGTATACCACATTAATGTATGTCTAAAGATACTGAGAAATTGACCAAAAATAATTTCTGTTTATAACTCTCGGGAGTCATATATACACACCTCGTGTGTACGAAAAATTTTCTTTTTAATTTTCTATTACGCACATATCGCACCTTTTTCCATCTTTTTCTTTTGCAAATTTATCTAAAATTGTAAAAAATTATTTTTCGTTATAAATATATTGTTGGAAATGCAAAAATTTTATGCATTTAAAACTTAAAATATATTTTTCATTATTTCTAATTTAAAATTTGACTAGTTTCGGCTGTCTACTGTAAGTGACAAACTTCATATACCTTTTTTAAAAAGTGAAAATCTTAAAATTTCAAGATGTGTCACTTTCGTTCTGAGGGTGCGATGTGTTGGTTAGAAACTGACCAAAAATAATTATTCTCTTTCTAACAATCGAGAGTCATGCATACATACCTCATGTGTAAGAAAAATTTCCTTTTTGATTTTCTATTACGCTCACGCTGCACATTTTCCATCTTTTTCTTTTGCATATTTATTTAAAATTGAGAAGTTCCTTTCCCCCAAAAACTGTGGGGCATATTTATTTTTGGCTGCTGGTCTGTCCCGGGTAATTCATATATATATATATAGATATATATATATATATATATATATATATATATATATATATATATATATATATATATTAACATAGTGGCAAAAATAGGGGACGACAACCAATTCCATATTCCCAAATAAAAACACATTTTCTCCACTAGTGCTCCACCCGCTCTTAACTTTAACTTTAAAACTTTATTTAGCAAGAATATGCTACAATTTTAACATTAGTAAAGTTAATTATATTAAAATCTAATTGTTAGCTATATAAATATTAATAGACATGCATCAAACCTAAAAAGTGTCATCAGCAGGGGGGGCTCGCATGTGCGACAAGGAGCAAAAAACTGACTAGCCACAGACACGTGTTTCGAACTTATTGTGATCTCTTCAGTGTGGCATAATTCAAAAGCGGACTATAACGCCTGACCAGCATAATTAAATTGAAAACTAATCCATTTCTCAATGTGGAGTATTGTAAATACAAAAAATAAAAAATCGTCTTCTCCACTAGTGCTCCACCCGCTCTTCATGTATCGAACCTAAAAAGTTTCATCAGCAGGGGGGGCCTCGCATGTGCGACAAGGAGCTAAAAACTGACTAGCCACAGACACGAGGAGATCACAATAATTTCGAAACACGTGCCTGTGGCTAGTCAGTTTTTTGCTCCTTGTCGCACATGCGAGCCCCCCCCTGCTGATGAAACTTTTTAGGTTCGATGCATGAAGAGCGGGTGGAGCACTAGTGGAGAAGACAATTTTTTATTTTTTGTATTTACAATACTCCACTTTGAGAAATGGATTAGTTTTCAATTTAAAAACACATTTTTTTTAGGGTTTTATACTTTGTATATTTGTTTAAATATGTTTCTTTTAAATCTGGCTATTGATATTTCAGATACTTTTTGATCCCTTTAGTATTTAGTATGGAACTTTGCGCTGATTAACCATGATCAGTGGCGGCTCGTGAGGTAGTGCCACGGTACCATGGCACTTGAGGTAGTGCCACGGTACCATGGCACTACCGTATTTTTCTGCAAAAACACGTTTTTTATTTTTAAAACATCTTTATTGGCTTTTATTTTATTTTATGCATTTCTTTTTAATTTATATAGTATATCAAATTCTGTGCAATGTAGTGGATCACACTCCGATTCGAGGCGAGGCCGACGTATGAATCAACTAAAACCCAAAGCAGCGTTGAACACGCATAGCATTGTTTAAATAGAAAAAATCAAAGAAATTTTGTGCCTTGCACGGGCCATCAGTTAGTCGTATTGCTTGCATTGCTTCTGTGAGTGGAGCATGAATGTTTTAATTTACGCCCTTAACAATACATTTCAATTATTAGAACATAATTTTTTCATAAATTTTGAGTAATTTCATGGCGGAATTCGAGGGCCTGGGTAAGTTTCCTTAAAAAAATTGATTTAGAAACCCCTAACATAGCAGTTAAGTTTTTTAATTACTTGTGGGTAAACATTTGGGCGCAACACCCCGAATATTTTTTTACTGACTCAAAATTCTAGCACTACCATGTTGACACGAGCCGCCGCTGATTATGATTTTTGATAAAAAATACATGGTGGATCCAAAACGGCTGACTTTCCCATTTATGAACCAATATGTATCAAATAGGAGAGTTAAAAATATTACTAATTTAAACGTACGATAAAGCTTTTCTTGGTAAGTTTTGTTAATTTGCTTTAAATGTATATGTATCGAGCAGTGTTGTTTCCTTTTCCCCGTTTAATTGTTATAACTATCTATTTAGGCAAATTCTAAAAGTTTTATAAAAAAGTGGATAAAGGTATTTCATACACCAATTTATATAAATTTTGTCGGTAGATCCCTAAATTTTTATTAACGAGTTAATTGAAATAATTTGAATAGCTTGCTTATAAAACTTGCATGTCAAAATTCTGCAAGATTTCTAACATTTTTGACGGTGATACAACAATAATTAAAATCTTCAAGTTTTGCCCGTTTAGGATTTATAACAAAATAACCATAAAAACAATAATCTTGCACAACATTTCTAAAGACTTCATTATTATTTATATTTCTGTCACCAGAGGTTTAAGAAAATGTTCATTGGGAATGCTCTGAAAATGTGTTCTTAAATCCACGAAAATACAAATTTTGTACTTATTCTAAATTTTGTCGTTATATTGGCAATATCCACTAAGTCAATTTTTTCTCTATAACGACTCTCGGTTATAACGACCGAAATTAAGCGGTCCCGTCAATGTCGTTATAACCGATATTCACTGTATATCAATCTATAAGATGTCTGGAAACTAATATTTCTAAGATATATTTTATAAGATATCTTGTAGATTAGATTAAGAAAGTCCTTAGATATTTTAACATACAAATACATACCCATTTAAGATTTATACCTAATCTTTAGTCCAGTGTTAACAACCGAAATTTGTCTGCAGAAATAAAAAATATATAAATTTATGAGATGTCTGGAAACTAATATTGCTTAGATATCTTTTGTAAGATATCTTGTAGATATCTTAAGAAAGTCCTTAGATATTTCAACATAAAAAATACATACCTATTTAAGATTTATATCATGCGTAGTAAACATTACAAATTTCTCAGAGCAAACAAAAAATGCTTTTTTTGGAAACAAAATTTCTCCAATATAATACGGAACAAGCCCTCACCTTTGTTTATTAAGCTATTTTAACAATTTTGTCCAGTATACAGCTTTTAAAATTATGTATGCAAGTAGATATTGTAGAGGCTTATAATTGCCTAGTTTAGTACTTTATCATGTAGTTTGCATGCTTTTCAGAGTAGGCTATAATTTTTAAAATAATGTATAATATAGGTAGATTTTAAATTTCAGATAAGAGTGCATAAATTGCGAAGGGCTGGCTTGAGTGTGGTTATGGGCATAAATTTTATGTTTGCTAAGTACACCCAACAACCAAAGAAATATTTTAAAAGTTGTTCTAATAAATACTGTTTGAAATACCTAATGAATGACATAAGTTATTGGTGGGAATCTTAGAAAATTGCGGGTTTAATGTTCGAAGGTAAACACTTTTGCCCATAGTAACCGGTTCCAGAGGTGCCTATTAAAACTCAAATTACGTCTAAATTGAGTTTTCATACCTTTGACAGTGGAAAAGAAAAATTATAGAGGTCAGTAGAATGGCTTAACGAGTTAATACCCTGAGAATTTCTCGTTCTTGTATTGAGACACCACACACATAATAATATAATATGGGTAAAAGTTTTCCGTGGTCTTTGGTGACTTAATGAGGGAGCGTTTGCGTATAGAGCAAGAAATTCAGGGTTCGAGTCCCGGCCAAAGTAAAACTTTTTATAATTTTTATTTCTTTAATTTTACTTGTTGTTTATAATTTATTCATATAATGCGAATATCCTGTTCTAAACTGGTAATGCCTTTTCGGGTAAAAGAGTGGTGCGAGAAAATTTTTGTTTTCGGAATAAATTTACGACAATAGGGTGTTTGACAGTAGTAAAAAATATATATATTGTTACGGGTTCACAACGACAAATTAAAACTCGCAATTGTTGAAAACGATACGTCAATTTATTTCGACAAATTATGTACAAAAAAACGCACTTAAACTTACTAATAACTTGGTAATAATTCACTACTATAATCGGTCTATTAACTAACAGCACGTTATCTGCGACTGACTGCCTGGTGCGCGACCCCGGCCCTATATATAGGATCGTCCATCTCTCTCGAACTTTCCGGCAGCCTTCGACATCCGGAAAGTTCCCGCACTACCGCGACCGCAAGCCACAGACAACGCAACTAAAACCTAGACTAAGAATACAACCTTAAGATAAATCGACCTAATACTACACTAAACCTAAATAAATTCGAATTATAAAATTTAAATAACTTAAATTTGTAACACTATCCTCCTCTTCAGGTTTGATCGTCTCGATCAACATTTCTCAGGTAAGGTTTTAGTCTGTCTAGATGAACAACTTTCATCTTGGACTTCGGGCTTCTCTGGATTCGGTAGACTACATCATTAATTCTCTTAACAACTTTATAAGGCCCTTCCCATGGTGGTGTCAACTTAGGTGATCTTCCTTTCTTGCGTTGAGGATTGTATAGCCAGACTTGATCATTCTCTTTGAACCCTGAAGAGTTTGCTTTCAGGTCATATCTCGCTTTCATGCGGTCACTGGCTATTTCTATTCGCTCTCTAACCACTTCATGGATATCGTGCAGCTTTTGCCTTAAACGTTCGACATAGTCATTAACCTCTAAGTATGCTTCTTCAGGTGAACCAAACATGATATCACATGGTAAACGCAGTTCTCTACCAAACAGGATACTAGATGGAGTAGCTCCTGTCGTATTGTGAATGACAGTTCTATAGGCCATCAAAAACAATGGAATATATTGGTCCCAATCTGTTTGGTGCTCATCAACAACTTTGCAAAGATGTTCTTCTATTGTTTTATTTAATCTTTCAACCATGCCATCTGACTGCGGATAAAAAGCAGTAGTCCGTGTTTTATGTATTCCTAAAAGGTCACAGAGATTCTGGAAGAGCTTTGATTCAAAGTTTCTTCCTTGATCTGAATGTAGTTCCAAAGGAATGCCAAATCGGCTTAAAACATCATTTACCAGAACTTCTGCAACTGTAGCGGCCTCTTGGTTAGGCAAAGCAAAAACTTCTGGCCATTTGCTAAAATAATCCATGACAACAAGGATGTATTTGTTGCCCTTTTTAGTTTCTGGAAATGGTCCGGCCACATCAATAGCAATGCGTTCGAATGGCAGACCTACGTTATATTGTTTCATTTGACCTCTGGACCTTGTTTTGGGACCTTGGCTGGCTGCACAAGTCGAACATCGGCGGCACCAGTTTTTCACATCTTGAAAGTAATTGACCCAATAAAATCGGTTTCGAATTTTGTCCATGGTTTTATTTATGCCTAGGTGCGCGCCTGATTTTCCACCATGGCATTCGGCTATTATATTGTCTACCATGCTCCTAGGAACCACTACTTGATTAATCACAGTAAGGCCATCGGCACTTTCCCAGGCACGTTTAAGGATGTTTTCTTCTACTATCAGTGAATCCCATTGTGCCCACAGTGATTTGAATATCACTCCTTGGTTTGCGATATCTTGCCATGATGGTCGTGGCTTGTTCTCTTCTTTCAATCGCAAGATAGGTCCTACATCTTTGTCGTTAAGTTGTGTGGTTCTAATCGAAGCCGACATCCATTCTTCATCTGGTTCTAACTTTATCTGGCGCACGTAGGTAATTCCTTCTTTCTGGTCAATTTTCCTGCAATGTTTACAATCCTCGGGGCAAGGTCTTCTGGACAATGCATCTGCATTATTATGCACCCTTCCCGCTCGGTGCTTAATTCGATAATGGTATTGTTGTAGCTTTTCTATCCATCTCGCGACTTGCCCCTCAGGTTGTTTCATTTTCATGAGCCACTGTAACGCAGCATGATCCGTTCTAATCAGAAACTCTTGTCCGTAGAGATATTTGTGAAAGTGATCTACGGATTTAACTATGGCTAGGAGCTCCTTTCTAGTAACACAATAATTTCTCTCTGGTTTGGATAGCTTCTTGCTGAAAAATTCGATGACCCGTTCTTCTCCATCTTGTACTTGGGAGAGTACTGCTCCTATGCCATCGTTGCTCGCATCAGTATCTAATATGAATTTCCCTTTTGGAATGGGATATGCAAGAATCGGACTAGAACATAATGCTGCTTTTAGTCTTCTAAATGCTTGGTCACATTCGGTATTCCATTTGTAAGAAGCTTTATCTTCTGTAAGTCTATGTAACGGAGATGCTATTTTGGCGAATCCTTCTACAAATCGTCTGTAGTATGTACACAGACCCAAAAAGCTTCTCAATTCATGTTTGTCACGAGGTTGAGGCCATTCTTTTATTGCTTGAAGCTTCTTTTCGTCGGTGTGGATGCCTTCTCGGGAAACGACGTGACCCAGGAACTCAACTTTTTCTTGGAACAGAAAACATTTCTTTGAGTTTAATTTAAGATTTGCGTTCCTGATTCTTGAGAATACTTCTCGTAAATTATCTAGATGTTCTTGAAATGATTTCCCCATTACTATGACATCATCCAAATAGACTAGGCAGGTTTTGCAAGTAAGGCCTCGTAGAACGACTTCCATTAGTCTTTCAAATGTAGCTGGGGCATTGCACAGGCCAAATGGCATCACATTAAACTGATAAAGTCCACTTCCAGCAGAGAATGCAGTCTTCTCTTTATCTCTTTCAAAGATTCCTACTTGCCAATACCCACTTTTCAGGTCAAGAGTAGAAAACCAATATGATCTTGCCAACGTTGTTAATGCGTCGTCTATTCTTGGCAGTGGGTAACTATCTTTCTTGGTCACATCGTTAAGTTTCCTGTAGTCGACACAAAATCTAGTACTTCCATCCTTTTTAGTGACCAACACCACAGGAGATGACCAAGGACTTGATGACTCTTCAATAACACCGTCGCTGAGCATTTTATTAATGAGATTGTGAACTTCTTCTTGCTTGGCCATTGGTAGTCTTCTTGGGGGTTGTCTTATCGGTTGGGCATCGCCAGTGTTGATAGCATGTTGAATAAGGTTTGTGCGTCCCGAACTACTCCTAGTTTCGAAGATATTACTTTGTTCTTCTATAAACTCTCTCGCTTTACTATATTCTTCTGGAGTGAGATGTTGCCAAGTTGACTCAAATTGCTGAAGTACCTCCATTGGTAACTTGCTTGTATCCTCGGAAGTTAACTCTTCACATCTTGTTACTTTCTGTACTGGTTCAAATAATGCTACCACCTCCCCCTTATTAATTTTGACACTATTTGGGAAAATATTGGCGACTCTAATCAGGATGTCTTTATCGGTTTTAACTAGTGACTTTGCAACGAGGTAGGTGTTGGGTAATTTCTGTTGGCTTATGAGTCCGACACAGCTTGATGTTTTACTTTCTAGCCTCCCAAAAATTATGGTCTCACTGTTACCGACCAGTCTTGTTGTACATACTGCCACGACATTTATTGGTTCTTTATTGAAGTGACTATTTGACAAAATGAACTCTTCATTCCCAAATCTTAGGGTATTAAGTTTATTATCAAACGCAAATCCATGTTTACTTATCAAGTCCATTCCCAAAATAAATTCGTCTTCTATTTCGGCAACCAATACAGTGTGGCGAATCTTCAATCTTCCCAGCTGTAGGTCTATATCTGTCTGCCCCAACACGTCGGCGGATTTTCCAGTCACAGTCTTAAGTGTTATTTTTTTTTCTATTGGTCGAATTTTATATCTCGTTGCAATTTTGAACTTAAGCAATGATATGGCAGCACCAGTGTCTACTGTTATATTAACTTTTCTCCCATTAATGAGTCCGTCGATGTTAAGACTGTCAGCAGTATGTTTTAGGCTCTTAATAGAGTAAATTTTGGGGGCTCTATTCCCATTAGCCAACACCCGCCCCTCTGCGTTGACTAGTTTTAGTTTTCCTGATCTCTTCTTCGGTACTCTGTCCCGCTAGATGGTGAGCGAGACCTTATTTGGACGCGACAATCGCGTTGAATATGCCCTGTACGTCCGCATCTGAAACACTTTACATTTGGAGGGGATCGTCTGCTTTCTTTCAAAGAGTCAATCTTCTCTATCAGTGATTGAAACATTTGGTTTAGCGTTTTTGAGTTGACCTCATGTCCACTGCTCATTTCTTCTCCCTCCTGAATTGAAACAGCTCTTACTTTTGGCCTGGACATATTACTTGATGACTCAATTTCAAGGGCTCGAATCAACACTTCACTGCTGTTATGGAAGCGTTCTCGACGAAGTAACTTTGCTAAGTCCGTATCTCGTAATCCGTTAATAAAGCGATCTACCGTGAAGGGATCTTTGTAATTTTCTGGCATTTCTGGGTAAGCTAAATACATCAGCCTCCTGATATCTGCTTCATACTCTTGCAATGATTCTCCTGGTCTTTGTTGACGAATATTTAATTCTGACCAATGTAAATTTCGCAAGTGTTCGTCTCCATACCTTCTTTCTAACGCTGCCACTAAAGCATTATAATTCTGTTTTTGTTCGAATGGAATGGACCGTAAAAGTCCCAGAGCAGGTTCTCGTAGAGCTACTAACAAAGCTCTAGCTTTTTCTTCATCATCCCAACCATTTGCAGCAGCGGCAGCTTCAAACTGTTGTTTGTAAGTAGACCAGGAAGACGTACCATCAAAATTTGGAGGCTTAATGTTTTGGTTGGAATTTACAACACATCCTTGAGCTTTTATTTTGTTGTGTTCTTTCTGAAGCTGTATAAACTGTTTTGACATGTCCTGGAATTTTTCTTCTATGGTTTGAAAAACTTCTTCCCTAACATTCTGTAGTTTGGTCTCCACTTTTTCTTCAACATTTTGTACCTTTTCCTCAACATTTTGTACCTTTTCTTCTACATTCTGCAATTTATTTTGTACCTTTTGTTCCACACTATGCATTCTTTGAGTTATTTCTTCCTTAAGATCTTCGGTTGCACTCTTGAACTCTTCTCTCAGCTGTTCGGAGTTGCTCTTTATTTGATCGAAGTTTTCTTGAATGTCATCTAATCTTTGCTCAAATGTCTGTTTCCTATCGTTCTGGTTTTGTTCGATGATCTGTCTCATATCATTCTGATTTTGTTCAATAGTGTGTTTCATGTCGTCCATGGTGTGTTTCATATCGCCCTGGTTTTGTTCAATGGTCTGTTTCATGTCGTTCTGGTTTTGAGCCATTTGAGCTGCTAGAGCCTGCATCATTTTAGTTAAATCTTCCATCTTGGCCGATCCTTGTCTAGTAAGCATCAACTTCCTGATAAATCACTTAAAACGTCTATTTTAGGGCTATAAAGCGAATGTCGAAGTCGGTTTTTCAATATCTCTTCCAATTCTTAAATAGAACCTAATGGAATGTTCTGGAATATACTAGTAGATGCTACTCTTTCTGCTACTAGGCAAATGTAGAAGTCACTTTTTGATTATCTCTTTTGGTTCTCGAATAGACCGTCGTAGAATGTTATGGAATATTCTAGAAATAATTTCTAATTCTTACTTTTAAAATAACTAAGCTACTGTCGAAGTCGGTATTTGTATATCTCTTCTAGTTTTTGAATAGAACGTCGTAGAATGTTATGGAATCTTCTAGAAATTCTTTCTAATTCTTACTTTTGAAATAACTAACCTAATGTCGAAATCGGTATTTGTATATCTCTTCTAGTTTTTGAATAGAACGTCGTAGAATGTTATGGAATCTTCTAGAAATTCTTTCTAATTCTTACTTTTGAAATAACTAAACTAATGTCGAAATCGGTATTTGTATATCTCTTCTAGTTTTTGAATAGAACGTCGTAGAATGTTATGGAATCTTCTAGAAATTCTTTTTAGTTCTTACTTTTGAAATTACTAAGCTAATGTCGAAATATCTTTTTGGATATTTCTTCTGGTTTTCGAATAGAGCGTCGTAGAAAGTGATAGAATGTTCTAGAAATTCTTTCTGATTCTTACTTTTAAAATTACTAATCTAATTTCGAAGTCGGTATTTGTATATCTCTTCTAGTTTTTGAATAGAACGTCGTAGAATGCTATAGAATATTCTAGAAAATCTCTCTAATTATCAATTTTTGGACTGTAAAGTTAATGTCGAAGTCGGTTCTTAAATATCTCTTTTAGTTTTTGAATAAAACAATATCGAACTTCTTCGAATATTCTAGAAAAATCACTTACTGTTTTTCTGTCCAATTGTCCTATCCGGTGGTAATATGTAAGGGTAGTCTTTGCACTATTCAGTTCCGAATATTCTGGTAAAATCACTTACTGTTCTAATTGTCCTAGCCGGTGGTACTGTGTAAGCATAGTCTTTGCACTATTTATTTCTTTTAATCTCACTTCTGACACCAATTGTTACGGGTTCACAACGACAAATTAAAACTCGCAATTGTTGAAAACGATACGTCAATTTATTTCGACAAATTATGTACAAAAACACGCACTTAAACTTACTAATAACTTGGTAATAATTCACTACTATAATCGGTCTATTAACTAACAGCACGTTATCTGCGACTGACTGCCTGGTGCGCGACCCCGGCCCTATATATAGGATCGTCCATCTCTCTCGAACTTTCCGGCAGCCTTCGACATCCGGAAAGTTCCCGCACTACCGCGACCGCAAGCCACAGACAACGCAACTAAAACCTAGACTAAGAATACAACCTTAAGATAAATCGACCTTATACTACACTAAACCTAAATAAATTCCAATTATAAAATTTAAATAACTTAAATTTGTAACAATATATTTATTTTTAGATATCTCTTTATGTCTTGGTAATGCTAAAAACAAACTTTTTTGTTAATTTTTTCTCAAATTCAGAGTCCTTTTAATTAAATAAATTCATTGAATTAAAACAATTAGCCACGTGATTCAAAACAGGCGGTCTATCAATCAGCTGCAAGTGACGTCACAAACCAGTAAACGCCTCGAACGAACCTATTTTCTGTGTTATTTCCTATGGATGGTAATGTTTGCTTTGGTTTAAAATCCGAATTCTCGTCCTAAATTAGATTTTATTTTGTGTTTTGCTTATAAAAAATATTTTTAATGGCAAACGGATTCTCCAAAGCCGATAGCTCTAACTTCTTTGCCAACAACAGTGATTTTTGTTCTGCGGAATTTAGAAACGTTAAAATGTTGATGTAAGTATTCGATGAGTTGTTTTGTATATAACTGAAAGTCCTTTTATGATATTCCTCGCCTACTTTTACTAATTTAGATTTTGATGTTTTGCTTTTTTGTTTAATATGCCACTTAAATAGATTCAATTAAATACCCAATCATTATTATTTTAAGCATTAAGAAACAATCAAAAATTGCAGGACAGGGAGGCAAAAAGTATACAACGGCCAGCAATACTTGAAGTACTACAAAGGTTACACTGCATAGTCCTGCGTAGGTACTGCATAGTCTTGCCTATGCGCTGCCTAGTCTTGCATATGCACTGCTCAGTTCTACATTTAGCCTGCATGTACACTGCCTAATCCTGCATTTAGAGTTACTCCCTAGTCCTGCCTAATAACTACTTAGCACCGCCTAAAAATTTGTACACCTTTCTGCCTATTATAGTTGTTTACTCCTTGTAATAAACATAACCTCAACAATTTCATCGTCATTTACGAAATAGTTATATATATTATAGACAACGTGAGAAAAATTAATAGAAACAATTTAGCTATACTCACATCAAAGTGATCTTCACAAATGTAAAGTGAAGATGTATTAGATAAGGCCCTTGTGTCTCTTCGAGCAAGTTCTAGCCAATTTTTCCGTTCTTTTACTGCTGTAGGCACATGAATAAATAGTTTTTCAGGTGTTTTTATGCTAGTATTCGAACACTGAGGCACTTATAGGGCATTTTTTTACATAAAAAACAGTAAAAACACAGACCAAAAACAAATAAACACTTGAATGCCGTGTATCTGTCCGCGAGTTTACTGCGCTGTGACGTCATTGCAACGCCATGCTAGAAATGAGCGTTTTAGCGGCAAATTCCAATCGGAAATTAGAAAACTTGATTTTAAATATAGTCATGATAAAATATACCATTTTAATAATTTTGCGTAGCAAATTAGGGACCTATGTATCATTCTAAACACTTTTCTAAAACTTGTTAAAGACCCTATTATTCCATAGATTAGTTTTTAAAAATTTTAATTTTTTCTGAGGTAGACTTGCTAAGTTGAGACTTTACTTAGAGGAAAACGGGTAAAACGAGAAAATTTTAGTTTTCAAGACAAATTTACGACAACTATTTCATAGATTAGGTTGTGAAAATTTTAATATTTTCTGGGGTGATAGTGCTAAATTGAGACTCAACTTAGCATTACCATCCCTTTTCACAAAACAATTATTTCGTAGATTAGTTTTTTAAAATTTTAATTTTTTTAGGGTGGTAGTGCTAAATTAAGACTTAACTTAGCATTACCATCCTTACCTAAAAAAAAACAGGAGGCGCGACAAATTTTTTTCTTTCACAACAAATTTACGAGAATTAATGTGTATATTGCGATTATCCAATGTATGGAGTGGTAATGCTAAGTTTAAGGAGGTTAAAAAAAGAGAGGTTGAGTTCTTGATCGTAAAAAAATACACACTACCGTTAAATCTACCTTGTAGTTTAAACCCCAATTTGGGAATCAGTAAAAACAAAACAAAGCTTGATATTGCGTTTAGTCAAAAAGCTTCAGCTAATGCTTAGCCAAAACGTAAACAACAAGAAATTCAAGCTAACTCAGGCAAATTGCATCCGGTCAAACAGACCGAAGAATCACGCCAACTTAAAACAATTTTAACTGACTAAGGGGAAATCTTTTACGGGTAGCTACATCTAGCTTGCTTTAGTTACATCGCTGGCGGGTTTCTGGAAAGCTTTTTGTACTTTTCAGCTGAAAAACAAACGTAATCAGGAAGCCGAAACGGTCAGAAAGTTTTTGAAAGTTTTATCGAGGAACATAGAGAATGTAAAAACCAATAGAATTAATGTTACAATGTTAAAAAAATCTTCTTTTTTAGTTAGTGATTTTAGTCGTTGTCGTTATATGGTAAACCGAATTATGCTGCAAAAATGTTACAGAGTCTAGTCCTTTCATACCAAAACAGTTCGTGGGCCGCTTTATAAATAGATAGTTTTTGGTCGTGCCAAATTTAAGCCTGATTACTTCGCCGACAACGATAACTTTGTAACAATATTTGACAGTTCGAAATACCCTTTTTGGTACCAGTTTTAGTTGACGCCGACGGGTGCGGTTATTTGTCTTTGTGTGGGCAAGACTATTAAAATCGAGATAATAAATAGGGGAAGATGGGGGAATATTTTTTTGTCTAAAGAAAAACTTTATTTGCAGTTCTAATACTTTGCTTGTGGTTTTTCTTGTTAAACAAGTAGTTCAGAATGTAAATGTTGCGTATTACTCCTTTCTTTTGGCTATCGTAATGAGACAATAAGAAATACATTATGCTTATTGATTTGAGTAGTACTGTTTCCTTCAAATTTGACCAAAGTGACTTTTGCAAAGCCGTAGAAATGCAAGTTGCAGAAATATTAAATGACATCTAACGCAAATAGTCCACAGTACACCGATCTGTTTTTTAAGTGATGACTAAAAGGCTGAATTCTCGTACATAGCTTTATTCGGCCGAGACGCCTAACTTTTTCCTATACGAACATTTTTGAAATTGATTCTTTACTAAATGCGCGGGCGCAGCAATATTTGGAGCTTCGTACTAACCAACCAAAAAAAGCATATGATTTTGGGGACAATGTTGCCATTTACTTTCAAACACATTTTTAAGGCAACGGAAAAAAACTGGTATTATCTCTCAAATTATCTCAAAATTATAAATTACGAGATGAAAAAAGTTACATTAAATAACAAGTAACCGCTATTTTTTTTTTTGAAGCCTAAGAAATGTGTTTGAAAGTTAATGGCAATATTGTTTTACAAATCATATGCTTGGTTTAATCAGTGCGATGCATGAAGCATGTCTACGCCTGCGCCCTTTAAAGTATTTTTGCAGGGGATAAAGTTAGGCGTCTCGGCCAAATAAAGTTATGTACGGAAATTTTGCCTGTTAGTTATGACTTAAAAATGGACCGCTTCACTGTAGACTATTATTATTTGCATTAGATATCATTTAATATTTTTGCAATTTGCCATTTCTAAAGCTTTACATAGGTCACTTTTGTCGAATTTGAAGGCAACTTCACTAAGTACTCAAATCAATCTGCAACAAAAAATAATATATTTGGAACGGAAGCCGTTAACTACATGTGACGTTCAAATGTCAAATAGCGTTAGTCGTCGGTCGCTTTTGGTACGACTAAAAACTATCTATTATGTATAGTGTGTCGCATGTGTAATAACTTTCAAGTAACTTTTAATATATTCATGGGATATTTTCATTTGGCTCAAAAAATACACGTAAAAGAATGTTTAAAACATGTATGTGTAATTGCACAGTAATAACGAAAGTCTAGTTATAAGAAAAACTATTACATATTCGTGTTCTAAAAGTTCGGTTGTATAGTTTGCTACAAAACAATCGAAACAAGTAAACGTCAAAACAGATTCAATTAAAATGTGTTAGAGTTAGATGTAAGTGTTTTTGCGCACAAATCTAGAGCAGAACGCGGCAGAGATACGTCAACTGTTGGTTCTCTATTTGTTCCAGTTTGTCAAGTAGGTAAAATTTTGTTGTGATAATTTACTAAAATCTTCATATGGTAGATATTCTAAAATTAGTATGAGATTTGGCCAAAAGGTTGAAAAACTCTTTTGTAAAGTGGACATTTCTTTTAGCTTACTTTACAAAAATACTCTGCCAATATATGGGCCCCTAAGCTCACACTAGGTACTATAGTTATAGTGTACGTGTGAGCTAATATAACAAAAAATTGAAATATATTTTATTCAACTCCAGACTAAATTACCTTTTGTTTGGTACCACACAAGCCATGTTTTGACTTAAACTCAAATTTTTGAAATCTACCCCCACCCTTAAAAAAAAACAAAAACTAAAATGTATTTTGTTTAACTCCGAACTCAATTACCTTTCGTTTGATATCACACACGCCATATTTTTACGTAAACTCTAATTTTTTTAATCTACCCCCTCCCTTTTTTCTAACAAAAATCTATTTTGTTTAACTCCAGACTCAATTACCCTTCGTTTGATATCACACACGTAATATTTTCACATAAACTCTAATTTTTGAAGTCTACCCCTACCCTTGTATTTGGCTTGTGTTCGGTGGATTTTGTTTATTTTTAAATGGGACCATCTCGACCCAAGACCCAGCCTAGGTGCCAAATTTCATTGAAATCGCGCAAGCGGTTTTTGAGTTATGCGCGTTGGTCGTTACAGACAGACAGACATACAGACAGACAGACAGACAGACAGAGAGACAGACGGCGCGACAAAAAAGTTTCAAAATCATCTGAAACGCAAAGATATATAAAAATTTTTGAAATCGGAGCAACTTTTTTTTTCTCGAAAAAATTAGGATCACTATAGCTCACACTACTATAGTATAGTATATGTGTGAGCTAATTAAGTATATACATCTATCATTAACAAGACAGCTTCTTTTGAATTAATGCAAATTTGACAAGCTATCTCTAAAAGGCATTAAAATAGATAAGTTTAGAGAAAATGAGTCCAACGTGGCGGTTCAGGATATTTTTTTTGAAACGGCCAAATTTTTTAATTTATTGTCAAAAAATAAAAATGGATATCAAGCCAATCGAAGATGTTATTAGTGTTCCTCCCTTTAGCTGCCAACCTACCAAATTTTAGGAAAAGCCTATAAAGACAACTTAAATATACTTAGTATTTATATAGATTTTAAATAGGCTTTTGACAGCGTAAATCAGGAAAAAATGGTGCAGGATTTAGCCATTTTGTGAATACCCTCAAAATACATTAAGCTTATCAAAGCTTATCATTGATTCTACTCAGAGTTTTAAAGCTGTAGTCAAAATAAATAACCAGCTCTCAGAATCATTTGGTGTAAGTGCAGAAGTAAGGCAAGATGATGCGATTTTCATTACTGTTTAATCTGGTCCTTGAGGCTTCTGTTAGGATGGTTAATACAAGCGGATATATTGGCATCAAATCAACGCAGATAGCTGTCTACGTGGGTGAAATGGGTGTTCATAGTAGAGGCAAAATATCTTTGACCGAAACTGTAACAGCGCTTGATATAGAAGTCAAAAAACGTGGACTGAAAATAAATGAGTCAAAAACCAAATATATTTACTTCTCAACAAACAAAAAGTATAGGTTCGAGCAAGTAGAAAAGTTTACATACTTCGAAACAAACGTAAATAAAACTTTATTGCAGAGGAAATAATCCAGAGAATAACCAACGAAAACAAAATCTTTCACGCTTATTGAAAACTGCTTAAGTCAAAAATTCTAACAAGATCTCTCCAACGAAAAATCTACACTACGATAATTAGACCGGTACTGACAAAAGCGCATGAAGAACAACTAAAATTATTTAAAAGAAAAATTCTTCGTAAGAGCTTTGGACCAGTGTGAACAGAAGATGGTTATTGAATGATGCGGACGAATTATGAATTACAACAGCTCATAGATGGCGCAATAGTCATGAGAATCATCAAAAGTAAAAGATTTGTTTGAGGGAAATAATAAAAGAGGTAGATAGACGATCTCGAAGTTGACCTCAAGAATATCGCAATAAAAAGTGACGAAGAATTTTACCCACTTTAGGAAGAAAAAGGCTGACAATTTAGCCTACAATGTAGGAACTATTCTGCCCCGTTAATTAAAAGTCCGCAATAACATAGGAAAATACTACATTTATGCCGCCTTTTAACTAACTAAGGCAGTATTACTGCCTGGCTTTGTTTCAATTATTCCTTCTATTAAAATTCCTGGTCTCATATTTACCCCACTTTATCTTAAACAAAAAATACTGACACTCTCTAATATTGACGCTAATGTCTATTGAGCTGCGCGTGCGTTAATCCGGCATTAATGTGGTGGTATTTTTTAGTAAACTATAGTGTGGTTCGGTATATTATACCCATTATTATTTAAAATGATGAATAGTAAATTTTTAAATTGACTTGATTTTTTTTATTTTCTGGATAGTAAAAACAGTTTTTTATTTTCTGGACAGTTATGATATGTTTCAATCCCAATAATGTAAAACCATTTAAATTTATATTTATAAATATTTTTTTTTAATATATTTTATTTAAAGAAAAAAAAACAAGAAAATATTTTCAATTAGTAAACAAAGTATATAAAAAAAACAATACTTCTATAATATATGCTAAGCAGCGATAACATTATTACAAGTTTTACATTCACCACATATCATATTTGCGTGCTTTAGATAAATATAATTTTCCTACGACCACTTATGAAAATGATGAGTTTCACACGATTAGCATCCTCAGGAAACGAAAGTTTCACCCGTGTGCAGAAATTTTTCCACACGTGTGGAAAAGTACCTTTCCGCACACATATGGAAATGTGTCATTATACTTTTTCGCACATACTGCACAACATTCACGCTCATGTGAAATTTGTCACTTTCTTCTGTTGTTATGTAATATACTATTACCGGTGTGGTGGGGTATGACATACCCAAATCGACTTTTTACTCTTGCGACGGCCAACCAAGACTGTACCGAGCTCCGTGGGAGATAGATCAGACCCTTCTAGAAAGGTACTAGTGTGGATGTGGCGGGGGAACCAAAAACTTAAACGTAATCAAAGGTTTCTAATGACCCGGGCATCACGTACCTCACCACACTGATGCTGGGTTAAATTAACTTAACTGCACGTAGCACATTCACAAACGGGAGTAGGTAAATAATTTTTTATTTGCGTGCATCGCGTCTTTTGCCACTTTTAAATACCTACACTTCAAAGTTGTTGTGGCCTTAGAATTTCAACAAAAACACACTTTTCTTTTTGCAGTTGTAAATTTCAAAGAACTTTTACGAGTAAGAAAGCGCCTGTAGGGAACAGTTTTCGCCGTCCGAAAAAGCTGCTGGAACAAAACTTAACTTACATGCAATGGTCGGTATCTAAGTAAACGTAAATAAAATAAATTCAAATTGAAAGGTTTTATAGAAAAAAATATTTAAAGAAAACGAAAATAAAAATAAGAAGAATTATAAAGTAGGTTTATTAGGCAAGGTAAGGTGGCAGAGCACCAACTAGCAACGTCAGCTGGTGTCACGTAGACCTTCCGGTCCATTGTTATACCACATCTTTATGAAAATAATTTCAGTAACCTTAACCTTAACCTGCCAACCGCGCCCAGCTCTATGTTCTCCAGTTCCTCTAGATCTTAAAGGTAAGGAAGATCCTGAAGCTCAGTACGGCGTAGCCTATTTGTCGCTATAATTTCGTGCATAGAAAACTACTGGAAATTTACATTCCAGCTTATGGCTTCTGTTAGCCTTCTTCTTGACAGCTAATCCCCTGCAGAATATGTTCAAAGGAAGCATCGGTTCCATTGCGGCACCCGGAGTTGTCCGCATGGCTGCTGTTGCAAGGCAGGGTGTTCTTTGGACTTTGTCTAGTTTTTGGAGGAACTCATTCTTCTCTAGAGTCTGCCACCATACCATTTCCCAGCACGTCAGTATAGGCCTTATTATCGCTGTGTACATCCAGTCAACGACATGTGGCTTAATACCCCATTTAGAAACTTTCAAGTAAAATAGCAATCGACATTGTAACGAGCTAATTAGATTTTGGTCAAAATCCATTAATGCTTATGACAGGATGTAAAAAATTCACTTGCCTGTCTAAGTATACTTTTGGGTATAAGAATTCTCTTTATTTTATATATTTTTCTCTCGTTTACTACGCTCATATTTGTCTTTAGAATTTTGGTGAATGCGATAGAAAACTTTATTTATTTTGTTTTATGAGCATCTTCAATTGCATATTCGTGCACTATCCAGTCGAAAATCACTTCTGTGTGAAAGACGTCACGAACAGTATACTGGTCAGCTCAGATTTCATAATTAATTAAAGTATTCCCAGGTGCTTGGTAATTATATTTAATAGACCAGCAATCTAAGAAAATTCTCGCTTTATACCAATCACAGTTTTCTGAAAAAAAATTTTAAATGCTACCTTTTTAACGGAGCATCTGATAAATATGCGGTTTTCGGAATATAATAGTAGAACACATTTTACAATAATTTGTGTTATAACCAAAAACTACGTACGAGCTTTTGTTTCTGAAATATTAAAGAAAAACTGCTTTCAGGGCTGATATAGCGTGGAGTTCACTTGGAGTGTGCTAATGGCCTAGGAAGGCCTATGATCCATTATTGATCTATTTATTTATTTTAGCAAGTAACATCATATTTTAGAGCTGCCATTTTGGCGCCTCTTCCTCGAAATCCTGAATCCGCCACCGTACGTACCATCACAGGCTGATTGGTTATATTTTTATACTGTGTTAGTTTCTTTAGTATGGAATAAAAATCTAAATATAACTACTTATTCCGTAGGCTACTTCGTTACTTATGTAACTTTAATGCTCGTTTATTTTCGTATAACATATAATCCAAATAATATCCAAATCTACGCCGCACCAAGGGAAACGCGCCAAAATATCGCATGTTAAATCTCTATAAGTTGAGAATAGCTTTTGCTGGTCGCCATTACTTGAGATTGCTCGTTTGCTTCCCATTTTGGTAAGAGCTATTTATTTATACGATAGTATCAGATAGCTCCGGCTATAGAGCATTACCTATGTTTATTAAAAGGCATGACTCATTTCTCGCTGTTCGGTTACTACAACCTAAAAAGTACACAAATGCTCTTCAAATTCCCAGTGATAAGACTAAAGGCACGGATCATCTAACAAACAGATAAATAAGCCGGCTGGCGGTCTTTGATCTCGGAGAATTCAACGATGGCTGAGCATTGGGAATCAAACTCAGAGCCGGACTAAAAAAAATGTATCATAAAATATGAATGTTTCAGATTATTGATGCGAAAAAATATTTTTACTGCCAGAAACAATTAATTAAATGAACATTAAATTAGTTTTGTACTGCTAAAAATGGGAGCTCTTGGCTGCGTAAAAAATTATATGTTGTTCTCTGTAGGGGACTATGGAAATAATGTGTTTTATTGAATGAGAGATAGGGGAATAACAAAAAGAGGTCGTCTTTTTCGTCCAGAATACGTTAGCACTTTTCCAGCATACAGCCAAACACAAAGAGAAAAAAATTGATTGCTTTTTTGGTTTTATTGGGATAACATTTATTAAGTTTCAAGAGGAGTAAAATTGTGAATTTTAAATATAAGAAGTCTGACATTGTAGAGTAATTTCTTAATTTACTGGAATCAGATTATTTATTAGTTTTTTCGAAAAATTGAAAGTTTAAGGAGATACAGGGTGACCAAATAATCTTTACAATTCGCGCAAAATTGCTTCACGGTAAATTAATATTTTAAAATTTAGTAAAATCTAATATTTAAAAAAAATTGTTGTTTTATATGTATTCTTAAAAGTGTAAATAGTAGCATAATAAAAAATTATAACAAAACAAATTTGTGTCAAAAACTTTTGACCAAATATTATATAATAGTTTATTATACAGGGTGCAATTTAAATGATGCATGAAACTTTAAGGGGTTGTGGAAATGGTAAAAACAAAGATTTTTTTCGCATTACATTTTGTCTTTCTTTTTACAGGGTATTAAACTTAGTATTTTTTTTCGATTTTTTGTTTGTTTCTTAAAAATTATAACAGACCATTAAAATTTTGTGGAATTATGCATTACTAAAACGGTAATAATTATCAGAGCATCGACGCGTTAAATATTTTTAAAATCAGTAAGGAACAAGGGATCTTATATAAATCTTATATGATGTTCTAAAAGCTTACGTCAAAATTAGACATTTTCTAAAGAATGTTGGAGCATTAACTTAAAAATTTTTGAGGTGCATAAAAACATCAAATCTTTGTATTATTTATATTGTATAAATTGTATACCTACTAAACTCAAACAAACTCTTGTGATAGTATTTTTAAAAAACCGAAAAAAAAGTCCTTTCGATTTCATGGTGTGTTTAACACTTTAGCAGTAAAATTTATATTAATTGCAGTTTTAAGCTATTGAAAACACACATCATGAAATGTACCAAAAATATTAAAAATGTGTTGTTGTTTTTGAATACCTAATAAACAAAACTTAACTTAACGTTTGCCAAACCTACCACTTTTTTAGGCGTTAACATTTTCGTTGGTGCACTCTTTTGTTTTAATATTTTAAATTGAGAGATGGGACAACTCGCCGCAGCCGATTTGCC
The DNA here is from genome assembly GCA_963576565.1 of Aspidapion aeneum. Classification (NCBI taxonomy): domain Eukaryota; kingdom Metazoa; phylum Arthropoda; class Insecta; order Coleoptera; family Brentidae; genus Aspidapion; species Aspidapion aeneum. The sequence goes on along the minus strand of OY755038.1, from coordinate 69,775,089 downwards.
GCGGGAAATATTTGCCGCCGGTCGATACACCGCGGGGACAATTCGCCGCTAGATTTTTTGTTTCATGCCAGTGGCAATTGTTTAAACAGTTTTATTTAGCTTGACTTGACCGCGGGGACAATTCGCCGCTAGATTTTTTGTTTCATGCCAGTGGCAATTGTTTAAACAGATTTATTTAGCTTGACTTCATATAATATATTTGTTTGTTCGATTTTCGCTTTTTTAAAACTTTTTCAACAGAATTTTCTTAAATTTTAAACTTTGCAGTGATTGAGGTCACTCAATACAGGTTTTTACTCAAATTAAAAGAAAATACCAAATAGCAGATCCAAAATGGTGGATTTTCAAATTTATTAAACGATATGCATCAAATTCGGAACTTTAAGGTGTTTCAGGTCGGTTCCCATTTTGACTTTTTTTAGGTTAAAAATTAAAAATGATTTAAGATTTAATAAAGTTTCTATTTAAAAATACTGGATTGTATTGTTACCACCAAATACCTAGTTAGAAAGTTTGAAAACATTATTTTTATAAAAAAATATTATATGAACTCAAGGTAAATAAAACAATGGTAATATCATGAAACAAAAATCTCGCGACGAATTGTTCCCGCGGCAAATTGTCCCCGCGGCAATTCGATTGACGGCGAATTGTCCCCACGGCAAAACGGCCCGCGGTAGAACAGCCGCGGTGAATCGGCTGCGGCGAATTGTCCCCTACCCTTTTAATTTGTGAACCTGTGCTTAATTTAAGGATTAAAATACCAATCTACAAATTTCCCTTTTCTACAACTGAGCTTACGCCGCTGTATTATACAAAACACCAAAAACTTTCTAAACAAAGCATAGTTTATATGTTGTTTTTTAGGATCTAATGAAAGCGCATTTTCAAATTTGAGATAAATATAACAAACCCTGCAAAAGCATAAAAAAATAAAAAAAAACAAAATTAAACAACAAACAAAAGGGGTTGCAGATCTGTATATCCTTAAGAACTCTTTGTACTTAAATCATTTACAGATACATCTCATAAGACATTTAATTATTGAACACCCTGTATAGGATATGGCAAAAGTTTTCAAAAATCGAAAGATAAAAGAATGTATAAGCTTACCTTATAGGATCCTGCGGAAATCGAAAATAACTTCGCGTGAATTTACAGTCTCTTACGGCACAAACCGTTCTCATTGTTTAAAATCAATCATCACATATATCAAACACAAAAATCACATCTACACACCACTAACGCTCAGCATACGTACTAAAAGTTTAAAAAATATTAAAATACAGAATGCGCCCCTGGAGTGGTTGACCCCAACATGGCAGGCTGCGTGAAAGATGCGCGTAGCACCCCCCACCACCTGAGTTCCCTATCTGTTTGTTAGGTGATCCGTGCTAAAGGTCAACAAGCATTGCCGTTCAGTTTCGAACATTCTCAGATAAGTAACCTGTTCTTATGTAATCTGTTCTTACGTTCTGATGTAATATGTGTTACAATTGTAACAATACGGTTTTTGCAGATTTGCTTTAATTTATTTAATATTTATTTTAATATATTTGTCCACTTATTTCCTAAAAGCAATTCAAATATTAACGGTTTCTTGATTTCTTTTCTCAGTGAAACCAAAAACCTATAGAAAATATATCTGAAAATAATTATTTTTAATTTATGACGGTCTATCTGAGGTAGACCTGAATAGCTAGCTCTATTCATAGTGGTACAGATGTTTTAACCATATAAGTATTATTTAAAATTATGATCATACCCGTTTTGCCAGGGGTTTCGTATAAACTTTAAAGACTTAACTTGTCATATTTAAAAACAACAATTGTCATTGGGAAGCCTTAATAATATTTTGTTATTCGGCACTCTATATACGTATTGGAACATGTTCTCAGTTAACAAGCATTAATTAGTATGTTTTGTATTGTAACTAGCTTTAAGATATTTTTTGAGAAAATGGCAACACAAAACAGTCAGTTTTTAAGCGAGCTTTCTGACTGTTTCTTAACAAATTAAAATGTATTCGGCCAGTTCGTTCTTAGGGCCATTATCTTATATTATCTTCTTTAATCTGTGAAACTGGATAAACACAAAATTATTAACAGCCCTTGCACTCTTAGGTTTGGTGATGTCTTTTTCTAAAGCACAGGAAAGCCTAGCGAATGCTGTACTTTTCTGTGTTGAGAGTCACCAAAAGGAGGGAATGCTAGGGAACCTAGATATTTCTTACGTGTCGGAGGACAGAGTTTAGTTAGGTTTCTTTGGGTCAACTTCTTTCTTAAAATGGAGATTTATTCAGGGGAAAATTATTTTCTTTGAATAAATATATTTTATTCAATTTTTAGTATAACTTAATTAACATCTTAATATATTTTATTAATTATTTACAATCATTTAATTCTGAATTGAATTATCGTTTATACCAGTTTATCACTGTTTTATTTAACCATCAAATTACTTTTTTTTAAATAAAACTTTCTTGTTGCCAAACATTTTGTTTATAATTTTATAGTTTCCATACCTTAAGTACCATACTATAACATGTACCACCTGAATTAATTGGTTTATAAAAATACCATACCATTTGTATTAAAACAACTGTACTGAATTAATTGGTTTATAAAAATCATTTTCACATAATGAGCTTTATAAAATAATAATTTATTTAAAATATACCTATAAAAAATGGTAAATAGAAGTGTAGAAGAATAAGAAAAAAATGGTTGCAACCAATCTCATAAAGAGAAAATAATAATCAAATAAATAAAGTCTAGTACATAAGCAGTGATAAGGTCTAGTGTATGAAGAAAAAGAAGACAAAGAACAATTGAACAGGTATGTATATTTTTCCTACATTGTTTAATTAATTGAGAAAAACACCTATAGCGCACTTCCTTCAAGAACCGTCAAATTCCCTTTCGAGAGTTAAATTAGTCAATCAGTATCATATTTAATCTTTTAATTTTGTTACAAATTTGGTAGCTAACAACATTTAAGCCTTGACCACTTTATTTGACAGTACCACTGTCACATACACAGCCCCTGTTACACAATATTTTCTTATGAAATATGTTCTTATGTAATCTGTTCTTATGCGATCGTTTGCGATTACTTCGGACATCGCATGGCTTTGACCACAGATTACCACAAAGAAATATAAATTTTTGAATAAAAACTTAATTAATTTCGTCAGCCGAATATATAGCATATTTCATGGATAATAAATGGATCCATGACGGATCTGATACCTTCCTAACACATTAGTGCACTTCAAATAAACTGCATGCCAAATGAACCTTAAAAACAGTTTTTTGTAAATATCTCCGAAACGAAAGATTCTACCAAGTTTTTGGTTATAACACAAATTTTTAAAAAAATTTGCGCTACAATATTCTGAAAACCGCATATTAATTCGACGTTCCGTTAAAAAGTTTGCGTTTTGTAAACTTTTTAACTGTCATAAGCATTGATGAATTCGTAATCAGCTAATTACAGTATCGAATGCTATTTTACCTACAAATTTTATGAAAATCGGTTAGGGGGTTTAGGAGCTATCGTGTTACGGTCAGAGTTACATAACACACACACACACACACACAGAAATCACGACGATACTGCTAGGGTAGGTCAAAACACACCCAAATAAACATTTTCGGCGTCACCACAAATAGAAGATTTTCGTCGAAAACAATAACTTCTCTAGCCATTGCCGTGCGGGCTAGAAAGGTAAATATTACTGACATATTCCTACATATTTTTATTAAAAATTTGCCTGACATCAGAGAGATTCCTCTCGAACCATTCTGTCACGGCACCCTCTTTCAGTGCCAACGTCTTCTTTTTACGTCTTTTAGCTCACACATAAACTATACTATAGTAGTGTGAGAAAAAAAAAGTTGCTCCGATTTCAAAAATTTTTATATATCTTTGCGTTTCAGATGATTTTGAAACTTTTTTGTTGCGCCCTCTGTCTGTCTGTCTGTCTGTCTGTATGTCTGTCTGTCTGTATGTCTGTAACGACCAACGCGCATAACTCAAAAACCGCTTGGCCGATTTTAATGAAATTTGGTACCTAGGCTGGGTCTTGGGTCGAGATGGTCCCATTTAAAAATGAACAAAATCCACCGAACAGAAACCAAATAAAAGGGTGGGGGTAGATTTCAAAAATTAGAGTTTATGTGAAAATATGGCGTGTGTGATATCAAACGAAAGGTAATTGAGTCTGCAGTTAAACAAAATACATTTTAATTTATTTAAAAAAAAGGGTGGGTGTATATTTTAAAAATTAGAGTTTAAGTGAAAATATGGCGTGTGTGATATCAAACGAAAGGTAATTGAGTCCGGAGTTTAACAAAATACATTTTAGTTTTTTGTTTTTTTTAAGGGTGGGGGTAGATTTCAAAAATTTGAGTTTAAGTCAAAACATGGCTTGTGTGGTATCAAACAAAAGGTAATTTAGTCTGGAGTTAAATAAAATATATTTCAGTATTTAGTTATATTAGCTCACACGTACACTATAACTATAGTACCTAGTGTGAGCTTAGGGGCCCATATATTGGCAGAGTTTTTTTAGTGTATTTAAACAGAGCTGGTAGCGGCTGATAGCAGCTGATAGCTTAGAGACGCCGCGCCGGCGTCGGTCATAACTTGTCGAATCCAAGAAATTTTGGTTGCTTGATTGAAAGTTGTTTCGACTTGTGAAAAACGCTGTTTTCACGGACAATTTTAGGCAACACGCATTAGTTGCTTAATGTAAACGCTGCTTTATTGAAGTCATCTAAGACTGTACTTCCTTATCTTGAATAGGTCAAATATGTCTTTAAGTTTCTTAAATCTGAAGATATCACTGTAAAGTTTTTGGCAGGTTTAATAGCATTTTTGGATAGTTTAATAGCTTTTTAAGACATAATATAAGCATAATAGCAGCCTATGCACCATCAGAGAAGACGAAAGAGTAGCAACAAAACAAATGTTCTTTGACCAACTTGATGAGACTATCACCAAAATCGGTAATACCGAAGAAATAACTATGCTTGATGATTTTAATAGCCGAACTAGTAGACAAACCCGGAGCAAAGTGGTAGGAGCATTTGGAGAGAAAGTAATAAATGATAATAGAGACTTATTGGAACAAAACCTGACTTTATTTTAGAGTCGACTTTATTCTGACCATTTTCACAGAAAACTAACAGCTGACCTCTCAAAATTGACATACCAAAGCCAAATTTAAGAATACAGACCCTAACTTTCATTTAATAAACCGAACCGAAACCGAACCGACACTAATAAATCCGGTTTTTAAATACACCAAGGCCGAATTTTGAATGAGAGCAGGTGCTTTTTATTTATATGTAAATCTGTCACCATAGGGTCGATTTTAAAATAAGGTCAGGTTTAATTCCAATAAGTCCCTATTGACTTAAGACTGATGCAATTGTGTGAAACCCACAACCTAAAAATAAATAATGTTTTTTTTTTAATATAAGGCTATTCATCGATATACCTGGATTCAGCCAACAAGAAATCCTTAATCAATCATTGATTATTATGCTATAGATGGACAACACTCGCAATTAAAGTATGATGTGCGAACACTTCGTGGTGTTACCTGTGGATCTGACCACCATCTGGTGACAGCAAAAATATTATTCCCCTTAAGAAAAACAAATAAGGACGAAA